>VXBT01009197.1:302281-349888 GCA_013400235.1 Oriolus oriolus
CCGCGCCCCGGGCCGGCTCGGCTGCTCCCCGACTCTCCCCCCGGCTGACAGCTGGCGCAGCTGGGCGGACTTGGTCAGAAAAATGCTCCTTTTAGCGTGTCGGCTCTCAGCAGCTCCCCACCCCCGGCTGGGCCCGAGCCGATCTCCGCACGTCTTCGTTCGCTTCCTGCCTGAAGACCGGCCGCCCTCTTCTACCTCCCACTGCCCCGCGTCGTGCCACAGCCCCCGCCCGCAAAAGCACGAACCATCCCGTGGGCATCCCCGCGCGGGTCACGCACTGGGATGAAAAACACCTCGCTAGCAGAGAAAGTAGTGCAGGACCTACCGTAAACTAAACTTGAGCTCCCCTTGCTGGTCCTGCAATAACAATCCTAAAACAACTTCTGGGAGGCACCATCCCCCGGCAACCTGGGAATGGAATCATTTTCATTCGAGGGAGCTTAAACAAGCCCGTTACTTTGAGCCCCTTTGGAGACAAAGGGAAAAAAGTCATAAATAAGCGGAGCCCATGGGGAAAACAGAGAGACATATCCCATCTTTTAAAAGCCTTTTTACAAGCTGTAGAAGATAAAAATAAAAATCGAAGTCCAGCCAAGCAAAATTTGGCAATGTCCTCCATCCTGCCTGCGTGATCAGAGCAGCTGGAGGAGGGGGAGGAGGGCTGGTGCGCCGGCAGGGACGGGGTCACTGCCGCTGGCTGCTGCAGCGAGGGACGGCTGCGGGCAGGGGCTGCCGCTCCCCGGGCCGTGGCGGGCCGAGGACTGTGCCCAGCTCTCCCGGGCCACCAGCGAGGGAGAGCATTTGTGGAGAAACCTCATCAACTCTCGCATGTGGGTGAAACACCAAGCTGGGCTCTAATGCCAAGTCCCACAGCCCTTAAAGCACTGAAGGCAGCTCAGCTAACACCTGAGATGGCAAAAACCAAGGGAGACGCAGTAAGATATGTGCTGCCAAGTGGATGTGGGTTCCAGTGTCTTTGCTGTTCCAGCCTCTCAGAGTTGACAGGCCTCTGGAGTGAAATATAGAGATGCTGGAAAACATCTACGGGAGGATCATCACAATCAGCCTCAAGAACTGTACTGAGAAGGGCTGAGGGCTGGGGCTGCAGCATGGTATCGCTGCGGGAACAAGTGCCTCTGCGCCTCAAACAAGACATGGGTTCTGATCAGAACTTTGTTTGACCCCACCGTTCCCACAAGGAGTGGGAAACATCCCACAAGGAGGAAACATCCTCAGCCTGTACACCCTGAAACACCACAACCTGCAAAGACTTTGGCACAATTCAGACTTCTGATGTTCAAACAATCTTTTCTGTCTGGGATGGGACCTGTTCGGGCCTCAGCTCCTAGCTCTGCATCTTTGGCTTTGGTCCTGTTTGTGTTCCCTTGCCCTTTCCTCTCTCTGCAGCATCCACAGGGCCCCAGATTTTCCCCTAGCCTGAATGTTGCTGTGGGGTTTTTGGAATGTTGATCACTGCAGAGGTGCAGAAAGCGACACTGCAGAGTGGTTTGTGTACTTCAGCCTGCAGAGCCAACACTTCAGTTCTGACTGATGATCTGTGGCAAAGATGTTTTTAATTTATTTCTTGAACAGGCATCTTTCAAGGGTTTTTTTTTTACTTGGTCCTCATGCTTCATTTAAAATTGATGGAATGTTAGTGGATTTTCTGGCTGTATATGTGCACGACTGCACATGCTCCTCTTAAAGGCTCTGTGTATTTTAATCTTTATACTTGGTTGCTGAAGTCATCACACAGTGTTCTAGAGATGTCCTTTTCTCAACTTGAATTTGATACGGATTTCAGTTATACTTTCCCGTTCTCCCAGCAACACATATTCAGGTAATTTGTATCTGTAAATGGTTATTAAAGTGTGAATTCAACATCCCGTACAGGTATTTATAAGACCTTCCCCACAGGCTGAGGTCTGAGCTGTGTATGTCACCAACAGTTCGGTCTTTCAGTTCAAAGTCAATTTAAATGCACGAGGAGAAAAAAAATTTAAGATGATGGCCTCGTATGTGCATCACAGAACAGGCACTTTGCCTGGCCTCATTGGAAGCAGAGTAGGCTCCAGTTTGGGCAGGGGGAGGGGGAGATGCTGAGGAAACCTAATCCAGCAAAACACTTCAACACATCTTTGTCTTGAAGTGTATAAATAGTCCCACTGAAATCTAGGAAATACTCCTGTGCTTAAGGTTAAGGATTCCCTTAAGTGCTTTGCTGGATCAGTACCAAGACAATTATTTACTAAGTGCTGTCAAAAACATTGGACACCAAGAAAAAACTTTTTCTGATAAAATCCTTTGGCTCAGAATATCCTGTGTGACTGCACAGAACTGCAGCAAACAACATTTTTCAGAGAGATAGAGGCCATCCCATTAAAAAATTTCCCTCTAGACCCAAGAGTAAAAGGTGGTCCTTCGTTTTGTCACCTGAGAAAATATTCAACACCAGGTGATCTCTAAGAGCTCAAATCTACAGCCACAGAGAGCTCAAATGTTATCATCACAGTCCTGCAGAACTTGCCAGGAACAGAATCAATCATTTTTCACCATTAATCCTTAGCAAAATGAGGCCAGTAACACAGAGTCCCACAGTTTTGCTTCCATTGCTTGAAGACAGTTGCAGGCATAACCCAGTCGCTTACCGAATTACCCTGATTGCACTCCTCCTTTTGTACCATCCCAGCTGTGAGGAGATGTCAACAGCTGTGAACCTGTCTGTGGTACACCTGCCCTGTCAACGCCCCCCAAATGCTGAACTAATGGAGTTCTTTCCAGCTGCAGCAGCCTGCAGGAGAAAAAGGGGAGTCGTTTCTGTGGAGCGTTTCAAATAATGGCAGCGATGCAGAAAGAATAGAGGCACAAGCGCTACACCCCGCTCCCCGCCGAGGCAGAGGCAGCTGCATGAGCCAGAGGCACTCCGAGCCTCAGAGCGCCTGTGCAGGGTGGACCACGTCTCTGCTCTCACCTAATTGCCACTCGGCAAGGAAGACACGGTAATTTAGGGGAAAGCAACGTGCACGCAGGTGAGGGAGGCTGGTTTGTACTCTCCTGGGTGCTGTGGCCAGGGTGTGAACCCATTAGGGCTGCAGGAGCAGCCAGCCCAGCCCTCCCACCAGCCTACACCTGCGGGCAGCAACCAGGCAGGAGCCTGTAGAACACCAGGCTCATTAATGCTGCCTCCTATAGTTTTTCCTCATTATTCTGTCCACTCTATTAAGTGCTACACAACGATACCGTCTTCTTGAGCTTTTAAATATTTTAGCCATTTGTGTCGATCCGGGGCTGCTAACTGCCTTGTCTCATCAGACACATATGTGAGTTCACATGGGTCGGTTAGGAGCCTTTAAAATTTGCCCTTGGAGGAAGGTGCAGACAATGTTTTCACTTTCATCTGTTTTAATTCTGAGCATTAAGAATGTCTCACATCTCTCATAGCTTGCACCTTTCTGATTTAGGGCCGCAGGTTGCTTAACTCTTCCTTGCACCTGTCACTAGTGGCCAGCACTGATGCTGCTTTTACCCAAGGAAGCCCAAAGCTCAGGTGCCCCTGGGGCAGAAATCATCTCCTCCTCACTGCTGCCCTCAGTGAGTTTTGATCAAGCATTTGGAACAGATCAGTGGGAGGATCCTGCTGTGCTTGTGTCACCCTGCAAGCCTTCTCTCAGCAAGGGGGGATTGACTGAGCATTGTCACCTCTCAAAAAGCAGAAGAGTTTGACCAAGACCTGGCTCGCAGCAGGATTCCCTGGCTGGACCCTGCCCAGGGGTGGCATCAGCCCAGGTGCATCTGAGGGAGGCAGACGTGCACGGTGCCTCTCAGATGGCTTTGTTCATGTCTTGGAACAAATCTTGCTTCAAATACAAGGCTAAGCAATGTCTTAGGTAATACTTCTGGAACAGTTACAATCACCTGAAGTGTTATTCTTCTCCTTGCCCAAATTCATCCCTGTCACCTCCACAGAATCACTAGCATGTTTTCCTTCTCTGACAGCTTGGAGGCCGATTTTCAGAACAGCCTGTTCACGCACCTTATTGAGATGACTGAAGTGCTTGGTCCATTTGATCAACGCTTGCAGTGCTGAGAACATCACAAATCTTCACTCCTAGTGAAACACACATTTGTACCATTTCCCATGTCTTACACAATTGCCTTTTGGGCAGAGCAGGAAGTTTCTCAGGAGCCAGAGAGGTGATACACAAGTTTGTGACTTCTGAGTTCCAACATGAAATCTGGTCCAAGGCAACAACGCTGGCAGATCCATTTTCCCAGCCTACAGCTGGAAGAAGACTGGGATAAGCCTACTTGCATCACTCAGCAGGGATGTCCACCTAAAGGGAGATGCCAGAGGCTGATGGAGGTTCAATGGCTTCATTGAAACCTGTGGGCACTTTGGGCTGCCTTCAGCAGGCCAGGACTCATCCAAGCTTCAGTGTGGAGTTGATGTTTGGTTACTGCTGTGTGTTTGAATACTGTGAGGATCTCAAGAAGCATCAGAATGTTTTCCTTTATCTGCAGTTTCTAATGCTGCTGGTCTTTGTTCCAGCTCAGCAGGCACAGCTCTTGCCCAGCCCACCTCAGAGGTCACTGTATGTTCCAGTTCCCAGCACTGCTGTTTAAAGGCCCTGTAACACATCTAAAGAATATCACAGAGGAAAAGTGTGTCAGGGCTCAGCTGAGAGTGACTGAGGGTATTAGGTTGTGTTGATCAAATGTAAGAGCTGCTGTGGGAAGGAAATTGCCCATTGGAAACATCAATAAAACAACACACCTCTTTCATGTTGTTACAGCACAGCTCACAAAAACGCTGATGCAATGTCCTAGAGGTGAAAGGCTGCATAATTTACTTCATAGACATATTTTTACTGGTGCTTGGATACTGAGGTGTCCATTCTTTCATCAGGAAAACCTCTCATGCCCTTTAAAGTAGTTCCTCTTGTACATTTTCCCCATCTACTGACTCTGAGCTCCTTGCCTCCCTTCACTGAGCACGGAGCTCTTCCTGCACGGGCTGGTGTGACAAGCACTTTTTGTTGCCTGTAGAGCCAGGCAAGCTTCTGAAAGGGAGAGTTTCCATCTCTCCTGCTCTCCTCTGTATGTGGTTCCTTTGCTGCATAACACACACCCTGGGGCACTCACCTGGAGGCAGGTCCTGAGATGCTGCCACTGCCTCCCACTCTGCAGACTGCACAGCATCCTGGGATAACACGCCAGGTGGATCAGGGGTGTCCTTGGGCTCACCCCTGGAGAGGGAAACCCAGGCCTGGATGGTGTTCACTGCTTCTTGCACTTTCTGAAGCACTTCCCTGCCCCTCTGGTATAAGGAGGAAGCGTGCTTGGTTAATAAATTAAAGGAAGGACTAGAATCATGCATCCCCAAGGGAGGCAGTAGAGATGAAAAAGCAAGGCATGCCTCACTTAGATGACCTGGAAAAAAGTCATAGATATGGGTAGTGTAGTGTCTCCAAAGTGCCTCCAGTGAATCAAAATAAAGAAACCCTCAAGTGCAGGACTCTGAAATCACCAGGACAGCTGCAACACAGAGGTGAGAATAATTTACAGAGAACCCAGAGAAGCTGTATGGGTTTGTGTTCCCCACATGTTCTCCTGCAGCACTGAAGTAACCTGCTGGTGGAACAGGTTTTCAGTGATTTACCTCCTGCTGCCTTTTAATTAGTATTGAAAATTTTGGCTTGTAGGGTAAAAACCTGTTAGTGACATCATTCCAGGGCAGTAAATCTTGGCATAAAGAGGCCACAGAGATTCCCCGCTCTCTGCATCCCGGGCAGAGGTGTAATTTCTGTAATGCTGCTGCCATGGGCAGTGATATGGGGTGTTTATTCCTTAGGCTTTGTCTTTGCTGCTCCAGTTGCAGCCTCAGCAGCACACACTGGTGCACACACGAGGGTGTGCACACAGATACCTCAGTCTGGTCCCATAGTGGGAACAGAGGCTACACCAGTGCTGCAGCTCTTCTCTGACACTTCAGGGCACTGACCAGATACCAGACATGGTACCGAGCTGAGTGTCGGTCTGGGCCTTGCTCAACCAATAAACAACATTTATTGACTTTAAAAATGTAAATTTGTATCTGGAACCATGTTGCCCAAAGCCTCCTTTGTAGAGCTCATTATTGTTTCTCATGCGATGTTCTCTGGGTACTTTCATAAACTGTTGCACGTTTCCTTGGGAAGTCTCTGAGGTTGTAAATCATCAGCAGATGTCTCATTTTTCAGAAACATCAAGAAACTGGCAGCTTTACTAACAGAAAAATAAGGGAGAACATTTTTCTTGTTGTTACATAGCTCCCTGTTGAGCACAAGAGGTCTGCAGTTCCTGCATGTATTTGTATTTTGTTGTCCAATCTTGCCCCCAAGGAATCCATCCCTCCTGATATCCAGCCCTATTTTGAAACAGAGACTAGAAACGCCATTTCTGTGCTGTCAGGTTTTGCAATCCTGACAGATCCCCAGGGCTAGCCTGGCGTCCACCCTGCCCAGAAAGCCGAGCTCATTAGCAGGGTCACTAATTGCCCCCACTGTGATCCCCCAGCCGCTTTGCTGTCCCTCTCCCTGCAGATGCAGAGAGCTGCTGGCTCCTTCCTGCCTGAGGGAGGCCTGAGGGATGGCTGCATGTGCCTCTGCAGCTGCGAGCCAAGCACCACATTTCATTCCTGGTCTCCTGTCCTCCTGAGCCTGGGACCACATCAGCCACAGCTGGCAGGAAGAGGCAGGGGGTTAAGCCATGCCTCGGTTAGTTCCTGCAGAGCTTCGCTTTGCTTGTTTTGATGAGTTTTGTTTCATGATTTTTTTATTCCATTTAGACACAGTTGTAACCCTGCAAAAACAATCGGGTGCAGTGTCCTGTTCCAACCCCAAGCCAGCCCAAAGCACCAACTTTCCAGGCTTGTTGGCACCAAACAGGCAATGGCCACTGAGAGTATAAACCACTGCAGGATGGTGTCCTTGCAGCAGCACAGCCCAGGTGTATTACAGAGCTGGTCCAGCATTTCAACACACACAGCATTTCTTTCGGGCTGGTGCATTCTGTGATCCCTCAGGAGCACACTCTGCAGAGCCCATCAGTTCTGCAAGGAGAAGAGGCTTTTGCCTGTGTTAAACTGTGAGCCATCTCCCTGGATTTAGAAAAGGGAGGAGGATTTCTCTCCTGTCTGCTGGGGGATGAACACCGTGTTTGTAAATCTGCAGCGAACAGCTGGGCAAAACATCTGCGTTAGAGAGAGCACAGCCTGAAAGGATAATGGAATTCCCTTGCATCGCAATCTCTGTGAGGTGTCTGCCAGCCTTGTTTATCCTATTTTCTGGCAAGCCAAGAGTTTCAACCAATTATTTAGTGCTTCCTTCCTCTTTATTAGTGTTGCTCACAACTCATCATTTCCATGCTATTAGACAAAACCCTGTTTGGTGTTACCAAAATAAAGGGGAAACAAAGCATGAGCAGTCTGTTTCAAATCCACCGCCACTGCTCAGATCCTGCCTCACAATGGATCTTTGAACACCTTAAATCTGGGCTGTCTGCCAGACAGGACCTGAACGGAGCTGCTTTTCACCTCAGAAACAACAACAACAACCCAGCCAAAATGTTTTTAGCCTTTTCAGCCCAGGAAAAACAGGTTTAGAAGAAATGCAAAAGGTGGATGTCCCAAAGACCACAGTATAGCCAAGAAATTATTTCCCCCTTGATACCCTTGAATTTACCACAGGATGAGGGAAAGGCAGAGGCTGTACAACAACAAAGAACAGAGAGGTAGACCAGCAGGAGAAACTTCTCTGCCTCCTTTTAGCAGTTGGTCCTTCCTTTCCCTTTTTGATCTTCCTACAGCACTGCAATAGGACAGGAACCCCTCAATGCCTTTGTGGTTTTCATGACACCAGTGAGTCCTGAAGAGCTCTCCCAGTGCCTGCAGGTCAGCTGCTGTCCCTGTACTCACACGTGGCAGATGCTTCTGTCCCCAGCCACAGACATGCATCATCCCGTGCCGTGTCCAACGGGGCTTGGAAGATCCTCCAGCCCTGGAACTCAATTGTCATAGAACAACAATGCAATGAGAAAACTGATTTGAACAAACAAGAATGGGTCTGGTTTATATACAAATAATTCTGTTAGACCTGGAACACAAACACATCGAGCATTGGGTCAATAAGCCAGGAGACAAACAGCAAGGAAATGGGAATTGGCTCTTTCACACCCCAGTGTAACCAATACGCAGAAAGGCCACAGAGGCCAGGGAGGGGATCTGAGAGTGGGATTTCTGCATGTCCTTGAGCATCCACAATCTTTTGGGCCCTGATATAAATGTAGAATCCAAACTATCTGTAGTTTTTGGTGGAATTTAACAAGGCGTTGGGAATCCCAGAAGAATCAGAGACCTGATTCAAAGAAGGAGAGATCAGACTGTGTTGCATTGCTGCAGAGAAGGTTGGAGTCTTATTCATAATCTCGTAGGAAAAAATATTTAAGAACTCAGAAAACCAGTAACCTGAAAGGAATCTGTTGTTTTTACCAGTGCAAGAGCAAATATTTAAAGTTCCATTGAAAAGCCCCAGCGTGTCTCAGAGGTATGGAGTGGCCCAATTGACTGTATTTCCAATTTGTCTTTCTCCCTGCAGAGGAAGGGTCTTTTCAACAGATTATCCGCTCATGTGCCAGACCTCAGTAATAACAGTGCAAACCCACAGGAGCTGCCCGCTGGGTAACTGGGACATGCTGCCTCTGTGCTGCCTTATCTGCCTGCCCATCTGCAAGAAGGTGCCAGGTCCTGCCTCGTGTTTACTGAGTGATTGTTGCCTTCGCTGTGTTGACTAATTTGGCAAAGTGAAATACATTTTCTTATCCAGCTCCATCTTCTTCTCAGCCACGAAAGAAGGTTTTGCATGCAATCAGTTTCATGGAATGCTTCCAGTCACTTTTAAGGGTGGGACCTTACTGCTTTTGGAAGAAACTGTAAATTTTGAGAGGAAAATTGAGTACCAACAGCTGCACAGGCTACTACACAGCATTAAATAAAGTAAAAAGATGTTGAGGAAAGAATCACCTTTTATGTCATCTCTCCCTTTCCTTAGGATGGTTAGTGGGCTGCTGTATTGGAAAAGCTGTTTTTCAAGGAGAAAGAAAACTCCTTTTCCTCTGTGTAAGGCCACTGGTATGAAAGACAGAATTCCCTCCGTGAATCTGTCCCTCTGAGTGGGCCAGCCCTTCTGCCTCTGTCCACAACCCTTCTCCATGCCTCAGCTTTGTTCAGTGCTGCTTTAGATGTTTCTTTATTCTTTTACTCGTCCAATCACTTCTGCTTCTGCTGCTGCTGGAACTGGAGGGCGTTCCACGGCATTCCTTGTTCGTCCATCTCCCAGTCCCCACGTGTGGGAGCAGCTCACAGCCCCGTGGTGAGGAAATAAGGTGAGATTATACATTTTTGCAGATTGTGTTCAATACAAACACCCCTAAACATGTCTGTTGGGTCTGCTGAGTTCCTTGAAAGTGAGGGTTTGAAAAGCCACATTTGAAGTGATCTCACAGGAAGGAAGTATTTGGAATGGCAAAGGGGCATGTTAAGGTTAATCATAATTAGGAGCTGGGTGTAAAGCAAGAATGGTGCCCCTTAAGGCACACAGGCAGGGAGAAGGTCCAAGGTAAACCAGAATGGTCTCTGATTCCCTCTAGTGTTTTGCCATAATTACAACTCACCTGTGAGAGGTACAGAGTCTGCTGGACCCTCCTCTGCTGTTGCAGGGACCCAGCACAGTTCTCGGTCAGAAGGACTCTCAGCATGGTCCCAGGCAGGTGCAAACTCTTTAAACCACTGCAATCTCCTTGCATTGATGGAGAATAGGAATCTGTGTGTGATGTACATGGGAAAGGGAAAAGGACAGGACTCTTCTGTTTCCTCCACCCTCTGATCTCCATCAAGGATCACAGCTTAGGAACCTGATAGGATCTGAACAACCTCTTGTTTCAGAAGAATTCCAGGAAGGGTTTGCATAAACCAGCTGAGGAGTTCCTCATTCTGTATGTGACTCTGTGACTCCAATATCTATCCTGTGCCACTGGGTATAAAGTTACTTTCATTATCCAGTTTGTTTTCTTCTCTCCCAAACATCTATTCAATGACTATTTCCGAGGACCACTAGATTGACGTCAATCTTATTTTCATCTTTCACTCCTCCCTGAGGCGTAATTAAGGTCACTCCCTACTGCTCAGTTTCAGTCCAGATTCCACTATTGGGCAGTGGCTGCCCAGTGTCCTGGGGAGTCCATTTGGTAACCGCCTGTCACCCTTAAGAATTCTCGCTGTCTCTGGTGGAAATGAGTCAAGGCTGTCACTCCTCGACAGCCTCATGGCCTGAGAGAAGGTATTTAGTTGGTTTTCTACACCATTCCCACTCCTTTCTTGTATCTGAACCAGTCCTGTTGCTCCCACTGAATTTGCAACAAACATTTTAAAGCTTTCTCGGTTTATCTGTGGCCATTTGTAAATGTTATCAGGTGTATGTCCTGGTGCCTTTTGCATGCAGAGCACTAGGAAATACATCCTAATTAACCTGCCAAACTTCTTGTAACGTGAGTTTTCTGATCCTCCATCTGTCAGTGCTGAAGTTCTCTGGTTTCTCCAAACTCATAATCCAGTCAATGTCAGAACCGAGGTTAAACTCAGAGATCCTTAGCTCCTGTTGCTGGGATCTGACCTTGCTGCTCCCACGGAAACCTCCCCATTCGGTTTGCAATTGACACATTGCACATTGCAATCCATCCCTGCCCACATCAGCAGCCACCCGGAGACTTTAACCCCTTCCTGTCCCCACCACACTGGGAAACGCTGCAGGTATGTGCAGGGATGGGTACAGACAGGTCCTCCTGCCTGAAAACAGTTCAGGGAGTTTTCCCCAAAAGTCAGAGGGAGCCTTTCAGCTTAGTGTGAGATGTCCATGTTCAATTTTACATGCCCTGGACCGGGCATCTCCTATTTGCAGTAAAAGTCACAGTAATTACTTTCCCTGTAAACAAAGAGTTTAATACGCTGAGGGGAATTCACTTAACTCAAGCCATGGCAGATTTATAGTTATTAAATGGAAAGCCAGGAGGTTGTTAGCACTTTGGGAATCCTGGTTTGTTATTTCATAATCACATATTTATGGTTCCCACAGCACATTGTTTTTGTCTTGCCGTTCATTTATGGCAGGTCTATTAAACTGCCACTGCTAAGCTTCCAGGCCCTGGGCTGTAACTCTCTCCAGCACTGGTGTGATTGCATTTTCATTCTTCTGGGGCTGGTTTGATGGAGATCGATGCCAGTACCCTGGAGAATATAGAGGGAGCATGTTCTACCCTCTGAAGCAGGCACAAAATGAACCCTGTGAATAATCTATCGTCTGAGGAACACACTCCTTACAAGAAGGATTCATTATCTGCCAGCCCAGCTGTTGCCTCTTGGAGTGAGTGTTGATAAACTGAGACCACAATCTCCAGACTGAACACTGGGTGTGCTGCTGGGCCGTGAGGGGAGGGAGCAGCCCCTCACTCCTGCCACAGCTGCCCCCTCACGCAGGAGCTTCACAGGCTGTCCCGCCCAACGCTGTCAGCCCATGTCCACACCCACACTTCTACCTTCTCCAGACATTTTTAGGTTTTCCAGTAAACTTGCAAGCCTCCACTGTTCTCATTTTTTCTGCTGGTAATTCACCTCTCTCTGCCCTGCTCTTCTCCTCCCTGTTCATTTCCATCGAGTCCTGGGGTGTTTGTGAAGCTTTGCCAGAACACCCAACCCCACGACACTTGTCACCTTTATGGAGGAGAAGGACTAGAGCCCAATAGTGCTACTCAAAAGTTAGGAAATTGGGTGAATTTCAGCAATAATTTCTTCACAGAAAGGGCTGTCAAATATTGGAAAGAGCTGCCCAGGGAGATGGTGGAGTCCCCATCCCTGGATGGTACTCAGTGCTCCGGTCTGGTGGCAAGGTGGGGACCGGTCATAGGTTGGACTTGATGAGCTTGGAGGTCTTTTCCAGCCTCAGTGATTCTTTGATTCTGTGAAATGAGATGCATTTGTAAGGAGCTGGTATTTCAAGGTGCCTTAGAGAGGTGGTCTTATGGCAAAGGCAGTTCTAGTTCTGGAACTGTCTCAGATTCTGGCCACCGATGTGCAACTGCTCATCAGTGAAGACAGTGTTTAGGGCAGAGCTTGAGTACACTGCACCACAAAGAATTCATCCTTCCAGCAGCGGTTTTCGCTTCACCTTTCTTTTTCTTTCGTAGTAAGAAATTCAGAGGATGCACTGGAAGTCCTTGTCCAAATATCAGTTAATTTCAGAAGTTTTTTAAAGACAGGATCTTGTGCTATGGAGCAGTTGGAGTTTACTCATTCTCACACAGGGAATAACTTGAGAGTGTTCTTTTGTTTTCCTCCTTCATACCTCTGCCTATTCTTCAGGAAAACACAGATTTTAAGTTAATATATAATCTAGAATGATACAGCTTTTCAGTCAAGTTTAAAAAGCACATACCAAAATAAACCCGAAGTTTCCACGTAGTACCCAAAACAGTAAAAAAAAAGCAAAGCAGTGCATGAGGGTTTTAATTCAGCAGGCAAATCACTGACTGCATGTTCCCAAGGACAAGCAGGCATCGCTGAGCCTGTGGGAGCTGTCGGAGCAGCTCCCAGAGACCCCTGAGCTCAGGGAATCTGTGGCAATAAGAGATTGTAACTGCAGCAAAGTAAAATAACAAAAAATATATAATGAAGCTTAGGAGTCATTTGAACAATTTAAAAAATGGAGAATGGGCCAAAGTAGCAGGAAATAGAGCAGGAGGAGTCTGGGGTTTATTCAGTTGTTACTGAAGAGAATTCCTGAACAGCAGTGGAACCAGGGCCAGAATCCTGGGCCCTGTGAACTCAGCTATGCTCCTGTCCTTGAGACTATCAACACAGTTTGTTTTCTCTGCAAATCTTGCATTCATTTCTAGGAAAAGAAGTCAGCAGGAACAGTGGGAGCTGTTCCCTTTTACGTATAACCAGCAAGGTTAGTACCTAAGATGTGGTCCTCTCTTCCAGGCTTGATGCCTCCAGGTCGGGAAGTAATTGCAAGTACGTTAGTCATGAAGCCAGTAATAGTGGAATAAGGCAAGTGCCATCACTGTCCTGCCTGGAGCACACACTTTCACTGAGATGAGATGTCACTCAGCAGAACCAGCACCACTGGCAGCCCTTCAGACATCGACACAGATGCTGTTTGGTTTTCAGTTCTGCAGCGCCTCAGCTCCTCGGGTGGGGTCAGTCAGTCTTGCCCACAGCCACACTCATACACGTCCAAAGGAACTTTCAGGTCAAGTGAGGATTCGTCCCAGTTAGAAGGTAGCTGAGAGAGGTGGAACTTTCCCCTCGCTAGGCTGCAGGATCTGCATTAAGCATCCACTGCCTGCCAGTATTTTGGCTAGGAGTGGAGTGAGCGACCCCGGAGGACAGACAGAGGCAGAGCAGGGGAGGGAGCTCGGGCGTGCTCAGCCTTCCCAGCACTGCTGCAGCAGCCACAGTTCTCATACCTCACAGTCTGTGGTGGGTGGCTTTGGCTTTTTGGCCAGCGTCCAGCAGACAGCAAGGGTATCAGCTCTTGTTCTTTCAGCTCGTTTCCCTGTCTGCCTTCTGGTTCCTTTGTGGGGTGAATGCAGAAACTGCTGTGTATGTGCGTGAAACACAACAGTCCATTCAGACATCTACAAAAAGGTTTAAAACTATCTTTTTGTGCTTAAAAAACTAACAGATGTAACTGAAATTCTGCTCAAGGATCCAGCTGAATAGAGGAAGCAGTGAGTATTTGTACAGAGCGAGGGTAACGAATAACAGAGTGGTTAGCAATTATTGGTTTCCATTTTCAGTATTTTTAGGTCTTATCCCCTCTGGAAGTCTCTCTGTGAGACCTGGATTTTCTAAAGAGACTTTTCTGTGCAGCAAATCAGCATTACCAGTGCTGCCCACTGTACCTGTCCCTTACCGTGCTGTGATCGGGATCTTTTCTGTCTGACACCAGTGGATGGGAAGTTTTTCACAGGTATTTCTAGCATCAAGCAAAGCATTTCTTACTGGTGCTGGTCAGTTCTGAGCTCTCATTAGACAGGCTTGGCCTTGTCCCAGCCCTCCTCTAGTGCCTAGGCCAGCCCCAGGCTCTGTCAGTGTGTGCTGGGATGGCTGCAGTGCCTGGCAGGCGACTCACCCTGGCCAGCCCCATCTCAGGCTGAATGTGCTTCAGCTCATTCCTATCTCCAGACACCGCCCTCACCTTGGCCTGTCACAAAGCTGCCCCTCAGCAAACCCAAAGGGTGCTCCTGGGAGCTCCCACAACCCCTGCTCACCACTGCATTCTTTTCAGTCAGCCAAAGCAGCCTGAGTTTGCAGTGCCGAGGTCAGCGCTGGATTGGGGTGTGCAGCTGGTGGGTTTGGTGCTTCAGCCAACTTGCACATTCCTGGCACCCAAACAGCTCATCCCTGTCCCCAGCAGTCTCACCTGTCACAGGGATGTGCCCAGTATGATCCAGTCAGCACTGAAGAACAGAAGTAAGGAAAGCACCAGGAATGCAGAGATAAGACAGCACCAGGGATAGAGTGCTTCTCCTTAGCAAGGAATGTTCTCCAACCACCCTGCCAGGGCACAGGGGCTCCTTCTCTCCCTCCCTCTGCACTTACAGGCTCACAGCTGTGCAGGCTGCTTGTACTGCATCCATCTGCATGGAATTTGCTGGACTTAACTCCCAACAAATTTATCAAGAATCAATTTTTGCATAGCTATCACCAAATGTAGTTCTAGATTTAGAAGAGCAGTTTTGAGGTCCAGTAATCACAGTGTGTTTAGAAACAGGGCACACACACTCAAGTCAATGTTGTTAGAACAGAGAATGGACAGTCTCATGCAGAATCAGAAAATCATGGAATTGCTCAGACTGGAAAAGGTCTCTAAGACCATGAAGCCCAACCATCAACCCAGCATCACTACCATGTTCACCAGTAAACCCTCAAGTGCCACATCCACAGGGGTGAATCGGCGTTCTGAACTCAAACTTCATCTTTCAGCAGAGGTTCCAGCCAAGTCTGTGCTGTAGGATTGGAATGTGAAGTGTTTCAATCGTTTAGACATTCAAATATTTCAAGTTTTCAAACAAGTTCACAGGTTCACACTGAGCGGGGCCAGTTCTAGAGTAGAATAACAGATAAGGAGACACTGAGTCATATCCCAAAATCTAGTCAGCCCTCAGTAAATAATCACCCAGCATGTCACAAGCCTCAATTTGGGATCATTTAAAAGCAAAATAATGCACATAATCAGTCCAACCACTAAGTCACAGCAAAGCTAATGGTAAAAACAGCTCTTGTACCTTGACTTGTGCATGCAGCTGAGAAAACTGTCTATTTCAGGGAGTCCCAGCTCTGTGACTGTACAACTGTAACTTTGTCCCTCAGTGATGTGCACACTCATGTTTATTGATTGCCTGGGATGGATTTGTGTCTCATAAATCACATCAGCGTGGCAGGAAGGCTGATTCTGCCAGGGGTATTTACAAATTCCACCTGGGGCAAGGCCGGAGGGTGCAGACATTTCACCAGGCAGTGGTGACACAGCAGTTCTACCCCATTGTTCAGATCCTGCTCCAGAGTTAGGAATTACTTGTCTACCCCAAAATATCTCTTTTGAGCACATGAAAATCTGAAATAGGCCACATCATTGGCAACATTTTTAGGCTGATTTAAATCCTTTTCTGACCAAATCCATCTGTTATGTCTGAGGCTGCCATTTCCCACCTCTCTGAAAAAAAGACTTGGTGAACCACAGGGGACTGTCACAGCACCCAAACAAGGGGCAATGCCTGATTTTATCTGGTTGAAAGTCCATGAAATCTACACTGCTCTAAGTAGATGTTGAGCTCTTTTACAATAACGGGTATTTTCAAACATCCCTGTTTGTCAAGACCTTTATGAACTGATGAAATATTCATCCAAATCCCTCTGTGTGGGGAAATGAACCCAATACCTGTGCTCAGACCGTTCTCCTGCCCAGGCTCATCAGCTTGCACAGCCCACACTGAGGGGCAGGATCACAATTCTGAGTTCTGTTTCCAGTTAAAATAAATAACTGTTCTGTTATGTACACTTTGGTTCATATCTCAGCCCCTTGTGTTAGGCTTGACACCCAGCATGAAAATGTTACCGATATGGACAGAATTTGCTTATATTAAACCCAGGTCAATATATTATGCCCAACTAATATAAATTTAGGAAAGGTTGTTAATTTAACAGGAACCAGAACTCTCTTCTGGGCTTTGTCACTGGCCTAGGAAAGTCTGCTGTCTGGTGCTCCCTAATCTCCAGTTTGTGACCTTTCTTGTGCCTGAGTGGCAGCTCCTCTGGATAAATGCTGTCTGCAGGTACAGTGCCTGGGGAGGGCTGACCTGGGTGAGGCTCTCCTCAAACACCAACACAACACCCTGCTCAATGCCACACTATCTGCGTTGCAGTCTGCTGTGTTCTGGTGCACGGTGAAGGGAGGAAAAATCCAACCTTTGCAACTGCTCTGGGAAGGAGTGACTTGGGATTTCTGAGCTAGCCCCTGCCCTGACTATCTTGGTAGCAGAGATTGTCCCCAGTGGTAGACGTGTTTATATTCAAAGCAGAAAAATCCTTATTGTCTACTACATTGCTAAAATATTCAAAAGTTCCTGCTTTCCCTGTAAAAAGCTGAGAGAAGACACTAAACAAGGTAGGAACATCAAAGGTCTTTTCCCCTGAACACCACTTGTGGGGTGCAGCAGTTGCTTTATGATCCCTCCATTCCCACAGGAGAATTCAGAAAGCAGAAACCTTGTCTAAATAAAGACAACCTTGGCAAAGCACATCATTCCAGCCAGAGATTTCTGTCAAGGCAGCCCGCGGTCACCGCAAGGCCATGAGGCAGGAACAGGGAGCGAAGGAGCAAGAAAGACATTTTTGTGGAAATAAACAAGAGAAGGAGCAGCCGATGCGGAGAGATGCATGTGAGTGCTGGGGATGCCTCAGTACTGTACCAGGGAACACTCCAAGAATGGTTATTTCCTGACAGGCTCTCCCCAGAGCAGTGTTTCCAGCCTTTACACCCTTCCTAAATCCCTGGTCTAATTCCCAACAGCCAATGTAAGCAGGAGAAAGCAGCACAAGTGCTTGTACACATACTGCACACATCACAGAGCTTAATATGTCACATGTACGTGTTAACCCTAACCCTACCTCTGTGTTCATTTTCTTATAAGATCTGAATTTCCCTTGAAAATTTGGTACTCCTTCAAAAACTCAAGTTGGATTTCATCTCCATGGAGCTCAGGCAGAGCAGAGAATGAGCACAGACACAGATTACCCCTGGAACAGCAGCAGCTTCTGTCAGCCACGATGTGAGTTCTACCAAGGATAATGGACTGGGGCACACGAGCCTTGTCTCTGACCCAGCCAGGTGGCTGCACACAGGCCTGAGACTAATCTGCTTCTCTAAGTCAGGACTCTATGCAGAAATGTCACTGCTGTTTAATGCGGTCCCTAGGTAAATATAGTCTTAGATCAACTCTAACTGCAGTTCAATCAACTCTAACTGCAGTTCAATCAGCTGTGGAACTCATGATAGTTGGGATGAAACCAGGATTGGCAGGGAATGTTCTGAGATGCCCTCAGCAGAAACTGGAGATAAAAGAGTGAAGATCTGAGCAGCTCCTTTCACACTTTGGCAGGGTTGATGGCGTCAGGAGTAGGCAGAAAAGTCTATCAGAAATTTGGATGTTTATTCTTCTCCAGACACATGGTTTCCCCTACCTACATCAAGGGAAGGGAACTGTAAGTGAGGTGGTCCCAACTGATCCCACCACTCTCTGCAGGAGACAGAACCCTGTGAGAACTCCTGTCCTGTCTCACAGCTCCCCAAACACCCAAAGGGCCTCCAGCCTGCTCGAGGCACTTGCTTCCCTCCCCAGCTATGCCCAGGCTTCTGCAAATGTGGTTGTCCACCTGCAAGAAACAAGAAAGTACTCATATTGATTTAAGTGATGTGAAATATTTGGGACTCAGAATATTCTGCTCTCATAATGATAAACCATAGAATCCTAATCTTTAAGGGATATTCTGTATATCCTATTGAGCTCAACAAATCATATTTGAGGAGAGACCTTACTTTATCAAGTTCAACCCATGGTCCAGAAGGAAACCTAGCAAGAATGTGGCACCAAGAATGGAAGATTGGTTCTTTGTTGGGGTGTCTGTCCCAGGGTTTAATCACTTTGCTGTTAAAAGTGAATCCATGTTTCCTACTTCAGGTTCTCTGACTCTGGAGTGAATTCCAGCCAATGCCTTTTTTTCTCCTGTCAAACCAGGCAGAAATGCACCACATATGCTACACAAAGATGATTTTTTTTTCTCATTCTTCTGTTGTCTTTTTTGCTTAAGAAACTACGTGAATTCAAGTTTAAGGCCCTGTTCCTTTGCAAAGGTTGTATGTTGCAAAATCCTCTTGACTTTGGAGCGTTTCTAAAACTCTCTGCTGTCCAGAGGTTTTGCTAATCTCAGAGCTGGTGACACTCATGAATTCTTAGAAGCCACATGTGACAAACCAACAGTAGGAATGAGAGGTTTGACAATACAGTGTAGATCAAGGAGGCCTCCACCAGTGCAGCATCATTACTTCTATATCACACAGATGTTCTGAAGACCAAACCCTCAGGTTTTTGATCCTCAGATGCCCGACCCAGCACTGGAATTAAAATGCTGACCAAAAAAGCAAGGTACCAAGGTCATGTACTCCATGCTGTCCTGTCAAGAGTCAGAACACGGTTCCCCAGGGTCCTGTGAGGTACACGCAATTACAGAGGCAAACAGAAGCCCTTTCTGGTCAGATCCTTAAATGAAAAATACTAGTGTGGTCAGGGAAATGACATATATGGAATCCAGTTTCCCACTTAAACTTCTGAAAGAAACAACAGAAAATATCCATCCCAAGATCAGGAATGAAGTCAAATAAATAAATAAATATGTAAATACTGTAATTTGTCTGGGCTGCAGTCACTGCAAAATGGCCACTAAATTCAACAGGGTGAGTAAAACTTTACAGTTTGGTTGTTATTTTGGAGCACTGACAACAGATATCATCTTGCAAAGAAGAGTGATTCATCCAAGTGCTTAGAGGATGGGAGCCCTGGACAGGTTCTGAGGCTGATGACCAACATAAACAGGCTGTAAATTCAATAGGTAATAGTGCAAGTCAAAGGAAAAGAGGGAGAGAAGGGAAAACAGACGGCCAGAGTCAGAGAAGTAGATCAAAGTTTGAACAGTGAAAACAAATCCAGGAATTCGGACAGGGAAATATTTGCTCCTGCCTAAGCACATCCAGCAAATCCTGCTGAGGAGACTGCGTGGGACATCGTTCACAGAGCCTCAAATGGAAACTGAACTCACACACCTCTGAACTAATCTATATTGAGAACCAAGGAAGCCCTTGACTTGAACTCTGGAGGAGTCCAATTGCAAATCCTATGGCTCTGACCCTCTCTAACAAACACCACCTCCAGGCTGTTCTGCAGCAGCTCCGCTGTCCGGTGACAGCTGACACAGCTCAGTAATTACACACTGATTTTAAAATGTGAACTGAAGGATTTTGTTCAAGAGCTTCACCAACACTGAGGCATAAAAGAGGTTGTGAAGCAACGTAGAGACATGAGCGATGCTCCCCTAGAGCTGACAGTGGCTGGTACCGTGTACAGGTGGCTTCATGGCTTCATCTCTGCCAGGTAGGCAGCAGGTTATAGAAACCATTTTATTGTTTGCATGCTACATGGGGAGCTGCGACTTCTCTGCGGGGGAGTTTGCACATCAACATAATTTATTTCTGGCCTTCACAACTCTTAACTTCTGTGGTGAGTGAGAGCACTTGTCAAAACCCACTCAGATGCAGGTAAAGATACGGCTCTTAAGGCCCAACATACCCAGCACTGGTAACTAATCTCAGTTATCTTTGAGATCTCATGACAAAAATAATTATGTGCGAGTGTGTGTTATTGCCACAGACCTCAACAACGCAGGGCAGGTTGTGCACAATGACAGAGGTCTCTCTGTGCAAAATGACACAGCATTATGAACTGTTTCCTCTCAGGGAAGAATTTAGTGAGGAAATTGAAGTGGACTGAGGTGGAGTATTGATCCTGCACAGTAAGGAGATACCTTGTGCATCATCACACCTCTACTTTGTGTCCCTTGCCTTTCAGGGAGCTATACTGGAGACTCTCTCCCCATGCTCTCCAACCAAGCCATGGCCAGTTTTGAGCACTCTTTGCGAACCAGGAGGCAGAGGGGCTGCTGGGGCAGCTGTGACCAGAAGAAAGAGAAGTGCTTCTGGTCCCAGCTCTGGCTCCTCAGGCAGCACAGTGAAAGCCCCTGGTGATGCTGAAAAAAAGGAACCAGTCTGGACCTGCAAACCCAGTCTGGACTTGGAGGGAAAGAAGGGTTGAATGCACCACAGGGCTGTACAAACAGCTAAACCCCAGGTAGGCAGGGGGCAGTTGAGGTTGGAATTTGGGAGAGAACTGATGCTGGCAGAAGATAAGAAGGTATCAGAGTAGTGAATTTATCTTGGAGTAAGTTTTTCTTGGGAAGAACTATCTGTGTTTGCCAGCACTGTGCGCATTGACACTCTGCAGCTGTGGACAACAGCTGAGTGTAGATCTACCTCCTGCCTGAGCAGAAATCATGGGCTTGGAAAGT
This sequence comes from Oriolus oriolus, assembly GCA_013400235.1. Classification (NCBI taxonomy): domain Eukaryota; kingdom Metazoa; phylum Chordata; class Aves; order Passeriformes; family Corvidae; genus Oriolus; species Oriolus oriolus. The sequence goes on from VXBT01009197.1 coordinate 323,052, forward strand.
ACTTGTTCTGGCAAGCAAGCATAGAGAGATTACGTTAGAGAGGTAGGTGACACAGGCACAAATACAACCCAGAACCCACAGTTAATTGTTGGTGAAGATTAGCCCTTTGTCCTTATTACCTTGCCTTTAAACAGAAATGATAAATGCTGTTCATTACTCAAATGTATTCTGAAGGAGACTAAACTTCCCCAGCTCACTCTTTAATCATCCTCTGGCTTTCACATTTGTCTTTCTTTCCAAAATGCTGGTAATAAATAAAGCTGTTTAAATGGTCACAGTGCTGTGGCAAGCCTGCAAGCCCATACATCTTGTCTTTGGGTTGTTGGTGTTTTTTAACTGCCTCTATATTTCTTAATTGCAAAGACTTGAGAAGTTCAGTACTCCTCTGCTTGTCTTGTGCCTCAAGATGTCTGGTGAAATGTCTGCTGACGTCTTGTCTCTGGTGTTAGCTGCAATGGCAGGTGAATAAGCAAAGTAAGAGAGCAGCTGCCTGGTGCCTGGGCCACAGCATAGGGATAAGGGATAAGGGATAAGGGAGAAGTGCTTCTCCTTTGTCTCCATCTTGTCCTCCATGCCTGGACATGGAGAGAAGGTGTGAGCTTACATCTGATGTACATTTATACTTAAGTAAAAGCTTTTTTACTTTGAGGATGATCAAACTCTGGAACAACTTGCCATGAGAGGCTGTGGAAGCTCCATTCTTGGAGATATTATGGCCTTTATAACATAAAGAGAATCAACAAGACTGAATATTCTCTCTGCTGCAAAGAAAGAAACAGTACTGGCATCAAAACCATCTGAATGTTGGAGTGAAACAGGAGCCGATGTCTCAGCAGCAACAAGAGATAACAACACTCATCTATCTCCAAGATTTTTGTCAGTTTTGAAAACTGGAGGCTGGAAAGATGGCCAAAATCACCTAGGATAATCTCAGGCAAAGTACAGGACAAATTAATTAATAACCTCCTCCTTTAACCTCTGGAATGACGGATCCGTGGCTGATTAATTGTGGCGGTGAGTTCCCCAGGACTGATCATATCAGCTGTACTGCTTTCCATGGAGGGAGTTCAATCACTGGCTTGGGAAAGTGTTGGTAGAGAAGTTCTATGATGAAAGGGAATTTGAGCTCTTAAGATATTTGGATCATTAGGAAAAAGTTATTGTGTGTAGCACTGATTCATCAACTTGTGCTTTTATGTTAATGAACTCTGTTTGGCAGTTGCAAGCTCTCCTTTTTCTAGACTGCAAGCAGTAATCAATCAAAACCCAGCACTGAAGTGGCTGGAGAAGTACCAACAGCAAACTGTGCCCCTGGCAAGGATCTGGATATTCACTGGAACCTGCAAGGAACTCTGGCTGTCTAAAGAAACTGTCCATCTTACACACTGCTGAATCACCAGCTTGGGGTTGTTCCGGGACAGACAAGAAGAATGGACAGAACATTACCTGTCAGAGAGCTGTCAAGCACTGAAGAGAAAGGAATTCCTTTGTCGGAATTTTTCTGGCAAAAATCTCCAAGCTCAAGGTGCTCACCAAGTACTGGACAAGTCTTCACATGAATCGCAAATCCAAAATCCAGAGAACTGCAAGGTCCCAGCACACGCTCTAATTATTTTCCAAGCATCCACCAGAGTTAAAACTTTTCATGCAGTTTCTCCATAGTCTTCCTTGGTCAAGCTGTAAATCGGGGATAAAATTTACTCAATGACTCCTAAACACAAGAATGGAAGCATCACAGCTATTCCACATGATTGCAGTTCTTCAGGTCCCGGGCCTGGAGCTGAGTTCCAGTTCCAGTTCCTACCTAGCAGTAAGCTTCCATGAGCACTCAAAGCTGCACTCAGACAATCCTTAATATAGTCAAGCTGGAAAAGATTTTAATTCTTGAAAGAAAAATACCAGAACCAGCACCACCCCAAGGTCTCGTAACAGAGTTTCCTGGAATTCCTTATGGATGGAAAGAAGCCTTGGCAACTAACTTTTAGTGATTTCTTCTTGAGACTGGGAAAAGAGAACATTAAGTGGAGGAAAATGTTAGTATGACTGAAAACAAAAGCAAAACTTGTTCTAAAGCCAGGACTGAGCTGGCATTTCTTTCTGCTCTCTGCAAAGGGTAATAAAATGAAGCACCAGGAAAATACCACATCTCACAGTCATGGATGTGATTACATCAGACTTTCTAAATACAGCTCGATGAATATGTGCAATAAATACAGAAATAAACCCAGGAAAAAAATCAAAAGGCATGTGAGTTTAGGTAGTACAACTCTAAAAACCATTTGTTTTGTGCATCAACTCTTCTGCAGAGATTTTCCAACCAGAATGACAAAGTACTTCACAAACTTGAACCGGGTCCTCACCCTTTGCATGATTTGGGGAAATATTTCCCTTTGAATGTGAGAGATAATTGAGTCATGGAAATGAGCAGAGGTGAAGGAGTGATCCGGTGGCACAGGCAGGGAAAGCCTCCTCTCCTTCCCACTCAGGATGAAGGTGCATTGGCATCGAACTGCAGCGAAGCAGCGCTTGGATCTGCTGCAGGCACCAGCAGCCACTGACCAACCTGATAAACCAAGTTTGGCTTCGCCTCAGTAAAATGCCTTATTCAGGTCAGCACCATTGTTTAGGAAAGATACGCCAGTGCAGGTGTGAGAATCTGTGAATATGAATTTCAGATGGTTCCCTGGCATGTTCTAGGATGCTGTGGACACTCTGCCTCCAGTGGAAGTGATGCTGGGTCTTCCCCCCAAACCAGTAAGGGCTGAAATCCTGAGTTCAGAAAGAAACTCCTGGAAGCATCCCCAGTTCGACTCACCTGGACTCCTGCAAATGCAAACATTCCTCACTCTCAGGGAAGGACATAGAAATCATGTACACATTTAGAGCTCATGCTGAATTCACCCGTCATGGCTGAAGAAGAGCTTTCTAACACATTTTCCAGAGGACTATGCTGTTGCCAACTATATGGCACTATTTAATTTGGTTTTACTCTGGTAATAAGCCCCAAAACAACACAGAGACCCTCCTGATGCTGCTCATGGCTGACCTCCTCTCTGTGGGATCTGCAAATGTCCATCCACATCACCCAAAAATCAACATGGCCTGTTGCTCTTGACTGCAATACCTGTCTTAGGCTACCTGGTTTCTACTGCTTTTGGCTCTGTCTTCCTCTCCCCGTTGATCCCTGCAGCTGTTCTGGAGCATTTTTAGTTATCAAGAGACAGCTCAACTTCCAAGAACACAAAGTAAATAAACTATTAATGGTGCCTGTACCAAATTAGAACCTCTCTAATCTTTGTACTTCTATCTTTATTTATTCTAGTAATTTCATGGCTGGAACAAGTCTAAATATAAACAAAACGTTCCCCACTATCCATCCACACAGCCCACAGACGTGGCTCCAAGGAAATGTGCTGACACCGTTAAAGGAAACCCACGGTAGCAAAATCCAGCAGTTTTGAACCTTTCCTAAATGACCACTCAAATGTTGTGAACTGGGATGAAATCGTGAGTCTTCAGCCGATTAAATAACATAGCAAATGGAGCATGTTCATCATTCTCTGACACCTCTTCTGACCTCTGAGGGCTCTCAGAGGGCTTCTCCTGAGCCTCTCTTCTCCTCTTCTCCTGAACGCAGGCAATCAGACCTGTTTCCTGGCCACTGTGCACTGAAATTACCCTGTGGATGGAAGATGAATTTCTTCTCTTCTAAACAAGACCGTCAAGATGGAATATCTAGAAACTCTTCCTAGCAATGTATTTTTAAGACAGTGGAGTTATCTCTTATTGAAAGTGGTTGAAAAATCCATCCAGCAGCCTGTCAGAAGTGAACATCACAATGTTATGTATGGATAGGCAGATAGAAGAATGGATGATTTCACAGGTTCTTTGTATTTCCAAATGCTGTAACTCTGCTGCCTTCCCTGCCCCTGCTCAACATCAGCCAGCCCACACTCCAAACACAACCACAGAGGAAATGCATCAAGGCAGGAGTTCTTAATAATTGCTGAAAAATGGGTTCTAAAAATGGATAAATGCTTGCAGTGATCTAGACTGTAAAATACTGGGAAATACTTGTTTTCTGCATGTACCAAACGGTTTTTGAGAATGACTAATACACTATTTCCACTGGCTCCAAAACATGCAGGTACAAATTGTTGCATGAGATAAGGGCAACATCTGTTCTTCCCCAGCCTATTGCCTTAAGATTGTGAGGTTTGAAATCCCCAATTTCTGTGTGTTAATGACCCATGTATGTGGTTGGCTGACCAGCCATGCCTGGCCACAGAGAGGAGAGTTTCTATTGAGAAGTTTCTTTCTTCTAACACAGTATAAAGAAATTAAAGTCACCTGGGTCATCATGGTCCTCTGAGGCTCCTCAGAGAGTCATCAAATTCAGTCTCCTTAGCAAACAGTAAAACACAAGGTAAATGCCATCAAAGTGATTGAGCTTGTACAAAAAGCATTGTGGGAAGGAATATTTCAATATCCTGCCATCGTAATTTTCTGTGTCTATGACACTGTAAGCTGCTTCCACGCTGTTTAATTAACACAGTCATTAATATCCTGTTACAGGAACCAGAAGGTGTTGAGTGTTCCATGGGGTTTTGCTAACTGGCTTTATTTATTCTCACAGTGATGGTGAATCCATTATCACATTCCCTGACCATGTCCCATAAGGGTGGTGAAAATCTGTCTGTGGTAAGAGGATGACCCTTGCCTAAACAAGCAGCCCTATGCATCTTGCCTCTCCCACACCCCTCCTGTATCCTTCAAGGCTAAGGAAGGCCACTGCCAGGATCTAGTTTAGTCCCTGAAACACAAGCCATGGCAATTTGGCCCCATAACACCTGCACTGAATGATATTGGGATACAGGCTGCCTTTCTGTGCAAATAAACTCCAAGAGTTTATTAAACTCCAGTTCCAACTGCTCATGGAACTAGAAATCTTTCATAAAAGCTTCCAGACTTAATTTACTTATCCGAAGTGCTGAAAAATTTACAGCCTTTCTCTTGAGAGCCCATTGCACTGGCTGCCTGGCCCACCTTTAAAAACCCGTGTTATGTTCCTTGATTGCAGTTTTGTAACTCGAGGTTTCAGCCGTGGCATTTCATTATGCCTCCGCTGGGCATCGGGGATGGAACAGGCTGTTCTCTCCAGGATTCTCTCTAGCCACGTAGCTCTGAGATAGGAGTTTTGGTTGCTTCAGGCCAGAGCTCTGGTGAACTCTGCACGGACCTGCACAGGATATGCAGATGTGGGCTGCAGCTTGGTATCAGTCCCCGCTGAAGGCCCGCCTGCTGCACGCAGACAGACACCCGCGGCTCCGCTGCTGTACGCGAGCCTCCCGCTCCCGGCACTGCCTCGCTCACAGAGTTATCCTGTAACAGAGGCGCCCCTGTCCCAGGGCCAACCCACACAAGCCCATCCACTCCCAGCTCTGGCTACCCAGGTAATGCCTCCTCCAGCTTCTGCTCATTCTTGTGGGGGAAGCAATAGTGGCCTGAAAAGTGAACTGAAAACTCAAAGCCGTTTATCGGGGGGATGGGGTGAGGTGTTGTGGCAGGACAGCAGGAGCTCCCTTCCCTCGGCAGTCCCCTTGCAGTGCATCTGTGTGACTCTGCCTCTCCTCAGCCTTTCATACCACTCTGTGGGGCACAGCTGACAGGCTTGGTGACTGGGTACTTCCACTTCTTTTGCATCAAATTAGTTGGGCTCTGACCCTCTGACCTCATCAGGGATCAGCTGCTGCTCCCTAAATTCCTTGTACTGGAGAAGGCATTCCCTGTTGTCAGCCAGCAAGAGTCTCTCCTTTCATCAGGATAGTGTATGTCTCTTACACACACACACACAGGTTCAGTCCTGCACCTGCACAGTATTCCATACTTATTCTTTCCCTCTCTTTCCTCTCCCCATATTAAAAGATAAAAAACCATCATCTCACTTCTGGTTGTGAACACACTCAGAGATTAAAGCCAGAATGTCAGAGAGCTCAATTTCCTGACACGCTCAGGGGCTCACAAGGCTATCCTAGAGCAAGAAACTATTATTTTCCCTTCCACACTCACCCAGATATTCCCTTCCTACACACAGTTCTCACCAGCTTTTGTAGCTGTACAAGGTAGAAATTTGTTCCAGTGGCACAAGGGTGGAAGATGGTGACAATGAGGAACTACTGAATTTTTCTGAGAAGTTTGGCCATTGCCATCTTACAGAGAATCCTATTAGCATGTTTTTCTTGATAAAAAGTAAAACTACAAGTGAAAACTCCCAGGACACCAGCATCAGAGTCAGATATTCATGCTTCTCTTCCTGCAGAGCCCCCATTCCTGCCCACCAGGTATGTACTAGAACAGAAACTCCAGCATCATCATTGTTTTGTGGAACTGGCTCAATTAATTTATGCCTTTTAAAAGTGAACAGTCCTTGCTCCAAGGCTTTCAAGTCTAGAATAAAAGCACAGACTGCTTATTCAAATTCCCGGGAAGAGAAAATTCAAGAGATATCACAAGTCATTAGGAACAGTTCTTTGCAATTTCCACCACCATTTCATACAGCCCCAATCAAAAATTCATCCAACACCATCACAGAAAAGGACTGGATGGTTTTCTCCCCTCCTTTCTATTCCTACCAGAAGAGGCACAGGGCACATTTCTGCACAAAGAGGTTTCTTTCTTTTAGCCCTCAAACTGCTGAGTTTAAAGGTAACTCAGATAGCTCTGGCCCATACGGCAGCCTGCACTTTGGATGTAGCTCTGTTGTCTGACCTCCCTGACATCCCAAGATTCTTTCTCAACACCTGCCCCAGTTTGAATTTTAATTACTAAATCTACTTCTGAGATAAACATGTTGGAACAATGGCCCAAGACAGAGTTATGACACCATTTAATGCCATTTCTAATCTTGTTTCTTATACAAGTCAATATTGATTAACACCCATTAAGAAGCTCTCATATGGGACATGCAAAAGTCAAATCTCACAATTACAAGAAAGAACCACTGTGGGGAAAATACCCAAAAGCAGAACCCAGATAGCCATGTACTTTTTTCTCCTTGGCTTCTAGGGCTGCAAAGTTATCAGTTTCCATCAGATCTCACCAAACAAATCCATCTAGTCTGAGGCTGTAACATTGCTTTCTGCTGAGACCACAGGGGCAAACAAAAGCTTTGATCAACTAACCACTGCAAACTTTTATTTATTTTTAATTTCCTTTTTACATAGCAGACATGGTTTGCAACAAAAGGTCATTTCAAAAAGCGATTTGGCCAGTGCACAGAGCAGCAATGTTTTCCACAGCACACCCAGCTCGGCTGTGTTGGTGCTAGGAGGGCCTGTCCTAGGGCTGTCAGGGGTGTTATGGTCATTATTGTCATTCAGATTTTTGGCTATGCTAATTTTTTTCTTCAGCTTTTGGAATGGGGTGGGATAGGATGGGTTGACATGCAATAAATCTCTGCCTGGGAAGTCTGGTAGATGCCTTTTAGATGCTTTCTTGGTGCCTGTTTCACTGGCTGCACAACTACCAGAGTTCATTCTGTCCCATTTCTTACATAACTGGTAAATTTTCAATTTCCAATCCATGAGCAAACAAGTGATACAAATTCCCAGGGACAGTGGAAGGCAACGGACCGAGTGGTGCAGCTGAGATTGGAGACAGGTGTGCCAAAGGTTTCTATCCAAGCCAGCACCTGGATTAACCCTGTGGCCTGACAGAAGAACAGAATGAGTTTCTTTTTCTCTTTTCGTTTTTCTTTGTTCTTCCACCTTTCAGCAGTGCTTTGTTATGCACCTCCATCCTTGTGCTACCGATCTGCCTCACTTGCTTCTTTGAAGGGAGCTAAGAACGGGACTTTCCTCTGTCCTGGTCAGGAAATCCAAGGGATTAGAGATTAAGGTGAGCTGTCCCTGGGTGCACACACATCACTCAGTGTTGCAACCAAGTGACTGAGGCAAAACCATCTAATTATTCCCCCCAAAGCAGCTCTCATCTGTTGAGAATTAATATTGCATCGTCATCAAGGAGAAATCTGTACAGGGTCCAGCCAGTCTGTACTGACTGTGTCACACAACAGCCCCTGACAAAGTTAATTAGGGTGCCCCTAAGAAATGTGGGACAACCGGGAAGATCACAGGAAGTACTCTGCCAGCACTGCTGCACAGAGGGAGTGGGATTTAGGATGCATCAGGATTTCAAAGGAGACAAAAAACCAGACAAGACCATTCAAGAAAATGAATAATGACATTTTCCAGCAATTGCAGAGAAAGGAAAAAACAGACATGATTTTGAGGTTTCATAGAAACATCTAAGGTAATCTGTTTCTGTTGGGTCTGGAACATCTTACGCATGAGATCCTCGATGACTTCATTGGAAATTCCTCAGACTCTATTCTCACAGAGTTTGTAAACAATGAAAATTTACCCTTGGCAGCATTTGCTACACCACAGTGGTTGGAAGAGTCAGTTCACACTCCTTGCTGAGCCTCCTGCAGCACACCAAGAACACAGGACACAGGACTCCAATCCTGGAAGATAAACAACAGATTCACAGAAGGCAGAAGGGGCCTCAGAGAACAAATAATCCATCTTTTTACCACGAACCAAGTCTAATCAAAACCAAGCACTCCTGACCTGCTTTTAAAGACCTCCAGGAACAGACTTCACCACCTCCCCAGACAATTTATTCCAAGGCTTTCATTGTCCTCTGCCAATACTTTTTTTTTAAATATATCTCGCTTTAATCATTCTCACTGCAGTTTACAGACATTATTTCTTGTCTTACCCAGTATGAGCCAACAGAACAGATTATTCCCTTCTGTGCAACAGCATTGCATGGATTTGCCACAGTTCTCTGTCTCTGTAGGTTATAAAGGCAAGTTAAAGGATCTCTGATGATTTATGTTACCCTGCGTCCAGGCTCTCCAGCCAGTTTGTATTTTCTTTGAAGAGCAGCCTCACTAAGTGATGTGATTTGAGGCTTTACCCAAACTTAGTTGAGCTGCAAGGACATCACTCTAACAAGACTCTGCATCCTGGGTTACAAAGGCAAACAAAATACAGTGATGCATGCAAGATGAAAATTATTAGCAAGTGACTCAAGCCACTCAGTGACTCACTGGTAGACTAAAATGTGATGGAATTCTCACTGATCTCATCCAGGTATGCGCTGGAACCAAACTGTTCAGCTCTTTTGAATGTGAAATGGAATCTACAGCCTAATTCCCTTTGGCAAGAAAAAAGCACCTGAAACTCTCTAGGAATCAGCAAATGAACTCCTGAATTTAATTGCACTCCATGCCATCTTTCACATGATGAAACAAATGTATCATGATTGCATTGTCCTAAACCAAGCTAATGTTCTTTCTCTCCCATGTCTTTTTTCAAAAACCTGAATTGATGCGTGGCTTGGGATCACATGCTGCTCATATTGAACAGACAAAGGCTGTCAGCCAGTTCAAAGATTTATTTGGAATTCCTGTTGCTGAATTATCAAAAGTGTGTGGGGAAAACTTTTCCCTTAGGGTGTTATTGGGATCTGTTTCCAAGAAGACTTCCAGACTTGTTTAGTTTCAGCCAAGCTAATAATCTCCCTCTGTGGCCTTTGGTTCTTTTCCTTCTATTCCTTATCAGGAATTTTAAGATATGTGTGAGAACAGGGAAAGCAGAAAGTGACTAAATATAGTCAGCAGCAGGCTGGACATCTCCAAAATCTTCAGCAAACAACTCATTTTGACTGGAGGATAATTTTCTGGTTGGAGACTCTTGTCTTTGGCCAGTGGCTGACTCACGAAATCTGCAGCAAGAAAAGTTCTGTTCTTCCACTTGGGATTTAAGTCAAAGATGGGATCAACCTGCCATGTCCAAACTGGTCAGGGAGCATCAGTGCCACTGCATCTAATGCTGCCGTGGCTGAGCTTTAATTGTGCCTCTCGCTGAGGTATGCTGACCACCTAACTTACAAATCCTGCACACTAATAGCTCTTCTCTAATACCTGAATCGCTGATCCTGCCTCGGAAACAGGGGCATGTTCCTTCTAGCCTAAACAAGCGGTGAATTTTCTTTGGGTGAAGGTTAAAAGCAAAATAATGGGGAAAAGATAAAAAAAAGAAGTCACAGAATGCAGCCAGTTCCCATGCCAGAGCACTGCTCTCTTCCTTGCTGAACTACAGTGGACATCTTTGAGCATCTGCTGAAGAAAGAGATAGAAAAATAAATCTGAAAAAACAACAACAATTTCCACTGTTAGGAATGCTTTTAGCAACCCTTCAGTAGTCCGGATTTTAGACCATTTTTCAGTTAAACTTAGCAATTTTTAAAGTTTAATTACAGAGTTATTTCGTTCAGCCTGACAGCAAATTATTTCTTCGAGATTTCACCCCTTTGGGTGTACACAGGAGCATCTTTCTGGGAATGCTGCCCTTAATCTGAACGTCCTTCCAAGGGTGATGTGCACAGACTGCTGCAGTAGGAAAAAATCCACATCCAGCAGTCACATAAGTAGTGTGTTCCTAATTAGTATGACTAAAGCTAAAGATCAGAAATTTTCCAGATGAACATTATGGCTACAGACTGTCTCATCTTTTCCTTTTGGGAACAATCAAGGAAGCATTTAGCTAAAGCACTTGCATGGGTAATGTTGCCATCTTGCTTTCATTCTGAGTTGACAACTGTCTGCAATTTGTGCATGAAATATGGAGCATAAATACTGCTCCATCGAGGGGAAACATGTTACGGTGATGTAGAATTCAAAAAAGAAGTGGAGACTAAAGGGCCATTAAGTTTTTATATTGATTTTAGTAGCACTACCTCACAAATATTCCAGCATGCTGATGGACTGTCTCTCACCACAAACTCTCAGTGCAGAGTCTAGGGCTCCCCAGGAGGGACAGAGCAGGATGCCAATATTAAGAAAGACTAGAGAGAATTAGACAGAAATGAAAGAAAAAAGTTAAACTTTAGGACTGTTTGTTCCACTCTCAGCAAACTGAGGCATCTCAGAGGAGGGCACAGGCCTAACTCCAAACTGCCATGAAGGACTTGAGAATCAGTGAAGATCTGGCATAGGAGAAGTTCCAGTCACTTTGCTCACTGCTTCCTCTTGCTTCCATGCACATTCCACACAGATCACACAGGACTAACATGAATCACTGGGTGATCACCTTAACTTCACCCAACTTCCATCTTCCCAGTCCCTCACCCTGCTATTCCCACAGCCCTCATGTCCCCTGTGTGCACAACAGCAAATTCTTACAATGGTGAAATGAGCCCAGGTGTGCCTGAGCTGGGGAGGAGTGGGAGGGTGGGGTGAACTTGTGGTTCTGGGAACAGTTCAGCACTTCTTATCTCAATATACTTTGCAAAAGTGCTTGAAATATCTTCAATTCTCCTTGAATTAAATCCTTCTTCAATTTTTTCTTTCTTTTGTTGTTGTTTTTCCTACCTTTGCCATTTCTGCAGCAAAGCAAAGAGTAGCAGAACCCCCCAGATTTCTTTGCTTCTGCTTTTTGAGAATCTTCTCACAAAGCCACATCACTGATCCCGTTTCCTGCATTCCCTTCACCCTGAAAGTGCTGTGCTTTCATTATTGTGACACTATATTTTCCTGCTTTAAATCCTCTGTAACTCTGTGAAAATTGAAGCGACAGCCAAAGCTAGACACTACTTGAGGAAATGTCAGCTTGTTTTGTGGTGGTATCAGAAGATCGTGGGCTTTGGGGGCTCTAAGTTCACAGGATTTTGCATCCATACACAGCATCTTTGTCACCATTGTCTCCCTGCCCATCCTGCTCTTGTGCTGGAACAATTCCTTACCTTCTGTTCAACTCACGCACCCTCATCCTTCCTAGCTCCTCAGGCAGTCTTGCATTCTCCCATCAGTTCTTCACTGCACAGATGTCTTTCTAGAACAAAAAGATGCCTTTTTCCAAAGAGGCCAGGATGCCTTTTCTGTGGCACAAGCATCTGTCTGTCACTGCCCATCCAGCCCCTCAGCTGGCCCACGCTTACTGAACTCTCCTCAGTGGTGATCAGGAACTCACCCAATCCCCTGGGTTTGCTTTAGTTTCCTTCCTTTGGTTTCCTTCCCACAGGCTGAGGGTTCCTGCCAGCCCATGACCCTGCCACGATGCCTGGGCACGGTGGATACCTCAGGCTCCCGTGGCTGCCTCCCTGGCGTGCCTGGCCCTGCAGTGTGGCTGCACGTGTCCCGGCACCCTCCGAGCAGAGCAGCCCGGGGTTTGTTTGGCCCACCTGAGCACCCCTCTGGGGAGCCTCAGCAGGAGCCTGCCTGTCCTCCAAAATCTCCTCTCTTGCCTCAGGCAGGATTTCATTGGCAACTTGTAGGATTCAGCAGAGAAGGCAGGAATTAGGGAGGATTGGCACAGAACTACTCACTGCTGCTCCTTACAGAACTTCCTCTGCCTCTGGTGGAGCTGAGCTGCTTCCAGAGGAGTCAGGGGGTTTAGTACAGCACATCCAACAGCCCCACTCCATGCCAGCTTCGAGAGCTTTAGGCTTTTCTCATTCCTGCTGCAACTTCTGAAGTGAAGCAGCCAGCCCCAGGCATAAATCCACTGTGATTTATGTGCTGCTGGCAGGTTGTTGGTTTAATCTGTACAGATTCAGGTGTATGAGATTGATATGAAGGCTTTAGCTACAAAAAAATGCAATTTTTACATTCCATGTCCCTGATTGCCTTGGCATATGCTGGAATTTGCTTAGAACTTTGAGAAGGAAATCAGTCAGCAAGTCCTGCTGCTTCCAGCTCCTCAGATCTGGTTCTTCTCCTTCCTCCATGTCTGTAGCATAACCCTCTGCTACCTTCTGCTCTTCTGCCACTGACAGATGCTTGTCCCCTTTGGGTTTTAATCTCTACTGGGTTTACATTTCAGCTTTCTTTTGTCATAAACTCTGCTCTAAAGTCAGGATACCTATTATCTACGACTCGTGCACACGTTCCAAAATGTAATTCAGCTACAGGGCATGGTAAAGATCCATTTTTGGAAAATAAGTCCTTTTCTCACTCCACTGTTTCTCCAGCCACGTAACAGTGTCGTGGGTGTCATCATAGTGAGCCCTCTTTCATGCAGCTCCTTAGCAATGGTAGAAATCCCAATTTAAGTCTGTCTCCACATGGAAAAGGAGCCATGTGACCGAACAAGAGTAATGATGGTTAATGATCACCCGTGGGGTGCTGGGAACCAAAGATCCTGCTCAGGCTAACGGGAGAGGTGATGCCCCTCATCCTGACCAGCCAAAGGCACTGCTGAACACTTTCCTGTGACAACAGTATGAACAGAAGAGACTGTCACCTGAGGTGAAGTGTTGCTTTACAAGAACTAAACAAGAAACAACTGTGCCAAACCCAGACATTTTCTTAAGAAACTGGCTAGCAGTGCTCGTGGGGCATTGCAGTTCTATCTGAGTTCAGGGAAGAAGGCAGCTGGAAAGCCTCAAAACTCACTGGATCGGAGAACAAAAAGGGCTTCAGGGCACAGAACTGGCTAGGAAAGTGTGCTTGAAAACTGCCAGCATGGAAACTGCTAGCTATTGCTGACCTTTCCCTTGTTTACAGAAACAGAACTTTCAACACCTGTAACTGGGAGGGAATGAGCCGAAGAAAGATCTGACTCACATCATCATTTTCACCTCCTAAGAGAAACAATTCTGTAAGGCTTCAAGCACTCACCCTGCAAGCCACGCAGGCAGCGTCCCTGGAGAACAAGCTGTCTCTGAGCACTGCCACCCGATTTCATTGCTGGGGTTCATTCCACATCCCTCTCCATCGCCCCCAACAGCATCCTGACACCCGCACACGTTGTCCATTCATTGCTGCTGCTCCATCCCCTTGCCTCCCTCCCGCGCTCCTGCCTGCCAGCCTGGCAGCAGCACACGCACAGATCCTGCCTGACCTCACACTGGAGCGCTGCTTCCCACGAGGGCATCACAGGAGATCTCTCATCTGTCACTGACACCACTGGCGGTGCAGGGCTTGTACCGGCCGGGCTCCTGTCACACCTCTGCTGCTCCCCGGGCTCAGGAGGGGATGAGGACGCTGCTCGCACACGGCTATGGGGACAGAGCAGCACTGGGGGGAGTCAGGCCTCCCTCGCTTGGGACACAGGTGAGAAAGGGACATTGTTGATGCAGGCACTGCCGGGATGTTCTTGCAGGGAAAATAAACACCGAAGCTGTTGCCCGGCCTGTCAGAGTGCCGGGAGACAGGACAGGGCTCGAGTATCACTCATTACTCAGCTTCCTGAAAAGAGCTCGGTGGAGAAAAAACAATTCATTGCTGTTGAGCTTTTGGATCGTTCTTTGGTTATCCTGTGCAACCAGGGGAGCTTTAAATTTCTGCTTTCCAAACAACAAACCAATGAGACTGAGGTTTGGATGTGGTCATCTGGAACCTGGAGCTGAAACTAAAATCTTCACACTGCGTGATTGGTGATGAAATTCTGTGTTGGCAATGTCAGTGACAATCCAGCTGCAGCACAAGGCTCATGCAATTGTCTCGTGTGCTTCTCCTGTTTCTTGAAGAAACTCAGTATTTCATCTTCCTACAAAATGTTTAACCAATTTCCTTCTCTGTACAAGGCAATTTGTGATGTGGGGTAAGGAGAAAGTTCATTGGAAATAACCTTGGGGGATTTTTATAAATATCTCACTGCTACCAGGATGTGGGTTTGGGTTCTTTCCCCTTCTTTAAAGTTTATTTTATACCAAGTTTCTAACTGCTACTGTAGTATTTTTTCTGCCTATAAAATACCAAGAAAATGGAATTAAAATCTGTGGGATGGTGATCATGTACTTTTTTTTTTAATCTGAGAGAGGTTTATTTATCTCCATTAATGCTAGACAGGGATGTTTTAGAGATTCATTGCTGGATCCATGTAAAGCCAGGCACGACAGGGAGAAATATGGGCACAGTAGTTTTTTGTTAGTGCAGTTTTAATGAGCAAATGAAAAGGAGCAATCTTTCTCATGCCCTACTCCTGAAAGAGCAATTCCATGATTATTGATTGTTACTAGAAATAACTGTTTCATATTGAAATAGCTGTTTGAGGTACAGGATGCACGATGTTTATACCACTTGAGCTTTTTATTTCAAAATGTTACCAGCACTCGCAAATCAGAGTTAAACCACTGCCTTCCATAGGATGAGATTTAATTACAAGATTCAATTATTTCTGTATTCAATATTGATTTCTAGAGAAAGAAGTGATAGAGAAGAGGGACACAGAGGGCTGATGCAGAACCAATCACAGTTACACGAGCATCCCCAGACCCAGAAGCCAAGACATTCCTGTTTCATCATTCACAGCAAAAATATCTCAGCAATGTGAAAGTTGCTAATTTTTTTCTTGGGTATTTAAATGATGTTAACAAACTTTAGCTTGTTATCCAACCCTTTGGTGTCCTCATGCCAGGCTTAAAAACTGACCTGCCCCAACTGTTGGGGTCATGGTCTCAGTTCCCCCAGACCATCAGTGTGCAGGGAATGGGACAGACCTGAGAACTGCAGCAGTGCCAAAGCTGGAAGAGGAATCTCTCATTTTCTCTTCCAGCTTTACAGCATGCCCAGACAGGCTCTTTTAAATTAAATGCACGTAGATAGGTGTGGGAAATCTCTCCACTGATATTTTTAATGTTTTTTCCTTCATTATGTAGTGCCTAGGTGTCTCGGGGTGATTTTATGATAATGCTCTATTTCCCTATCGCCTGCTTATTGCCCAGAAATGGGTCCCATAGCCTTAGGCTGGGTCCAGGAGAGGGGGGAGTGAAGCCGGGCGAATTCTTCAGCGCGGTTTTGTTCAAGGACTCACACGCTCCCCCGCGTTCTCACTGCTGCAGAGCCAAGGGAGCACCTTCCTGCTTTTAGCCGGCCTGTTAGCTGAGGCAAGAAATTTTCCCAGGACTGCACACCGAAATCCTCCAGAACTTCCTCTTCTTCCTCTTCTGGAGCTGCTCAGCCTAGCTGTGGTCCGAGAACCAGATCATCAGACCCTGTGGACCGGCAGGGAGGCGGCAGGGATGCTGCATCCCAGCCTCAGACCTCGGGAGGGGCCAGGCCAGCTTCAGACTGGACTCTAAAACCACCAGCTCTCTCTGCATCAGGAGATTTATTATCTAACATTACTCATTTTTTTTTCTTTTCCCGGCCGGCACTCTGCTTGTTAAATAAATAGGTTTTTTCACTTTCATCCAAGAAACTCCTTTTGTATCAGTGGGGAAGGGAGTGCTGAAATCTGCCTTCTTACAGAGAGACGTTCATTACAGGATGTTTTCTCCTAAACTTGTCTCAAACCGTGACACTAGGTTAGCCCTTATGGTACATAGCAACGGTCCTTAAGAAAAATAATTTCCTCAGCAAGGCTTTCTAGACAAAACCCTTCTCTGCCCCGGTGCTGTCTTGTGGAACAAGGCTGAGGGAGCCCTGCTGAAGGTGGAGGGGAGAGCAGAGGGAGGGAGACCCAGCCCTGCAGACACGCCAGTGCCATGGATGATGCCTGTTTCCCTCTCCTTGGGAACATGGCCTCTCCCTCTCACTGTTTGCTCAGCATGACTTTCAGACCAAATTAGTTTTGCCTTTATGACCCCTGGAAGCTCTGAATGCTCAGTGCCTTGGGGTGGGCAGGGCTGGAATCCCAGCTCCAGGGGAGTCACAGGGGCAGAAGTACAACCTCAGTCCCTTTGATCAGTCTGGCTGGCAGGAGCCCTGGCACAAGGTGTGCCATGGCATCCTGTACTCAGTCTACTGTCATCTCTGAGTGTGACATTCCCTGAACACCTACGAGTTACCAGCTTTGATCATCTCAGTTTACTGGGAAACAGAGATTATGTGATACTGCTGGGCTGAGCTTCTTGGAATCACAGATATCCTGCAGTTAAATCAGCAAAAGTAATGCACAAGGTTTGGCCAACAGAAAGTATCTTCTGTAGGATAATAATCACCAAGGTGTCTTTTACTGCTCTCAGTAAAATACACACTTGCTTTGGTGTGCATCTTGGACAAAGCCAGGAGAACCTTCTCCTGCTGCTCCTTTCCCCTCCTGTGCTCTGGAGTACGCTGACTGCTGTGCCTGCAGCATAGGGCAAGCTTGCAGTGTGCAGTGCTGCCTTTTAAGAATGCTCCCTATTCCACTGGGACAGAGGTGCACCACAAAAAGCACAGAAATTATTTTGTAATGGACCTGATTCACTGCACGTGTGTTTACCTGGGTCAGCTGCCAGGATGCAGGTCTAGGGCACAAGTTTTGGTGAAGTTTGGTGATAAAGAATGGCGGTCCCATGGCCAGCCTGCTCCAGGAACACCGGTGATCCTGGAAGCAGAGCCGCAGTAATCATTTGAACCCGGTGCTGACTGTGACAGGCTCTGCACTGCGAGGACCTTTCGTTCACCACAGGCAGCTCTGCAGCATCTCCACATCTTCAGTGAATCATTCCTTCAGTGAGACAGCTGTTTGCATGCTGTCTGACCCTTTGCACAGGGAAAAAGTGTCATAGAAGCATAGAAGGGTTTGGGTTGGAAGGGGCCTGAAGGATCATCTCATTCCAGCCCTCTGGCACAGGCACCTTCCACCAGACCTGGTTGCTCCAAGCCCCATCCAACCTGGCCTTGGACACTTGGAGCCCAATCTTCTCACTGCTCTGGTACAGTTCTGTCCCAAACACTCATCCTGACTCGTGGTGAGAGCACGTGTCCCAGAGTGGGTGGGCTGGGAGGGTCTGTGACTTGCTTTAGTGTATCTGTGCACACACAGAGATGAAGTTTCAGGGGGAGTCAGTTCTGGGGTTTTACTGGCATCAAGTGTCTCCTCTGTTACGGTGTTTGCTTTGCAGATTTGTGCCATCCCCATGTCACTGCCTGCGTCAGTGACTGCCACAGGAACTGTTGGTGCAGGTGTTAATTCATCCTGTGATGGGATGAGTGAAAATCCCTGCTACTTGTCCCTCCCCTGGGCATGTCCCTTTACAGGCCCTTCTGTTAGGCTGTTTGGATGCATCCCCCTTTCGTAAGGAACCTCCAGGAGCCCATTCCCAGAGGAGGGGAGGGGGCTGTGTGTGAGCACTCCCTGCTCCCAGGTTGGTCACAAATACACGCAGGCAGGCTTCCTTGCAATGGCTTGGCACTTGTATTTCTCACTGGGCCAGACATACTGAGGGAAAAAAATGTATTTAACTATTACAATTTGTAAAAGTTCCAGTTAAGCTTCAAGTTAGGCAAAAAGGAAAACAGAGCTAGGGAATAGATTCATTTTTTATTGCTGACTCGAGATAAAAGATTCAGTGAGAGGCACCCTCTGAAGTGCTAAACTGATGATGAGTTCTGAAGACAGATGTCTCTGTTCTGACAGGACCTAATACTACATATAACATATTTTTCAAGAAGCAGTGCTTCCAACATTTGTTGGTCAGAGAAAAGGCTCTTAATGTGTGCCTTTATGCAAAATATAAACCACAATATTAACCTTCACTGAGAGCAGATAAACATGCTGTGAATTGCTTGGATGGCATTAGAAATGTCATTTCAACCACCTTGATTTTCCTCTACCTCTTGCTGTTTATCACAGAGTGGGAATAGTGTGCAAGACCATTCCTGTTCGTGCACGACTGCAGCTTGCACATGCTGCCTGTGGAACCCAGGCACACAGCTCCTGTGGTTTGCCAGGGAGAGTCACAGCTCTGAACAAGCTTCAGGACACTCCAGAATTCTGCTGCTCTCATCATCCACACAGCACATGCAGCAGTCTGGACATCAGGGTGCTGTGCCCAAGCTCCTGGGCCTGGGCAGTGGGCTCACACCAGTCCTTACACCGTGGCTCAGGAGCGGCTCCGCTCCATCCTGCAGCACTCTCCTGCAGCCACCTGCCTGCACCAGCCTGTCCTCCTGCTCCAAGCTAGGCTGGCATCTGTACCAGGAGAGAATGGCAACTGGCAACTGAGTGCTGTTCTGAGGAAGCTGATGGCATTTTCTGGAAACCGAGGGGTTTATCAATTGCTTTAGTTACTAAGACAGACACACCTAGTCCAGTTAGGATCCAAGTTCCACATCCTCTCTTAATGGCTATCCAACAAAGGCCCAGCAGCACGCCTCAGTGCCCTGGCCCAGAGGAATTAGCCTTTGCTTTACCCAGACAATGAGGGCCTTTGTTCCATGGGAAGAAGGCACCTGACTGAAGCAGGTGACACTCATTTGATTCTGAGACTTGGGGAGGTTAAAACTCCCTCACACTTTGTGATCCAGTGGAGAAATGGTCCCCTCCAAGATGCCCAGATCCGGTTGATTGGGCTGTTTGCTGATGTTGTTATCATTCTGCTATCAGTGGTGTTATCAGCCCCTCGCCATGCTTGGTGAGTTTCCCTTTGTTGTCATCCAGGTCGCACGGTGATCCCTCAGCTGTGGTCCCCATGATGAGCTCCACTGGAGCCCGACTTTGTTTGCTTCCCTGGGATTTCACAGGTGCAGCCAGTCATGGGGTTCAGGCACGCGTTCCTCTGAAGTGATACAAACAATATTTCCGATGAACCTAGAAATGTTGCTGTGAAACATTTTCTGTGAAAAATCAGACAAGTTTGTGAGGGAACAGGGAGGAAGAGCACAGGTCTGATGGGGAGCGGCTGAGGGGGCTGGAGTGGCTCAGCCTGGAGAAAAGGAAGCTCAGGAACTCCCTGAAAGGAGGCTGCAGCCAAGTGAGAGTCACTCTCTCTTCCCAGGTAACAGGTGTCAGGACAGGGGAAAACAGCCTAAAATTGTACTAGGGGAAGTTTAGGCTGGATGTTAGAAAAACTTCTTTCCAGAAAGGACTGTCCAGCCCTGGCACAGCTGCCCAGGGCAGTGGTGGAGTCCCCATCTCTGGAGGGATTTAACAGGCATGTGCATGTGGCACCTGGGGACGTGGGTCAGTCCCAGCGCTGTGGGAGCTGTTGGACTCGATCTCAGAGTACTTTTCCAGCCTCAGTGCTCTTGTGATTCTGTGTCTAAGGAGGAAGTGGAGAAGAAGAAAAAGGGATAGAAACTCGTGTGGAAGTTTGCTGGCTCAGTCCAACATGAGTGCATTCTGTGCCAGCCACTCACATGAACATGCTGAGATATGATTAGCTTTGACTTCTCTGATACTTATCTGCATAATTTGTTCTAGGTTTTCACTTATCTTTTCTTTAACAAGGAAACATGCCAATAAACTGAACGCGTGGGTCAAGTTCTATTTGTCAATTTAATTTGTTTTGGCTACAACGTGAAGATTAAAACATGCCACTGAGAGGGAAATAGGCTGAGTATGAAAGCAGGTGATCTGAATGCACAGCCAGAAACCTGGGCTTAGACCATCCACTGCAAAGCCACCACCTGGGTCAGGAACACTTTCCTGTAAAAGGGAATTGATGTAATCAGGTTCAAACTTGCCTCTGGTGAGCCAGATGTGACCAAAAAGGATCTGCTCATTAAATACAAACCATAAGTATGTCAGACCCCCCATTCCGAATTATTGTAAACAGGATTGATTTTTTTTTTAATTGGCTAAGAAATGCAGCTGGAAATCACTTTTCTTTTTGTAACTGCTGGTATTGTACAGGTGTCACACGGCCAGAGAATTTTGGGAAGAGGATTCAAAGGCTTTCTGCTTAGCTGAAGAACAGAAATTCAAAGGAGATGCAGATCTTCCCTGGCATTCGCAACATCTTGCCCCTGAGTGAAAAGAGAAGTGGGTGTTGGACACCACTGTGGGTGTCAGAGTAAGGGGATTTCACAGAGAGAGCAGCTCATCCTCCACAAGCAGTTCATCCTGCAGACCATCCAGGTACACCCCCGAGCAAAGAAATTTTTCCTACAAGAAAATCAGTAGTGGAAAGGGGATGTAAGAAAGAGTGATATTTAACGTGATGTGAGAGATGATTATTCATGGCAGATGATGGTAACAGCTGGGAAATCACAGTGTCAAACTCTGCAGAGTGGTGGAGAGCAGTTTCTGGTTGTACTCACAGGGAATTGTTCCTTTTTACCCGAATAAAACATACTTTGCTTTCACGCTCGCTGGTGTGACAGGCAGGACAGTGCAAAGGATGAAGGATACTCGCACTTGAGGGCTTCTAGGAAGGAAATCATGTTTTGCTGGGTTTCTTATTTTGCAGAAGAATCTTGTTTGAATCCAAGCGTCCCTGCTCTCAGCAGAAGGCAGCTGGAACTGAACCCTCACACAATCCAGGGTAACACTGCGTGTGTGAGCCCTGGGGTAATGGTTAGACTTGATGATCTTAAAGGTCCTTTCCAACCTAAATGGTTCTGTGATTCAACAGAAATCCTGACTAGCTAGGGTAACATCTAGGACAGGCTTGAAAGGACTGCCTGCTTTCCTTGACTCAAAAGACAGACTATGATACCTAGAAATGCTTCTCGTTAGACAGGAGCCTGATCAGGGCTGGCTCTTCCTGCCGTGGAGTTTCACACAGAGGGCTGAGGTGTATCCACTGCCACAGCAGGTGTCTCATAGTGGTTCCCTGCTATGACTCACTTGCTGCCCAGGCTCAAACCAAGCTGGAAAATCTTGAGCTGAAGCTGAGGCAGACTCAAGGGACATTCACCAGCTGCCTGAGGGACCCTGCTGGCTCCTGGCTGGGTCGTGGCAGCCCAGCCCACCTCACCTCTCTGCTTCCAGCAGTGACACAGTGAGGAATCTCTCACCAGACCAGAGAGGGTCACCCACCAGGAGAGCAATTCCATGTGTATTACCTGCTTCTAGGTTCTCCCTGGAGCCAGGAATGTTGCAAGTGAACGAGCAGCTACAAAAGAGCCATGTAATTAAGACCTTAAGTCATAAATCTGTGGTAGTTTGTTTTCACTGTGGCTTTATTTGATATTTGCCTCAAAAAGATCAAGAGAGTCAAGGGCAAAGCAGGCTGTAAGGAATGAAGTGATGGCTTTGGCCACTGTTCCCTCCTGCACCAGCAGGACCCAGAGTGGTACAAGAAGCTGTGGGCAGTCCTCCCCTCCACCCTGCTCAAGCAGGCCAGGCATGAGGGGCTCTGTGGGCTCATCAGATATGGCTCACACTCCTCACACTGCCCACTGGGCTCTGCTGAGCTGGGCCTCACAAGTCTTCCTGCTCTGGGGAGACTTCGGGCTTGTGCTCATCCATGGAAATATTTCACCCTCTGGAGAAAATAGGGGATTTGGAAAAGCCGAGGTCTGCGGCTGGGTGAGCAAAATAAGAACACTTGTGTCCAAAATGTTCAGAGCAAAGTCAGATAGGGAAGATGCTGGAGGCAGGAGGAAAAAAGGTCATCTGGTTTGCTTTTGTCTTCCAAAAGAAAATGAGCCTAGGAAGAGACATATCAAATGGTGACATTGCCTGGATTTCCAAGCAACTTTCCCGGGCACTTCAAGAGCCTGGGCCAAGAAATATTTGAAGCTGTGAGTGCACTGGGTCCTTCAGAGCAGGCTGACACAATGACCACTTGCCCATGATGTGTACCAAGAGAAATTATGGCCTGGGCCCATCTTTAAGCAGTTTCTGTCTTTGCAGCCCCGCATCCCAACCTGGCATGCTGGAGCTGACAGCTCCACAGCACAGCAGCCCTGGCAGCAGCCTGCCCTGAGCCCATGATCACCATGCTGTGAAAATGACCTGGAACAGGCTCATGGACATGGCAGCTCATTTATAATAGAGCAGAAAAGTCACTGTCACTGCCAAGAAAAGACAAAAGGCCACCAAACACTAACCCAGCCATAAATGAAGGGTATAAACATGGAGATGGGTGGGAAGTAACTACAGGCTTCCTCTCATACGCATGGCACCCAGCTTGGAAAGTGTCCTTCAGGTCAAGATGATGTGTGTGCCAGGGGCAGCCTTCTCTGATCAGAAAAATTTCAGTGAAAAAAAAAAAAAGAATCTGATTTTCTTAGTGTCTGTTGGTCAACATTAGGATGCAAGGTCAGAGCTCAACTTTGGGTGGAAAACAGGGATAAGTGAAGCCTGTGGCCCCTGGGTATCCCGTGTCTCTCATACAGAGGAAGCTCCTTCAAGGATTTGAAAGTAAGCTTGAAAAATCAATTCAAAAATATGACCAGTTGCACAGAACAAAGCTGTGGGGACAAGTGAGAGCAAAAGGTTGCCCAAAGACCCTGGTACATTAAAAAATTGCACTGATTGCAGCTGCCTTTGTGCTGTGACTGCCCTCCCAAAACACTTCTCTGCAAGATTCACTGGGCAAAGGCTGAAATGTTACTTAGTTGTACAATAACACCATAGCTCTGCCACAGCCATAGCTGTTGCCTGGTGGGTAAGAACAGTTGATTTGCATTAAATCCTGAGGACACACTTTAGGCAGCAGTCTGTTCCTACCATTGCTGAGTTTCAGCCCAGTTCCTGACCCCAGATACATCTCTGGCAGAGGATAGATGCACACATTTAGGGCGGGATTCTGTCGCCCTGTGGATGGACTGTGTGCTGGCCACATCACAGGAGCTACGTCTGTCCTAAGAGTCAGATGGACTCAGTGGCAGCAAGTGAAACTGGAAGATCTTCCTTTTTACAGCAGGGAAGGAGGGGAGGGGAGGAGATAACGAGTGAAACTGGGTGCAACAACAGAAAGAGAGAAAAGGACAAGGCACAACTGAATCTGTGACCTTCGTAGACGAAGCTTGGAAAGCTGCTGATGTTCCTCAGGTCGGGCAGGGGTGACACGGCTCCCGGCGGTCACCCAGTGCCCTCTGCTGACGCCAGACCGGAGTAGCCTTGCAGAAGCCCGAGCGCTACGAGCTGAGTTGCTCAGCAGAGATCCCGAGTTCTTAATTCCTCTGGCAAGCACAAAACCACAACAATTCCCCTCTGGGAAAATGCTGGAACCACGCTGGCCTGCCCCTTCCCGCAGCTCCTGCGGGGATGTCCCGTGTCCTGCCCGTGCCTGCCTGCCCTTGTGCGCCCATGGAAACACCCGTGATTCAGCCTTGCAGGATGCTGTGGAAAAACACTCCTATCAGACTGACTTCTGCATCGTGTGTTAAGCGGATGATCCTCCTGTGCCCACGGAGGCTATTTCTATGTCCGTATGTCCACGTGTCCGTGTGTCCGTATGTCCGTCTGCGGGGGTGCTCACAATCTGCTTCGCCTCCCCAGTTGATTCCTGCCTGGTCTCGGTGCCCTCTAGTGTTGTGAACAGTCCAGCATGTAAAAAAACTGTAAAACTGATCCCTACTTCAGAATTCCTGGCTTTGCTAACTCTTAATGCACTAACCCATTAATTATGCAGCACAGTTACCGCTTAACGGAGACAGCGTGACCCCGAGCATATCAGATGATCACAGCACGCCACCAGACACCTGAGAACACGGTTCTGTAAGCTGAAGCTAACATCTCCAGGGCCTCAGCCTGCAAACCACACCCAAATCTGCTGGCTGTACAGCACTCTACCTGACGCAGCCATCCCTGCTTGCATCTGGTATTATCAGCTTTCCCAGATGTTCTCCTGGCTGTGGCTGCGAGGTGCTGACTGAGCTGGGAAATAATCCACCTCAGTAACAGCTGGCCCCACAGACAGGAACTGGGATTAGAGTAGGTTTGGTGTCAGACCCAGCGCTGGTGGGCTCAAGCTGGTCAGAGCAGCGTGGCTTTCCAGGACCTCAGTGGGGACCACCACAAACCACCACTAACTGACCACTAACCACTACACCACCACTAATCAACCACTAACCAACCAATAACCACTACACCACCACTAACCAACCACTAACCAACCAATAACCACTACACCACCACTAACCAACCACTAACCAACCACAAACTATCACTAACCACCACTAACCAGCCACAAACCACCACTAACTTCCATAAACTATCACTAACCACCACTAAGCACCGCTAACCACAAATTATCACTAACCACCACTAAGCACCACTAACCAACCACTAACCAACCACTCACCACCACAAACCACCACTAACTAACCACAAACCACCACAAATGACCACTAACCAACACAAACTATCACTAACCAACCACTAACCACAAACCACCAACCAGCACCGCAAACAGCCACCAACAGCTCAGTCTGGGGCAGCTCTGCCCACGCCCGCCCAGCAGCTGGACGCGCTACGGGCAAATCCTTCACTCTGATGCAATCGGCCTTCTGGCAGGAATCAGTCCTGCAGGTGACCTCTGCTGACGGGACTGTGCTCAGTGAAACCGCTCTGGTGCCAGGCTCCCGCAGGGCAGCCGCTGCTGTCCCTGTCCCGCGCGTCCCACCGCGGGAGCCGCCCCGTCCCACCGCGGGAGCCGCCCCGTCCCGTGGCCGTGGGTGATGCAATGAGGCGATTGCATCAGACGCGGCCCCGCTGAGCCGCCTGCCCGTGTGAGCGGTGAAATCATCCTCACCGCCCAGAGCGGCTCCTCCGAGCGCCCCTCGCCTGCGGGGTTGCGTCACTGACCGGCTGAAGCACTGGGCTGAGAAATCCCACCAGCTGGTGAGGGTACAGGGAGAGTGAGCACAGGTCCCACGGGGAGATGCTGAGGGAGCTGGGGGCGCTCAGCCTGGAGAAGAGGAGGCTCAGGGGGGGACCTTGTGGCTCTGCACAACTCCCTGACAGGAGGGGGCAGCCGGGGGAGTCAGGCGCTGCTCCCAGGGAACAGGGACAGGATGAGAGGGAATGGCCCCAGGTTGCACCAGGGGAGGTTCAGGTTGGATATGAGGGAAAACTTCTTCCCTGAAAAGTGGTCAGGCACAGCTGCCCAAGGCACTGATGGAATCACCATCCCTGGAGCTGTTCAAAATGAGTGTAGTGTGGCACTTGGGGACATCGTTTAGTGATGAACATGGTGAGTGTCGGGTTAACATTTGGATTCTATGTTCTTAAAGGCCTTTTTCATGCATAATAATTTTGTGAAGTTGACTGCTTAACAGAATTTCAGTAAATCCTTTCAGTAATTCCAACCTGACAGTCTGGCTTCTGTTGAAGCTGCTACACAGTGACAGTGGGGAGCTGAGGACAGTTCTCAAAAGCATTGGTTGAAATGAGAGTGCTTGAATTTTGAAAGGAAAGAGAGAGAAATGAGCACCATGCCCCAAAATAACAGGTTTAAACCCAAACACAGTTCAGGTACTCATCCTGGTACAGCAAACAGTATGGGCCAGTGCACAGAAATGAACAGCACTGAGTACCCACCCTGCCCCTCCCGGAGGTCAGGAAGGCAGTGGGAAGGCAGTGGGAAGGCAGTGGGAAGGCAGCAGGGCCCTGTCGTGGGCCCGGGTCAGGACTGAGGAGCAACAGCTCGGGGACAGCGCACTGAAGGGGGAGCACTAAGGGCTGTCACTGGGAAAATCAACTCCCCCTGCACCAGGAGGTTCAGTTCCACACAGCAGTTTGGTTCACACTGTGGTAGAGTCAGTCATTGCACGGCAATCTTGGGACACCTCCAGTGCGGCTCCCCAGAGCCACCCAGAGACTGAGCGTGAGTCACGGCAAGGGCTGCGAGACATTAACGCTGAGCCTGGGAGAAGCCCTCTGTTCCGGGGCCGGCCGTGCCCGGGGTGTGCTGCCCACACACACGGTACACACACAGTACACAGTGTACACACACCGCACACACACTGCGGGGCACGGCCGCAGTCGGAACCGCTGAGATTATTCCTTTCTGGTGTGTGTTCCCCCACGGCTGGCGAGGGGCGGCCGGGCCCGGGGCTCCTTCAGCCTCCAGCCCACACCTGAGGCGCCGGACAACCCCAGGTCTTCGGGAACAAGGTCCCGCAAGCCCGGGCGTTCTCCAGTGTCACACCGCGGCCGGTGACAGCGGGACGCCCCGTCGTTGTTGTGCCCAGACCCCGCTCGGAGCTGAGCCCCGCCGCC
>VXBT01009197.1:350380-379712 GCA_013400235.1 Oriolus oriolus
CGGGGGTCTGGCCGGGCTGCGGGGGCGGTGGGCGAGCCGGGCCGGCGCTCTCCGGGGCGCGCCCACGGCCGGCACCCGCGTGGGCGCCGCGCTGCCCCCCCGCACCCGTCCCGCCGCCAGCCTCGCCTCGGCTTTTTTTCCTGAAACGAGCAGCTGCCAGATGCGGCGGTCTGTAGGTTTAGGTTGCATATTAGAAACAGTTTCTTCCCCGAAAGATTTCTTGCCGTGGCACAGGCAGTGGTGAAGTCACCATTTGGGGAGATTTAGTGGACGTGCGGATGTGGCACTTGGGCACATGGGTTAGTGGTGGCCTGAGCAGTGCTGGGGGAACAGCTGGACTCCATGGTCTCAGAGAGCTTTTACGGCTTCAGTGATTCTCTGATTATAGTGACAGTCACTAAGAATTGGATGTGGGGCAAAAAATAGATGGAAATCCAAAGTTTTATGCAAATTGACAGGAGCTTTGGAAGTGTTACTTGAGATGCCTGGTAAGGCAGAGTGTGGGTTTCCAAGGTGGGCAGCCCTAACTTGGCAAAAATCACTGGAAAGTGGGCATTGTGCCCTGGGGACTCCTGCCGTGCGCTAAAGAGGAGTGAGAGCAGCCCGGAGCACTTCCTCTCCCTCCCGACCGCACGGTGCTTTCACTTAAAGCAAACACAAGTCCCCAGCCACTCCAGATAAAAAAATTAATGGGCAACTATATGCTTAGAATCCCCAGACCGGGAAACCTGTTGATTTCCAAGTCACGTGGAAAGCCTCAGATTCCACCTTTTTTCCTCTTTTTTGCTTCTGTGAGAACCCCTTTGCCCACAGGAGTCCCACTGCTGCAGAGGTTCTCCCAGCATGGTTTTTAGCACAAGGAGATGAGGACACATTGCTCGGACCAGAGTGAGGGAATGGCTGAGCAGGAGACTGGAACTGAGTGTGGCCAACCATGAGGCATGCACTCATATTTTCCAGATAGCATTTTCCCCCCTGCTTTTCACTTGCAGTTCTTATTTAGGATTTCAGCTCTCTGTTCTTGGGTTCCAATGTATACAAGTGTCTCATCTGAGGCATAGCGCTGCCTGACTGTGCCAGTCAGTCCTGCAGCAGAGTAGAAATCTCCCACAATGGTGTGCTGGTTCACATGGTGACATGGAAGAGCCACTGCTGGGGTGTGGGTGTCTGGACACCTCCTGTCCCAGGCAAGCAGAGACCCATGGCTTGAGGGGACAGGGTCCGCAGCTGGGACGGGAAGCAGCCCACCCCATCTCCTCCTGTCCTGCCTGCATCCCTGCCAGCCCCCCCTGCCCCAGTACCTTCTGGACAGATGGGGAGAATCAGCAGCAATAATGTTTTCACTAATTACTTTCATTTTTTACCTTTTCACTTACTATTTTCCTCACCCTTGTTTTCCCACCAGAATCTATTAGCTGCACACAGAAGAAATAGATTGGATTCCAATATAGTCTAATTTTTTTTTAAATTACACTTTCACAGAGAAAAGACAATGGCTGAGCTGTAGTGTTGTCACAGGGTGGATGAACTGCAGCTCACGCTGTGGCACTGCTGGAATGATTTCATCTCATGCAGTGAAACTCATTCAGGAGCTCGTGGTTTTGGTATCTTAAGGGCTGATGCAGTGGGGAGCCTATTCTGCTCTCTTGCTCAGGCAGGATGACTTTAAGGCAATGAAAGAGTTCTTTAACAAATTAATGATGCTTTCAAGTTAGATCTCATGCATCTGTAGTGATGGCAGGAGGCTCTTCTTCCCCCCAGTCTCTAAGCACATTGATAGTGTGTCCCATGTATGCTCATTGTTACTGTGTCACCTTTATGTTCCCCTGTGGCAGATAAAATGCGTGGCTCTGGCAGTCGCAGGGAGACTCCATGTGTTCCCAGAGAGGTGGGAGTTCTTGGTTTTGGCTTTTCCTTTTGCCTCAGTAAGACCAGTTGTTTCAGTCACACTTTAGGTGATCCGAGGTTGCTGCCATACCAGGGCAGCGCCAGGTGGTTTAGATGTGTCCTCCATGTACAAATCAAGCGTCTTGAGTCTGGTGGTGTTGAAATAAGAAGTACAAAGATCCCACAACTTTGAATTTCATGCCAGATACTCAACAAAGTGTTTGTTCTCGGCATTGTTACGCTTGAGCAGCAGCAGACCTGCTCTGTGCCCAGTTTCCTGCTGGCACATCAGGGACGGCTGTCTCCTCCATCTTGAGTGATTCCATCATCCTGGCAGACATCCTTGTGTGTGGAGTGGCTCTGACACAGGATTCCTTTGGCCTGTGTAACTTTCTGTATTTGGCAAACTGCTTTAAACTGGGTTCTCGTGGAGAGGGGGCTCTGAGGGCATTGTCTCAGCTGCAGGCCCTTCGAAAGGCTGGGAAGTTCTTTAAATATATGAGAGAAAGTGGCCAAGTTGTGTTCACAGGACAGCTTCACCAAAAACCCTGCTGATTTGGGGGTTTTTGTTTTGTTGAGGTTTTTTTCACCAGTGCTTTTTTCCTTGTGTTACAGCACTTTGGAGGGCAGGTAAAAATCAGTCCCTTGCCCTCCATACTCTGGTATCTGGGCTCCTTTCCTGTTGCCTGCAATTCTGTTTCATTCATTTTTTTGCTCTTATTAGGAGCAAAAGCCTGAACCAAACTCCAGACTGGAGCATCAGTGGTGCTGACCCACACATCAGGCAGAGGCTTCTGCTAGCAGGGGTGAGCTGGGCTCTGGGCACCAAACTCGCCAAGAGGCTGGGCTCAGGCCACTGGCATGCTGGCCTCCCAGAGTGGCTGGGTGACACCTGCCCGGTGTGCTGGCCCCCCAAAGTAGTTACGTGTCACCCATCTGGGACCTGTCTCCCCGCTTTTTATTTTCCCTCCTGCATTCAGCCTCTAGCTGAACCCTGACACCAAACCCTGCGCGTCTCCTGGGGCAGCGGCACTGAGCTCCCTCTTCACCGCCTTCTGAGATGGTGACAAATTTTTTTTATTCAGTGATGTCAGGAACCTTTATGCTGGTTATAAGCTGTGCCCATGCCCCTCCCGATGTGCTTGCAAGACAGATTTAGTCATTTAGTCCCTTCAGCTCCTCCTGGCCTGTCCCGTGGACTTGGCTGCCGATCCTTGTATCGGCCCATGTGCTGCGAGCAGGAGCTACGTGAGGGTGACTCATGCGCTGTGCTCGTCTGGGCAGACCTCATCTCCCATGAATCTCGGCCCTCCAGAGCCGGGGGAGCCCAGCCAAGTGTCCGCTTCCAAAAGGCACCGGCAAGGGAGTGGTGGGATTAGGCAGAGGAGGCAGAAAAAGCCTGCAGAGGAATGCTGCTGTGGGAGGGGAAGGAGCTGTGGCAGGAGGGGCGGGGAGGGTGCTGGGGGTCCTGTAGATGATCCCCTCTGCTGCTAGAGCCTTGCAGGGGCCAGACATCTGGCCAAGCTTCCTTCCCAGAGGATGGCTGTAGTTGAAGTGCCAGGTTCTCCCAGGCAGTTCAGGCTGTTCAGGGTGGTCCCCTCCAAAAGGTGTTCGCTATTTCTGATGGGTGTTGAGAACTTCCTCCCAAGGCAGGTTGAACAGTTTCTCTCCTGATTTCCTGCACAAGGTAATGGGAAAAGCAAAGTGGAGATTGGTCTAGTGAGGGCCAGTTTTATTCCCTTTCTGTCATCACAGGAAGAACTCATCTGGAATCTGCAGAAATAATCAGGCAGCCCCAAAACTCCAAATAAGTTTCTCAGTTTTGTAGCTTCAGTCTGAACTGCTTGTTCTGGTTGAGGTGCTGGTCCCGTGCTGCCCTTTGAGCCACCCTTGGTGACAGTGTGGCCCCGTGGCTCCTGGGCTGGTTCTGTTGTTACCTTCAGCTGAGCCATTAATGCACCTCGGGAAGGCTCTGGAGGGTGTTTTGGAGGGAGATGGGAGCTTGTTCTGCTGGTCCTCTGAGTTTGCTGTGAGTGAGGCCGTGCAGAGCTGAAACATGCATGGGAGCAAGAGCCTGAGCAACTGCACAGCTCCAGGGTGGAGCAGCAGGGCCACAGGCGTGTGTGTGTGTCCCATTCTGCTGGGAACCCAGCAGGACCACAACTGTGTGTGTGTGTGTCCCTTTCTGTTGGGGGTGCAGGGTGTGTGTGGGGAAGCGTGTCCAGTTCTGCCAGGGACACATCAGCCACCAGCATTTGGTGCTGTCACACCAATGCAGCCTCGTTGGCCAGAGCTGGGCTGCTGGATCCTGAAGCTGGGGCTTTGCTGAGCCTTTGCTGGGGCCGAGCTCTCTACAGATTGTCTGTGGTACCAAGAGCCACGGCTGGGGCTGGCAGAATCCACTGGTGACCTGAGCAGTTAGTGGTCAATACTTCAATACTGTGACTAAAATTTCATTTGCTGCACTGTGAGGCTGTGAGATAGCAGCAGAATGGGGCAGCTCATCCCCTGCCTTGCTGGGAAGCCTGGCACTGCCAGAGCCATGTGGAGGGAACCAGCAATTAATTACCTCCTGCCCAAGTCCCACCCATGGTGGTCAGCAGTGTCGGCTGCCATCCTGGCCAGGTGGAAATGTCCACCCGGAGACAGGCACACTGCTCATCCCAAATGTGTTAGGTCTGTCTTTGATCCCTCTGCCTTCTCTTCCTCTCCTCCCCAAGCTCCCCTCTCCTCTTCAGCACAATGGCCTGCCAAGAGAGTGAGTACCTGGATGACCAGAAGAAGTGTGTCCCCTGCAGAAAGTGCATGCCCGGGCAGGAGCTTTCTAAGGTAAATTGACTTCTCTGTAAGGAGCAGAATTCATCATGGGTGGCACAGCTGGGTGAATCCTCTGCCAGGCTCCCTTCAGAAAGACGATCTTAGGTCCCAGCATGTTGGGAAGAGCTGAGACTTAGTAGGATGGGATGGTGGATTGTTCAGCTTACCCTGGTAGAAGGGTAAGGCAATGAAAGCAGGAGGTGGTGAGGGATTTAAGGCAGCACAAGGAGGAACCTGATTTCCTTTTTTGCTGATGGAAGTCTAAATTTCCTCTGGTTTGTAGCCCCGAGCAAGGTCACACGGTGTGGCTGGGCTGCACATGTGGGTGGGTGCCAGCAGGACACTGGTGCAGGGTGTCCCAGCCTGGCCTCAGAGGTGGGAGTCCCAGCAGGGTTCCCCTGGCGGTGCCTCCCGGGGCGCGGTGCTGCTGGAGCTTTCCATCGCCCTGAGCACACTGGCAGGCCCTGGGCAGGCAGCAGACAGGGTCCCTGAGCGTCTCCTGGGAGCTGCACTGGTGGCGGCTGCTCTCAGCTGGGTTCTGAGCACCCCACACGTGAGCGGTGACCCTGCCACCCTGTGTCCCTAAAGAAGGGACGCTGTTCCCCTCAGCACCGTCCCCAACCTCGTGCCTTGCAGGACTGCGGCGATGGCAGCGGCGGGGACGCGCAGTGCGTGGCCTGCCCTCCCAGGAAGTTCAAGGACCGCTGGGGACATCACGGCTGCAAGCCCTGCCTGTCCTGCGCCCTCATCAACCGCCTCCAGAAGTCCAACTGCACGGCGACGGCCGACGCGGTCTGCGGGGAGTGCCTGCCGGGGTGAGCGGGGCCGGCCCGAGCAGAGCCACCGTGGCCACACCTGCGGGCAGGCAGGGAGGGGCTGGGCACAGGGGGCTTTACCTGAGGCCACCCATGGTCCCACATGGGACCTAGGAGGAGCCTGGTGACCCAGTGATGCCTCTGTGAGGACACTGCTAATGATGTGGAAGTCAGACCCGTCTGGTGGGTCCCGTTGTAGCTCCAGAGAAGGGAACCTGATGGCTCCCGTAAACGAGCCATGAAAGAAAACTTCCAGACTCAAATTGTTCTGTAGACACCAGGGTGGCTGAGCCGTGGAAGATGAGGGGTTGTAGACCACTATGGTTGGTAGTCCCCAGAGAGTCCCCCCCAGAGGGTTTAAGGGGTTACTGAAATGAAACAGCTGCGTACAGCCAGCCTGTGCCAAGCTCAGAGGTGGCCAGCAGTGGGTCTGGGACAGGAGCAAGTCAGGGCTCTGGTGTATGAGCCTCTTCTCAGACAGAGCTGTAGCTGGGAGTTCCTGGCCTTTTGGGGAGCTATTAATCAGTATAATCCACTTCAGCAGACGTGGGGATGGGGGGGCTGTTGGAAAGATGTTGCTTCTTGACAAAAGGCTAGACATGAACAAGTAGGTGTGGTGTGGCTCCAGCCAGCGATGAGAGTCCTGTTGCCAGCCAGGCAGGAGTGCGGAGTCAGCTGTCCCCCTCTGCTACGGGGTGGGTGGCACAGCTGGCTGCACAGCCAGGGTGGTGGGAGCTCAGTGAGGGCCAGGCTCTGCTGAGCCCGTCTGCTCTGTTGGCAGGTTTTACCGGAAGGCACGGATCAGCGGGCAGCTGGAGTGGGAGTGCATTCCCTGCACCAAGCAGACGCCATCCTCTGAGCCGCAGTGTAGGTGCCCCCACGCTGCTGGGGTTGGGGCAGGTGATGTGGGCACAGTGGAGCCACAGCCCTGCTGGTGGCAGCACGGTCACGCCATGTGACGAGGGATGGGCAGGGAAAGGGGGGGTCCGAGCCTCGGAGTTTGGCTCCAGCGCTTTGTGGCTGTTTGCAGGTCGGTCCAGAACAAACCTGGTGAAGGTCGCTGTCCCTACTGTACCACCACAGGACACAGCCCTTCTTGCACTGACCAGCAGTGCCCTGGTCATCATTGTCCTGGTGCTTCTGGCACTCTCCATCATCTACTGCAAGCGATTCTGGAAAAGCCAGTGCCAGAGAGGTGAGTTGGTGCTCTCCTCCTTGCCGTGCCATTCACCTGTGCCCGTGGCCCCTTGTTGCTGTGTAGAGCATTGCCACTTTCTCAGCACAGTACCCCAGCTGCTCCTCTGCTCGTACAGAATAGACACCTCGTCCTGCTTCTCATGCCTACAGCACCTCTCATGTGCTTTTCCTGCTCAGTGACACAGAGGAGCCTCCCTCCTTCTTAGGGCCATCCGGGGGAGGAGGCCATTTCACAGTCGGAACTGGCGATCCTCCCTTCTGTGGTTTCTCTGGTTGGGTGGCTCTTTGCTGCTGAAGGAAGAGGGCTGTAGGTTCGCTGGCCAGGGCTGGGGCAGGATGGCATCCAGCAGTGTGCCAGGGAGCTGCTGGCTCCCAGCTCCTTGCTGGCAGACATACCACAGGGCTGAGGACATGCTAGGGAAGCGAGCCAAGCCTTTGCTCAGGCTGTTTCTCCTCTATCCTCCAAGTCTTCCTGAGGACTCAGAACTTCTCGGGCCAGCGAGCAACATTCCCGACTGCAGCAGCACCCGGCAGGTTCCTGTGTGAGGAGCAGATGTCTGGACCCTGCTGCCTGGGCGTGAAGAACTTGAGCCCTTGCTACAGGCAGGCGGAAGGTACCTGCTCTTGCTGCCTTCCCTGGGGAGGGAGGGTGGTGCTGGGCTGCAGCTCACATGGTTCCAGGATGAGAAGCCCTTAGGCAGGAAGGATGGAGCTGGATGATGAGCTCCACTGATCCATGCTGGTTTCTGGTTCCAGGCCCCGTGGAAGCGGTGCAGTTCATTTCGGATGGGGAATCTGTGGGTCTCCAGCTCCCTGCTCTCCAGCCAGAGGTGGACTTGCCACCAGCCATTGCAGTCAGCACTGCCTCCAAGGCCCAGCTGGGCAGGAGCCTCCTGGAAAGCCAGCCCCTCATCCGGGCCTCTGGCCACAGCGACTGCCTGGACGGGGTCCTGCTGCCCCCCACCCCCAGACAGGGCCGGCCGGGCCCGGTGGAGGCCCTGGCCCCCCTCTCCTCCTGTGCCTCTGAGATGCAGCACAAGTGGCCACATGCACCAGTGGAGTGCACTGAGCTGGACCTCCAAAAGTTCTCCACCCAGGCGGAGTTCGTGGGCGGCGAGCGGCTGGAGGATGCAGCAAGCCGGGCGATGAAGAGGATTCCAGCAGAGAGCGGTGGTGTGGTGCAGGAGGGGGCTCATCACTTGCCCACGGCCGAAATCCCACCAGGGGAGCAGCCGGTAAGTTCCTCCAGCCTCATCACTCCTCAGAACTGCTGCCAGTTGCCCGAGGCTCGGGCACAGGGGCTGGGCTCAACACGGGTAGGAACGTGGACTGAAGTGCGTTGATATGGGGTGGTAAGGCTGGAGGAGAAGCACCATTCCCTGAGCACCTGTGATGGCCCTGGGAGCAGTGCCAGGCATTGCTGCTCTCAGCAGACTGCCACCAACCTTGGGGTCTTTGTCTCGCCAGGGGGATGATGCCCAGAGCCTGGTGACTCAGATCAGCAGCACGGCCAAGGGTAAGTGGCCTTCCAGTCTCGCCTTTGTGCTCCAAGTACTGGCATACCAGAGAGGCAGGTTCTTGGAAGGGAGCTCCTCCAGAAGCCCACCATGTCCCCACCAGGGACTTACCTGACTTGTGGCCTTTGGTGCTGGTCCCCAGGGTACATTTTCTGTGACGCTGCCTTGAGTGGCCTGTGGGCAGGTGGCCCAGCTGTCACCACTTACCAGCTTCCCCAGGACTGAGCCAGCTCCATGTTGCTGAGCTCTAAAAGTGATGTTGGAGGAGATGCCTGTCTTGGCAGGGTGTTCTTTCACCTGCTCGGCCGGGGCTGAGGCTGGAGGCTGGAGGCTGGCTGTTCTCTTTGCCCTTACCCTGTGTGGGTAGGATGGGTACTAACCCAGCTTTGCTGTGTTGCTGCCCCCAGGTCTCCCAATAGCGGAGCTGCCCCATTCCTTGGTGCAGTCACTTGCCTTCTTGTTGGACCCTTCCTTGAACGGTGTGAAGAACTTCAGCCACGTGGCACTGGAGCTGGGGCTCATGCCCCCGTTGCTGGGACGGATTTCGGGGTTTGAGCAGCTGGTGGCACACTTCACCTACGCGGGAGCCGCGGTCACTGTCCCGCTGCTGGCGCAGGCGCTGCAGCGGCTCCAGCGGTTTGACGCCTTGCTCCTGCTCTCCGACCACTTCACACTCAGCCCCACGCCAGACCGCCAGCGCTAGAGCACAGGGAGGCACAGAGGAAGCTCCATGCACTGTTACTGGTGTGGGAGAGGATCCAGTGGCCTGCAGTCACATAACATCCCTGGTGGGCATGGCAGGAGAACATAGAGATGGTCTTCGCATCATGGAGTGGAAGGACACAACGGGGGCATCCCTGCGCAGGGGTTCCAGGAACCACAGCTGTGCCTTTTCCCAGCTCCATGGGGGAGGGCTTGCTCAGGCCCTTAGAGGCTGTTTCTCTCTGGCTGTGGCACCCTTGCCTGTCAGTCGCTGTGCTGCTCTGGCTCTGCAGTGAGCCCTGTCATGCCCCACTGTTGCCATGGGGTCTCTCAGCCATGGGACTCGGGCTCCACGGGCAGTGCCCTCCTATAAGCCCAGCCATCCCCTCCCTTCCATTCCAGCTTTCCCATCCTTCCTCTGGCCCATGCTCTGCTTTCCCAGTTGACAGTTGCCGCTTTCCCAATTTACTTTTCAGTTGCTTCTCTCCCTCTATGCTGCGATTCCCTTGGCAGAGGACCTGTCTGTGGCTGGTGTGCCAGGCTCCAGCCTTTGCCCCCCTGTGCCACCCTGGCACATTCCTCTTGTGCCTGTTTGTGGTGCGGTGCAGCATCCTGGCAGGAGTTTTCAGACTGATTCCTGGGATGAGCTGACATATGTCCCTGTTGTAGGGCTGTGGCTGCTGGCCACGGGCTGGTGCTGGCTCACCCCAGCCCTGTGGCTGTTCACTGCCCATCGCCTCCAAGGCTTTGCAAACTGCCTGCAGTGGCACAGGGTGTCAGGGGCAGGGACACTGCACCACCATGCCCTGGGGAGTGGGTGGCAGCTGAGGGCTGAAGCTGTGACTGGTCACAGGCAGCAGTGACGTTCCTTCACCAGCCACAGCAGGAGCTTCAGAAGCTCCTCCTCTTTTAAAATAATATTTTTCTTTTTTTTTCCTGCCTAAAAATGGCCTGATTTCTCATTCCTAGGAGTTGCTACTGGGAAGGGGGAGCACCCTTCTGCTTGGTATTTTATCCTGGGGGGTTTGTCAGAGCTTGCCATGGTCTTGCTGTCACTGGTCACCCTGATTTCGGTGTTGTGCCTGCAGCCTGGGGGCTGCCGGCAGCTGGGCTGTTCTCGGCCTGCCCCGGCCACTGGGGCTCTGCTGGTGGCCCTCGACAGGAGCGGGGGCTGCGGGGGCACGTTCCTGAGCGGGGCTCAGCGGCGCGGGGGCGGCCAGGCACGCGGGGCCTGCGGAGGGGTCGCGGGCGCGGAGCAGCTGCCGGCAGGGCTGCAGCAGTGGCCCCGCGCCCGGCAGCCCTGACAGAGCCTGGTGCTGATGGTATGGGCCATTCACTTAGGAGTCAAACTCCATGATCTATGTGGTCCCTTCCAGCTTAGGATATTCTGTGCTGAGTGTCACCCTAGCTGGCCCGAGGCTCCCAGACAGCATCACTGGGGCTGAGCTGCTGGCGCTTGTTCTGCCTCTGTAACTTTGTCCCTCACTGCCGTGGCTGGTACTGCCGAGTGCCTTCTGCTGTCCTGCCTGTCACCGGGGTCTCAGGCCAAGCCGGTGGTGTGGCAGTCACCAGCAAGTGGCACTGTTACCCCACTCCCTGCTGCCCCCACCCAGGCCCCCTCGGCTGAGCCCGCAGAATTCTCCTTTATCTGACCACAGTACCTGAGAGAAGCGAGTGCCCTTCTAGGAGGGCAGACTTCCCCCACACCCTGGGTATTAATAGCTGCTGGTGTTTCCCTTCCCTGTTTAATGATGTTGGGGCTTGAACGCGCCCAGGACGTGCTCAGATAAGCAAAGGCATGGGCAGTTTCAGCTGG
The DNA here is from genome assembly GCA_013400235.1 of Oriolus oriolus. Classification (NCBI taxonomy): domain Eukaryota; kingdom Metazoa; phylum Chordata; class Aves; order Passeriformes; family Corvidae; genus Oriolus; species Oriolus oriolus. The sequence continues at coordinate 361,132 of VXBT01009197.1, forward strand.
ACCTGGCACTTTCCCTCACTGCTTGTTTCTTCCACAGTCAAGGTCGTTTTACTGCTCTTTGCTCCCCAAGACCCACAGCGCTGAACCTTGTGCCAGGATTAGTCAGACTCTTGCTGCACTCTCAGGCTGTTAGGGAGCAGCCGGGAGTGTTGCTGCAGCACTCACAGCCTGGGGCCAGGGATTTCCTGTTTGAGGCTTTTCTGTGGCAGGGAGAGTGCTGGGTTTAATCACCTCACAAAATCCAATAAATATTTAATCCCTCTGTGGACATAGTCATTTCCAGTGGGAAGGAAAATAACTTCACCCACTGCATCTGACTAAGAGCCTCCCTGCAGCTTGGCTTGCTGGCCCTGGCTTTGAAGTTGGGACTGGCCTGGGCAGCTTGTCCTGTGTGTTCCCATGTCACCAGTGTGTGATCACTTGGCATGCACAGAGCTGTGGCAGCTGGGCAGGATGGCAGAGCCAGCCTGCTCCTGTCGCATGGCAGTGTCAGGAGCAAGAGATGGGCAGGAAGGGCTGGTAAATTAAAGCTGTGAATAACGGGGACATGTTACAGGTGTGTGCTGCAAATCTCTTCACATGCTGGGCAGCTCCGCTGGTGTGCTGGGGTGAGTCTCTGGGCCAAGCAAATGGAGTGAGGCTTTAGTTCATTTGTTTGGGTTTTTTTCTCACTTTTACGAAGAAATCAACCCCATTTCCTTCATAGCTTTTAAGGTAAACTATTATTTTTCAGTTGTTTGAGCAATATTACTTACAGCCTTGAGGGTGCAGCACATTGGGTTGGGTGTGTGCTGTGCTGTGTATGGGTATGGGCCGTGCCATACAGGGTGTGTAGGGTGGTGTGTGCCATGCCCCAGCTCCTGCCCTGCTGGCACTGCCCCTCAGGCCCTGGCCGTGCCACTGGGTGTGCTGCCTCAGCACTGGTTGGCAGGGGCTGGTTTTAGGTGCACTGGAACTGTTCTCAGTTCCCCCACAGAGCCTCACGTGTGGTATCGCTGCAAGCCACACTGGCTGGTGCTCCAGCAGGGCTGGACACTGCACAGGAGTGTTGCAGGACATGGCTTTTCAGCAGTGAGGCTCCCCCAGCTCCCAGCCAAGGGCTGCTCCCCACTCCCACTGTGCCCATGGCAGGCACCTTCCTTCAGCTGTGGTGACAAAACCAGCTGTGTTTACAAGGGCCAAAAGTTCAACAGGTAGCCTTTAGCCCACCCTAAGACCCTTTGGCCAGGCTGCCTTGAGCCCAGCCAGAGCCCTCAGGGAACCATGAGAGCCTTGAAAACAGTGATAACACTGTGACTTGGACACCAGAACAGCGGTGATCCCTGGGCAGGGAACTGCTTCAGTGGGGTCCCAGTGGACTTGATACTTGACTTTTGCTTTTTAATGGTATTTTCAACATAATACATGGAACGTAAGGGAGGGAGATTCCTCCAGTGCTGGATCTCACATCGCAGCCTGAGGAAGCCATTTGTGCCAAGCTGGCATGGCTCACAGAGAGGTGAAAGAAATCAAATAACTCTGCATCTGTGCAAACTTGAGCTGGGACTGAAGGGTGGAAACACTCCAGTGCAATGGGGTGATTTTTTTTTACAAGTGATTGGTTTCCACACCAGTCTTGCCTGGAAGTCTGATTTGCAGAGGAATTTCTTTGATAAGTTTAAATCCAGCCCTGTTCTGGGAAGCTCTTAAGCATAGACTTAAAAGAGGCACATACTTCAGTGTTGTTAAAGTGTTTATTCTGGTGAACAATTGGTGAACATCCCTCGGGTGCTGTTCCTGAACAGGGAGCTCATGAGAGCTGTCCCTCCAATGTGCTTTTACAGAAATAGGCGATACTGAAGAAAACTTGGTGTTACTGATCTGGGCACACTTCTTGGAAGAGTCTGCAAGTCTTGGGGGGAGATACCCTCTGCATTTTGGATTATTTAATACTTCAGACTCTGGTGCTTTTAAAAAAAAATAATCACTACATTTCTGTAGCCATGGTTTATCCAAGAGAATACATGTTTTTTTATGGTAGATGTTATTTTTCTTTAAGGTTACAAATAGGTTATTTATATTTTTGTAAATTCTGTGCTGTTACCGTTGTAATTCTGCTGTAGCGTTGTTTCTGTTGGGTTTGGGGTGTTGTCTGTGTTAAAATCAAGCAGAAGCTGAAGCTCCTGCCCTCTGTTAATGGAAGGGGGATGGTCCCCCACATTCCTCCAGACCTGGTGCTCTCGAGTGATGTGTGTTTGTAGTTCAATAAATTTTGGAGCCAGACATGGTGACGCTTGCTGAGTTTTGATTCCTCTCCCCGTGGCCTGCTGCTGGGGGCTGGAGGGCCCTGTCTGGGAGGGCCCCATCTGGTGGGGCAGGCAGCGCTTCTCAGAGAGATGCTGCAGCAGCCGAGGCCATCAGCCTCATCCCCTGGTGTGGGAACAGGCAGGAGGGGCTGGAATGGGTGCTGCTGGATGGGGTGGCCGTGGTCCTGGGCCCATCCCCTCAGGGTCCCAACAGGGAGCCTGCCCCCGACCACAGGCATCAGCTTTTGGTTTTGGGTGGGTTTAACATTCCCCAGAGGGTCTAAGTCTCAGGTGTGGTTCACTGCGTGGCCTGGGGACAGTGGGAGGCAGAGACCCCTAAGCAGTGCCCAAGGAACTCCCATTTCCAAAGCTTCACTGAGGAGCAGTTGCTGTTTAAGCCCGGTAATTACAGGCTCATTAAGCCTGTTCATGCCCTTATGCTGGTCTGCTTAATATAATTATTAGCATGAAGGATGTTTCTGTTCTAATTAAAGCTATGATACTTGTCCATACTCTGGCAGGCTCTATCAGTGCTTGCAGTGCTGCAGCTCATCCTGCATGTGAGGATCCCCACGCAGTGCCGTGCCTGCAGCCCTGGCTGCCTCTGTCATACCACAGGGCAACAGCTACAGACAGCACAGCCTCTGGAGTCGGGGCCCAGAAGAACCAGTCATCCACCACCAAACACAAAGCCATGCAGTGGTACAGGTACTCAGCATCCACAGTTTCCAAAGAAGCCTTTTCTGTGGTTTTCTGTGGTTTTCTGTGGTTTTCTGTGGTTTTCTGTGGGTGCCTGGAGCTCGTTGTCCCAGATGCTCTACATGGCGCAGCCCAGGTGTTCTGAGAGCACCCAACCTCACCACAGTCTGCAAGGGGCAATGATCCCAGTGTCCCTGCCTGCACCCCAAGGCAGAAGGTGTGGGCAGGGTGCTGCAGCCCTCCTGTGGGTGACCTGAGCCCAGAGCTCTGCCTGTGCCTGTCACTTGGCCGAGGCCACTGCCACTGAAAGAGGAGAGGGCCAGCAGCGTCCACTGGGAGAGCAGCTTCCTGCAGGCTTTTGGGATGGGAATTCAAGGCATGCCATGCCTTACCTTCGAGTGATTCCTGGCTCTGGGGTTGTAATCATCCGGACTGTGCATTCTCAGGTGACTGGACCCACTGCAGTAGGTGAGGGGTGGGTGGGTTTGGCCACACCTCTGGTCTGCTCTTCTGAAAGAACAGGGGCGCTCCTCCCATGCAGAGCAGATGCTCCCACCCAAGGCAGGAACTCCCAGTGAACAAGAGGTTTGCACCCCCTCTGCTCCTCACCTCAGAGCGCTTGTGTTGTCTGGTCTTGCCTCGTTTTTGGCCGAAGCCCAAGGAGCGATGATAAATCAATCATGTTTCCCTCAAAGTACTTGGGATTCTCATACTCCACGCTGGGGTAAGAGGCAGCTCCTGTGAAGCAGAGCTGGCAGATAAACACACGTGCTCCATGTGAGCAGAGAAGTGTGGGGTTGAGGACCCACTCCTTGGTGGTCAGAACAAGGCTGGCTCCCAGCCCCAGTCCTGGTGCCGCCTCAGCCACACTTCACAGAGAGGTTGGCAGCATGTCAGGGTGCTGGGGTACCCGGTCCTTACCTCAGCTGCCTCCAGCAGGAACATCTCCAGCTGGGATGCAGAGCTGTGCAAAGGCACTCACGGCTTGGCGAGCCTCCAGCTACAGAGGGAATGCCAGGGAATGCTGTTTGGCCCAGACAAGGCGCAGACCGGGCCTTCTCCTGAGCTGTCTGCGGGGCAGGAAGGCAGATGTCTGTCCTGCTGCTCCCAGCAGCCACAGATCGCAGCTGGCAGTCCTGCTGAGCCTCGTGTTCCTGACCGATGGGGGTTTGCTTTAAGAACTCCAGTGAAAAGCGTGGGGTGTGGATACCTCACCTGCACCCCCTGAAATGTACCTGCAGAGGTGGGGACCGTGGCCCTGTCCTTGTGTGCACCGTGACCCCTCAGCAGAGCTTATCTCAGACCTGCTGAGGTGAGACTGCAAGTCACGCGAGGTCTTTGCATCCTTCTCACAGGTGACCCCCCCCTCTGAGGGCATGTCCTTCTCTCCACGAGCACTGAGTGGCAAAGGGGAGCTGGTGGAGGGGGCTGGCCAGGGTGAAGAGGTGTTCTCACAAATGAAGTGTTGCAGGTGGGATCCTGCTTGGATCCAGATTAATTAATGAGTTCTGTGCTAACAAGGAGGGCATGATCTGTGGACAGTGAACTCAGAGGAGCTTTCTAAGACCTCCCACATGCAGATTCTGAGGGCACAGAGCAAGAGCTTTCACAGTGGGACTTTTTACTAAAGCCCTATATTTGCTTTGGGCTGAGATGACCTGGATTAAGAACAACCTTTTGTTAAAGCACCGACTGAAATGCTGTAGTTACAGGGAGGGGATGGCCGTCCTTTTCCGTTCAGGGGAGGGGAAGCACACACTGCTCAGGGGAGTCTGAGCTGCAGTATTTAGTGAGAAAAGGGCAGGGATGACACCAGCAGCTCTGCAGCGCCCTGGCAAACAGCTTCCCTGCTTTCACACTTCATTTCCTCGCCTAGCCCTAACCAGGACGCTCACTAGTATAGAAACCTTAAACACCTGCCCTCTGCGTGCCCCTGGCCCCTGCACAGGGGCGGGGGGAACAGGCAGATAAATTTCCATTGCTAAAGTTGAAGACTGAAATCCGTTAGAGGGACCTGAATTTCCATCCCCAAGTTCCTTTCCTTCTCCACTTTCCTTCCCCACAGGTGGTGTTTTTACTGTTTCTTCGCTGATTTTCTCATTCTGTATTTCCCCCAGGCTTCCCCTGCACACTCAATTCTCACCTCACTGCATCTCTGCAGGACACAAGGGCAATCACAAGCAAAGGAAAACACGCATTTCGCAGCACATTATTGAATTGGACGTGTTTGCCAGAAGGCAGAAACCTATTGTTCTTCTGTCTTCCACACTCACCTTCCCAACCTGTCAGCTCACTCACAGGGACTTTCAAAAAGCAGCTGAAAACTTCACAGTGCATGTTTGGGGCCGAGCATCCAAGGCTTCTGGGCGCCCCTGCAGGGAGTGCAACTGTCACCCATGGCCTCGGTGGGCAAATGAGCCACCAAACTCTGAGGAACTGGGCAGAATGCTTGGGGGAACATTACTGAGAGCAGACCATCTCATCTAGGACCAAATTGTGAGCAACAAAATCCACCACAAACAAGAAAAAAAAATCCTAATTCCTTTATTGGCAGCAGATGTTCATTTTTAAAGGGAAACAAATCCAGCTCCAATCCTAGAGCTGTGCTGGAGGCAAAAAAGCACTCTGTCTTTGGAGACAACCTGATGCCAGTAATTATTATTATCCTTCAAAAATACACTATTATCCCAAATGAAATTCCTATATTCCTGCTCTGAGCCCTGGTGGTAAATGAGGTTTTTGAGCCTGGCTAGCCTGTTTCTGTGTGATAATTAGTGCATTAATGGGAGCTGGTAGCCTGGGTACTGGGCTGGTTTGCCTTCCAATACAGCAGCATTAGGGGTGTAATTTTAGCAAAAGACTAAAGTGTTTTTACAACCCATTAAATACCTCTTCACACACCCCCTCATCCTCCCCTGAGCTGGTTTGAGGGAATTACGTGATTACAAATAAATACTCCAATCAAGCACAACAACAGCAGAGCCAATGTTCATCATTTCTTACCTCCTACAGTTAATATTACCATGTCAGAGCAATGCCCCAGGTCTGCGCCCTGGCCACCTCCAAGGTCAGACAAGTCAGACACGACCCCAGGCTGGGGCTCCCACCCTGCCCCAGCCCTTGTGCTGTGGGACCCAGGGTATGGAGCAAGGACATTTCCATCGAGAGCAGGTGGGCTGTGAGCTGCTCTGCTCCTCACCACGGTCTCATCCTGTTCCTGTCCAGAGGGTCTTCCCAAAGCATGTGCCCCATGCCCTCTGCCCTGGGCACCTACAGGGTCATGCTCCTGCCCTGTGGCACCTGTGCCACAGAAAGGCATTAGAAATGGCAGCCTGGCGTTGAGGGGGTGTGTGTGGACACAAACACATCAATACAGACAGAAATGAAATGGAGGAAAGGCTCCTGTCCCCAACTTTGTACGGGGAGGGGGAGCAGAGAACGTGTTAGCAATGCTCAACACTACCGATAGGAAAATTGGACACTTGTCCTACCTTCCCCCTCAATCCCTCCTTCCTTCACAGTGACCAGGAGAAACAAAGGCAAAACAAACAATTTGACAACTAGGCTTCACAAAGAAGCAGAGAATTAGTCAAGTGGTGAAGATGTTCCCGTTTATAGCTGAGATGCCTGAATATATTGCTAAATATTCATAGTCTTTATTTGCTCTGTTAATCATAACAGTTGCCCTGGAGAATGAATATCCCTACATCCTGCCCTGCAAGCTGTGCAGGACAGCAGAATACTTATGTTCTCCTGAATGGAAGGCAAAGTGAGGCAAGTTAGAGCAATTCTCTTAAATAGAACACAGGGTGTGTCAAATTTAATAATGGGGAAAAAAATCTATATCCTGCCATAGAAACATGAATGTAAAGAGGGAAGGGACACTGCATTAAAGACTTTATTTGGAGTGCAGCCACTGCCATCTCCGTGCAGGAACAGTTGGCGTCAGTCACTGTTCGTCAGCACGAGCAACTGGTGCGTTTAATTCCAGAACAGGGGGGGAAATGGAGACAAACAGTTAAATAACTGAACTGTGGAGTTCAGGAATGACAGTGTACTGTGAAAGAAATACTGTAATGGTAAAAACTAAAACTCGATTCCTTTCCAGCCTTTAGGAGAGACTTGGTTTATTAACCTGAAGGTGAAAGGTCTGAGCAGTTCAGAAGCAAATGAAACTGTCCGAAATAGCCCAGAGGCACCCAGCCTACTGCAACTCCCCACTGATGGAACTGTGGTGAATCCATCATGGAAGTGATCCAGGCACTCCTTGTATTCTGAATTCTGCCATGTTTGGCATGTATCACCAGTAAAAGGTCAAAATAAGCTGTGGAAGGCAAAGGAAGCTGCAAAAGGTTGAGGCCATTGATTAATTGATCGCTTAATTCCTGTGGAAAGCTGCCTGAGACAGGATGTGGCTGCAAACAAACACTGTCTGTCTCAAAAATAGGAAAAAATCTGGTGCTCTGAAACTTGCTGCCACCATTTTTGTTAGGTATCATAAATTATCTCCTAACAGTACCCACAGTCCGGCCACTCCAGAATCACACTGATTGTGGTGTTCAGCTTGGCTCCAAGTGTGGGTTTGAAATGGAAATTACTTCTGCAGTGCTGTAGGAACAGCAAGGAATGGTCAAAATGAGGCTTTGAAAATCCCTGTCGCTGCTGTCAGCTACAAACACCAACTGCAGGTCCCTGCAGGGTGGAAATCCTGGAGACAGGAGACCACCAAGGTCCCACAGCCTGCAGGACACAGGCTGGACTGGATACAGATGTCTGCAATGACAGCATGTGGGAATGATATAGAGGATATAAACCTTTATGCTCTGAAGCCCCATTAATTGTGAAGTAATAAGCAGAAATTCCATTAATGGGGACACACCCTGTACTTGCCCCTTACAGTGTCCCATAAAGCAATTGGATTTGTCTCCAGGAGATGCATTAGATGGTCCATTCATCTGATTTTATAAAGCAATTAGTCTCTTCTCATCTGCCAAGGAGACTTTTATGGGCCTGTCATGGAGAAGTCTCTTCAAGAGAGACTACTGTGTTGTACAATCAGACCTGGTTCCTGCAGAGCTCAGTCTGTGGCTTTTGAGGGGGTTTATTACTATTTTTTCCCTCTTGCCTCTGGTTAAGTGAGAGCTGCTCTCCACTGACAGCTCATCACAGGGTCCTTCTGCAATTTGGCACTACTGAACTGGGTAGCATCAGCCAGTGTGGGCTGCTGGGGGAGTGAAACATCAATCAAGGGCCAAGTGCATTAATTCAGCCCTTATTACCAGGGCAAAGAACAAAATACCAGGGATGGGGAGCAGGGCAAGAGGTGCTTTCAATTTGCTGCCTGTGGAGACTCCGTGTGACCTCCCGAGGGAGGGTTTGCTCCAGCACAGCCCCAGGCACAGCGCCCGCACCCCTGCCTGCTCTGGCCAGTCCCTCCCGGCTCTCCCCAGCACTGCTCAGAGCAGCGTTTGGTACCTGCTGCTGGCTGCCTCTGCCATCCCATCAGGGACCCCGAAGGGCATTAGTCCTGCTCCAGTGCAGACACGCAGCACCCACAGCACATCTGGGCAGAGAGGCCTCCAACACACCTGCCCGGCACAGACTGGGAAAGGCCAAGCACTGGGAGTACTCTGGTATCACCTCAGGGGAGCAGTTTAGGAACAGACCCCATAACTGAGGTGGGGATCACTGCTGAGCACTGGTGGGACAGGGCAGCTTGTGAAATGCCATTAGTCTTCAAACCAAGCGCTGACTGCACCCTGTGCCTGGTGCTAAACCTGCCCTCACTTGCCGGTATTCCTGCCTGGGCTCCATCCAAAGCCTGAGAGATCAGAAGCGTTCCTTTGCCCACCGCAGCACAGGAGTAGAGGCGGGGGGAGGTGGTGGGGGAGAGCAGGCAGGTTCTGTGGGGGCAGGTGGGTTCTTTGAGGGGCAGACGGGTTGTCTCCAGTCGGTGAGAGGGCAGAGCTGTGTGCCCGGGCTCAAGGGAGAGACTTTCCTGCTGCCTGGGGCACAGGGCAGCTGCACAGCATCTCCCACGCGGGAATTCGGGGTGTGCCTTACACAGCCAGTCTCCCAGGTAAGGGTCAGGCCCCTTCTTCCCTCTTCCTCCCCTCGTCTGTGAGTGACCTAAGATGTCGAGTTATTTCTCAGTGCAAGAAGATGGTCTGACACTGGCCCATCTACACCCCCACTTCCAGGGCTTAAGCTGGATTTAAATGAGGACATTCCCCTTTATCCCTGCAGCGTGCTTTGGCCAGCCCCTCCATACTGTTTTCCACTTGAAGAGCTAAGTGATGATGATTGTATTCTGTTTCTCCTTCCTGAGCTAATTTTCTGACTCATTGTGGGGGTTTTTCTGCTAGCTTTTTGTTAATCTAGTTGGCATGTTGTGGTTTCTTTGTTCATTATGTGGTGGGGCTATATAAGAGGATTTGTCTCTGGAATTCAGGTATCCCCTGCACTGTGTTCCCTGTTATCGTCTTCATCAGCAACTCCGCTGAAGGCACTCTGCTGCATTTGGCATGAGCTAACCTTAATAAATTTGGGCTGTTAATCACTCAGACATGTCTCGTTGGATCTTTCACACTGATTTGTGTGTGCTCAAATAGTTTCCCGGGAGTAGACTTGTGGTGACTCAGTGTTTCAATAATCTGCCCTCCAAACTCCCCCTCGGGGTTCTGCCCCCCGGGGGCTTCGCCTGCCGAGGGAGCCGCGCCGCAGCCGCCGAGGGTGAGGGTTCGGTCCGCAGATAGGGAGAGGGAGGGGTCTCCTCACGGCAGAGGCTTCCCGGAGGTTTCTCCTCCCACCTCCCACTCCTGTCCGGCTCCAGCCCCGGGTCTGCAGGGTCCGAACTGCGCTGCTGCTGCCCCGGCCGGGCAGGACCCTGCGCCCACCAGCACTGTCCGGCTGGGAGCGGCAGCACACCCTCGGTCCTGGCTCCGGAAGCTCTCCCTTGGATCCCGGCGCCGCTCAGGAAACCATTTCCACAGGTGGGCGGCGGGACTGGAGACAGATTAAGGAATGTTTAAGCATCTATATACGTGCTGAGTTGACTCAGACCCAGCAGAAGCCGAATTTCAGAGGTTCCCTTTTCCAGAGCCTGGCTTGGAGTCCAGCAGGGATGCAGCCTCCTGCCCCCAAGTGCTGTCCTTGCCCTGGTCAAACAACGCTCAGGTTATATTTTTTATATATACTGTGCGTTCTATGTTTGCCTGAGAGCTGCCGGGAGTCAGGGCGTCCTCAAGTGATACAGGAGCCTTGAGGCACTGGGCGAAGCGTGCGAGGCTCTGAATCTCACTCAGGCATTGATAATTATCAGTCCAGATAGCTGAGCCATTACGGAGATTCGATACAGTCAGCTCTTACATCCTGCCCATTTAGGGGAGAAAAATTCAGCATTGAGGAGATGCTGCGATTGACAGATCCAAGGAAAAGCAGCCAGGTTATTTCTGACAGCAAGAGATAGCTAACTACAGGGATTAGCAGAAGATCAAGGGAGTGTGGAGAGACCCATTTCTTTGGAGTAAGGGCTTGGATTCCTCCAGAAAAAAGGGTTATTAAGCCATTTAAGGAAAGAAAGGAAGGAAAACAAAGCTAAGAAATATAAAAGACAATACATGGCAGTTTCAGAGCTGCTTGCCAAAAGCTAATAAGGAGTGAGGAACAGTAAAAAAGCAAATGATAGCTTCTCTTAATAATTAAATGAAGTTATGCTCATTAACTAGAGATTATTTTAACATTTTGAAAAACTCACAATGATGTTTTTTGACTGAAAACAAACCCTGCTGTACACTGAGGGAGGAGAGCACTGGCACCCAGCAGAGACAGCTTTGAATTCCCGTGTTCAATAATTGTGAGCTCCAAGCAAAGTGCCTCAGGGACCAAGTATTCACCCATTCCTGCTGCCACTCCTTGTGTTCTGCTGTTTTCTTCCGGTGCAGGCATTGCAGTGCACACCCGAGGTACCCAGCTGGGGGCAAGTGGCCTGAAGAAAGGACCCCCCTCCTTTCTGTCCTGTTCTTTCTCACTGCATGAATGGAAAATAACAACAAAAAAAGTCCTTAATTTTCCTTCTTTGTTCTGGCTTATCTTCCCCCAGGAAGGTGGTGGGAGTATGTCCTTATTCCTTCAAGCCACCCAGGCCCCCCCNCTCTCTGGGCAGAAGCTCTGTCTGGGCTTTCACCAGGGCAGACCAGGAGCCCCCCAGCAGACATGGCTGCCCTTGGGCTACTGGAATCCATCACTTGGTTTGCACCAACTAGACAGCCCCAGAGTCCTCGGTTGCTCCTCACAGGACATTCCTTACAACCCTTTCTTGCCCTCATGTTGTTTAAATGAGACTTTCACAGCAACTAATAACAATGCAGGATGATTCCATTCTTCAGTGAGTGAATGCTGCAGCTCTGATGAAATATTTCGTGGCCTTTTGTAAAGTGCCAGTGTAGCTCTCTTTACTGAATTAATATATTTAGAATAAAAAGAACTTCTCAATGAACTACATTAGTCTGTCATCGTGCCATCTGAGCCTACGGCCATGGCTCCTGGGGTGCATCCCTGCTCCCCTTGTCTGGGGCTGGCTTCCAGCTGCTGTGGGTGGGACAGAGGGCAGGAGGAGCAGCAGAATCTGAGAGGACAATTGCTGTTAACAACCCTTACCTCTGTTGGAGGCTTTGCTATACACTAACTGGTGAGACTCCCTATGGATGCAGTTCATCTGCATGTCCACAATCTTCCTTCAAACACCTGTCATCACAGATCCTTTTCTACTGCTGTGCACAGCCCCACATTATGGCACATGGTACAGGCCAGTGACTCAGGCCAGTGATGGAAACCAAGGTCCACTCACTCTGATAGCAATAAATGAGAAAACTGGAAGGTAGATCACTGTCTGAGAAGCTCCATGTCCCCTGTACATATTCCTGCCCCCTGGGCCAGCTGCAGCATGGGTTTCACTGGCAGAGTGCTGGAGAGGCTGTGTGCCCACCATGCCAAGCAGAGGAGGGGCTACAGTGAGACCAGCCAAAAGTCAGCAGTAAAACAGCAGAGGAGCAACGCTGGCTCCTCAGGAGAGACTGGGAGATGCCCTTTGATGCCTCCCACAACCAGGTCACTCCCCTCAACCCCGTGGCTCACAGGTCCGTGTTGGCCACTGGGAGGTTCCTGGAGGAGCAGCTGGCCTGGGAGGCAGGTCCCTTCCTGCACCTGGCCTGCTCCAACCACGCCTCGCGGCAGGACATGGCCCTGGGTGGCAGCACCTGGTCCTGAGGCTGTGGCGCCTTCTGGCAGATGCAGAGCAGGGCCCGGAGCTCCGTGCGGAAGCTCTCGTTCAGCCAGCAGTAGATGAAGGGGTTGTAGCAGGTGCTGCTCATGGCGAACCAGTGCAGGGCAAAATAGAGTGAGTTCTTTGTCTTGATGCCCAGACTGGAGATGAGCACCACGTAGCAGTTCAGGGGGAACCAGCAGACCGCAAAGACCACCACCACCAGCATCAGCATCTTGATGCTCTTCTTCTTGTTCCTGTGGTGGGTGACGTACTGCTGCGTGGTGATGTCCCCGATGGCGTTGCGGAGCCACAGCTTCTTGGCCAGACGCATGTAGGTGACGGTGATGATCAGCAGAGGCAGGAGGTAAAGAAGGAGAAAGGTAGACAGGTCCAGATACTTCCAGACCAACTCAGCAGGCTCAGGGAAATCAGGGAGGCACAGACTCCGGACAGTGGCTTCCCTTGAAAATGAAGAAATACAGATATGGCACGTGGCCATTGCTGTCACATGGGTGCTGCCGGCTCGGCACACCACAGTGGGGGTCTCGCACTGCCCACAGCCAGCTGCTCAGAGGTGTAGTGTGGACAGATGGAAGACACAGAGCCACATCTCTGACACATCTCTCTCAGGCTGGACCTGCAGCCCCTGCCCTCCACGGGAGCACCGACTCTGCTGTGTCCCCCAGCAGCCAGGACCCCTCGCCCTGCCGTACCCCCAGCACAGGATCCCTTAGCCAGAGCTGCTGTAGCAGCTCTAAGCTGAAGCTCTTCTGGAGGGGAGGGAAGGGCTGGAGGCTGTGAGAAAGCCTCACAGGCATGACCAACCCACCTCCCTTCCCTACCCGCCATTCCCTTGCCATCAGCTCCTACAATCTTGCTGCTACCTCTCAAAACTGGTGTGATGATTGGTCACTTGGCTCCAGTTGAACCACTGACAATTAACTAACAGAAGAACCGAGTGTAACCATACACAACAGGTCATTTCAACAACCCCTTACACCTGTCCCATCCCATCCAGCCCCAGGATCCAGGTGTGTTCCCACTGCCTGGCCAGCAGTGGCTCAGTCCCACCACCCTTTGCTGCACCACGTGTCCCCTCTACACCCTGGAGCTCGTGACTGGAAGTGATGGAATTTATTTTCAGTGGATGTTTTCTCCTTTTCTTTCCTTTCCTTTCCTTTCCTTTCCCCTCTCTTTCTCTTATTCCATTTTACTCTTCTCTCTTCATCCCTTGTCCTCTGTTCTCATCTATTCAGCACAGATTTTAGTCCCCATCAAGCTGTACTATTCATTGCAGTATTGATTAATATATTTAATATCCTGTTTTCAACCACTGGAGCTGCCTTTTGTGCCACAAATAGGAGGTTGTTGAGAACAGGCAGCTGGAGCAGGAGGTGAGGTCAGAGGAGTGACAATGGGTCCACCGAGTGCAGAGGACCTGGAGATGCCACTCAAGAGGGGAACTGACGCAGAAGGGGAAATCATCCTTTCTGAACTGCGGTCTTGGCTTTTTCTCCCCTGCATCTGGCCCACCCCTGGCACAGGGGACCTGCCAAAGGGGATCTGACAAGGCACAGTTTTGGTGAATTCTGGTATGATCAGGGACTCAGATATGCTGCTGGGTAGTGCAGCCAGAGATAGATGTTGGTGGAGCCCCCGTTTCCTATCCCAGAGCCCTAACCACTCCCTGGTAGGAATCTCAGGAGCCCTGGCCCTGCAGAGCTATTACAAGCAGTATTACAACTGAGATTTTTTTTTTCAATGGAAAGCAGGGACAGGAATAGCATGTCCTGGAAGTCCTTATATCGCTGAGCTGCCTCGTGCCAACACGGGGCTCGGTTTCCTCTGGCCATGCCAAAGGATGAGCAGAGACAGGTGCCCCGAAACAGATCGTAGCGTTCGTTCATTCATGAGCAATTTGTTCCCTAATCCCCGAGCACAGCTGCAGAGCAACGCAAGCACGGAGTAACCCTGCCCTGTGTTTACAGTCTGGACAGTTGGAGGTATGATATCCCCCGAGTATCTCGGTCACATCAGGCACAAGCACAGGCAGGGGAGGACCGCGAAGCCCCCACCACACTTCCAGCTGGTGCAGCCCCTCGTACACCAAAAGCAGTGACAGCCTATGCGGACACTCACGCTCTCCTGCCTCACCAACAGGAGGGACCTGGCTGGGCTGCAGGAAATTAGATTTGTCCTTTATACAGAAGGTCAATGTCTACAATAGAAATCTCATTCCTGCTGCCTGTCAGTGTCTCCTTGCCCCCCTCCCTGGGATGCTGATCTCAGCCTGAAAATACAGGTCATGGTAAGATTATCCCCTTGGCCTCAAGGCTGGCATTCCTGCGAAGGGCAGCACCAGCAGCGTGACATTCGCCACAAAAATCCCACTTGGGTACTGTTACAGACTGTTTTCTAGACAGGAGAGGTCACAGCAATGCCACAGGCTGGTGGGGACAGGAGGGACAGAACAGGCTGGGTACCACAGAGGAAAGGACTGCAAGGGCAAAGCAACCCCAAAGTTTGGATTCTGTATTTTTCCCTGGCAGAGGGTGACAGCAGAGACAAGTGCCATTGCTGGCCCTTTTGTGGGAAGATAAGCTTCTGCTTTAAATTTTTTTTCTTTTTCTTTCTTTCCCTCTATATCAGAACCTTCTCTTTTTTCTGATATTTCAGCAGTCCTCACGTGGATGTGAAATGCCACTTCATCTGCTGTTGTTGTGTTCAGCCAAGCAAAGAGTTCCCTTTCCTGAGGGGAGGCACCATGGCACACCAGGACAGCTCCAGTTCCTGCCAAAGCACTGATCCCTCACCTGCCTCTCACTGGGTCCTCCCAACTCCACACTGGTCCCCCACAGCCCTGCTTCATGAAGAACAGGATGGGGGCTTCTCTTTGTTTTTCTCGTTAGTGTAACATTGGGCAGAGGAATCTCAAGCTTTAGGGAAGGTTGGTCCTGCTTCATAAATCCACATAGATGAAATACAGGGAAGTCACAACCTGAGACTCAATGTATGAAATCCTGGGGAAGAGGGATCGGTCGCCCTGCTGACAAACCAGAGTGGTCCCCTGCTCCTGCTCCCTGCAGAGCCTTGGTGATGTCAGCACAGGTATTCCCAACAGGAGGTTTATTTTCTTTCTTTTTGAAACTGCAGTTTGACTCTCTCTCTCTTCCCTGCCTGAGCAAGTTGGATGGGCTTGGTCTTGTTGGGTCTGAGGAGCTGAGCAGGCAAAAGGAGGGAAGAGGAAAGTCCCTCAGGAGAAAATTACCTTCTCGGGACAGAGCCTCCCCTGGCAAGGCCATGGCACTGGAGGAGGTGTGTGTCACCAATAGCTGTGCCCCAGCCAGGCTGTGCCTGGGACTGCCCCAGCACGTGGCTGGGAGTGGGACCCAGGCTAGGCAGCTCTTCCACAGCCCCAGCCTCTGCTGTGGGAAGTGGGATCTCACCCATACACCAACACCCTCTCATCCCACATCACCCATCCCCATGCCTGGGACACTCCATCGCCCTCCCTGCTGAGCAAGCAGCACTGCACGAGGGCTGCCAGGCCTCCACATGCTCACTGGGAAGGGGAGATCACCCACCTGTAATTGTACTGGAAAAGCTTTTGGTAGATGGCATGGGGCAGGGAGAAACAGGTTGCCATCAGCCAGATAACAGAGATGCTCAGAGCTCCCTTTGTCAGGGACATCCTCTGCTTCAGCGGGTTCAGGATGACCTGCAATGGAGACCTTGTCATGACTCTTCTCCCACGGGAAGCAAAGGCACTCACAGCCCACACGGGGGGTGGGCGGTTTGTGACATAACCTAACACAGCTAACGAGAGGAAAATGACAGCTGTGATTAGGAAAATGTCCTGTTCATTAGAGTGACCTGGAAAATGGCAAACATTGAACTTAGTCTGCTCAGAAGAGCTGTCAAACTTTATCCTCTATCTTGTTCTGTGAGAACCATTTTCCTTAAGCTGGGGGTTACATTAGGTCAAAAAAAGAGAAGATATCTGCACAAGTGTCTTCACTCAGGGGTGTGTTTGTTTATTCTGTATGAACTAGATAAGAAATGTCTCTTGTTCTAGCTGGGCCTGTGAAGCTGAGCTTTTCTCCCCTCTGTTGAGGCAGAAATTCACATTTCATGAAATTTTCTTTGTTAGATCTTTAAGCTGATAAAATCTGATAGTCTGGAACTTACTATTTGACAGTAGCACAGGAAAGGGGAGTGATTGCTAGGGACAAGCACATGGCCTGGGCTGTCCTTGCTGCCCTTCACTGGACACACAGCCAGTGTTTGTCATGGCCACGGAGAGACATGGGTAAAAACTTCTCAGAGCTCAAGTCTCCTCCCAGAGCCTTGGAAGGAAGAGGGGGCGGGCAGTGTCACCTGGTGCCTGTCGAGAGCGATGGCCGTCAGGGTCAGTGTGGAGACGTGGAGGGAGCAGTACTGCACAAAGCGGCTGATGTGGCACATGGCCTTTCCAAAAACCCACGTGCTGTTCACAAACCGGACCTGAGGGGAAACAACAGCTCATTTGCCAGAAAACGTGCTGAAAACAAATCCATAGGGAAGTCCCTTGGCTGGAACCTGAGCTGGCTCAGGGGTTCTGGCTGGTTGGGCAGCTTCACCTGAAACCTAAAGAAAGATCAGTTATCCTGGTCTCTGAAACACCTTTACAGAAGAGTTTATGGGGTCAAACCCCGCTGGTTATGAAGTGGGGCTGCCAAAGCCCCCCTGGCCTGTTCTACAGACATTGTTTGTGAACAGTGATAATAACTTCTTATTACACTAACAACTATATTTGGAAAAAGTGGACCAAGATTTGGTATCAACCCCACTGTCAGATCTGGAGAGCTTTCATTGAAGCCTTTATCCAACTAGCATCTCTGAAAAGCATGGCTACTTTCTTCCACTCACCCAGTATGACTGGCATTCAGACTGTTCTGACCCACTAAGGGACTCTCTAGTGCTCTCCTGCATGAACATTAAAAACATACGTTCACCCAGGCACTTGTTCTCATCACCCAAGAAGCTCTTGCTGAGGTTTGGTAGCACACATGGAGAGAGTTTAGAGTTACTGGGAGTTACAGAGTCTAACAGAGCAACAGAGAGCCCACAGGTTGCTGAACAGTGTTTTACTTGCCTGGCAGAGTTATCAGTTAGACTTGGTGGTGTTGGGCTCCCACCTCAACCCTCAGACAAGGCCTGTGACCACCAGGCAGAGTTCTGGTGGGTGGGAGACTCCTGTCCTGGCTGAAGGGACAGCAAGAGCAGCTACTTACCAAGGTGAAAGGTGTGTTGAGCAGTGTGATCATGATGTCTGACACTGCCAGGTTGACGATGAAGAGGCTGGTGGCTGAGTGCATCCTCTTGTTCTTCAGCACCACGTGGCACACCAGCATGTTCCCAAAGAGAGACATGACAATAATGACTGAGTAAGCCACGATTAGGAGAGCTTTCACTGTTGGTTTCTGAGATTCTGGCTCATATTTAGCCAGCTCAGCAAATTTCTCCCACTCAACAATGCGGCTCTCTGTCCAGTTGAAGGTGGTCCTGTTAGTTGCGTGGTAGATGGACATGAGTTTGCCCAGGGAAGAGTAATGGTCAAACTCCTCAAGAAACCCCAGCACCTGTGACCTGTACGGCTGAAGCAGTGAGCGAAGCATGGTAGGTCAGCCGCAGTCTTCCCTGCTGGGGAGCAGTTCCAGTGGTGTGTCAGAAAGGGGCTGGTTTGGGTCCACACACTCTCACATATTGAGAAGAACAAGAACATCACAGGTGAGCTCTCAACTCAAGCAGGCTGCCTGAACATCCCGTGCTGCTGTCACAGGAATTTCTTCCCAATGCAGAAACGTTCACCAAAAGACGTCTTTCCAGCAACAATCTGAATTCTGAATAGAAACCAACACTTCACTTCCAGGACCAGATAGATCTGTATATGACAGTGCATACACTACAGCATGATTACACCCCAGTTCCCTGGGCACTCCAACCACAAGGAGAAAGCAAACTCCCCACCCTTACCTCCCTCCCTAACTCCTACCCTTACCGCCTCTCACTTACCTCGCACTGCCCGGCCGTTTTTGTCCCCTTCGGCGCCCGATCCCAAGGGGCAGCAGGGGCTCCTCCGGCTCCCCGCGCTGGACAACCCGCACCGCACACCCCCCACACCTCGCACTGCACGCACGCCACTCCCAGCTCCCCCCGCACCGCCCACTGCCCGCACCGCGCCGCACACTCTGCGCTCACCGCTGCACGCCGCACACGCTCCGCACCGCACCCCTGCACCGCACACACCCCTCACACCCCGCGCACCCCACACCCCTCTCACCGCGCACCCC
>VXBT01009197.1:380183-402896 GCA_013400235.1 Oriolus oriolus
CCCCGCGCACCTCCTGCCCGCCCGCACGTGCAGCCGGTGGGGGCGGAGCCGCCGCTCGGGGCGGGGCTCGGGGGGCGGGGCTGCTCCATTCATAAAGCGGCGCGGGCGGGGCCCCGCCGGCCCGGGATTCGTTACCGGGGGTTAATCGGTGCTGCGGTTTCCTGAGCGCACACGCACCCGCCGGTGCCGAGGCTGCTCCCACGGCACCCGGAGGGGCTGCCGCGGACTGGGGCTGAGCGGCGCTGCGGGGCCAGGGCGGAGGGCAGCGCCCACCGCAATGGCGAGTGGGCACGGAGCATCCGTGCTTGCAGAGCCCCCGGCAGTGCCTTAACGGGAAAAGGGGAAAGCCATCCTCACAAACCTCTCCCGGGCCGAATCTTTGCGGAAAGGCTCCTGGTGGAGTTTCAGCCCTTGTTTTTTGACAAGTGTTTTTCCCACGGCTGGATCCCTCTTGACAGTTGCTGACACAGAAGAAGACAGTTTAGGTTTAAAATACTTTAGACAACATATTTTTAAACTAGATATTATAATCCTTCTGATTTTGCATCCTGAATTTGTCACTTATTCCTTATTTACAAAAAAAAAAAAAAAAAAGTCTTTTCCTGTCTATTTCCAGTCACCTGCATGATCTCCTTCCCCTGTCCGTGGCTCTGCTCCTCTTGTCCATGTCCATGCAATGCCAGGCCGTGCAAGGACTAAGGCAGGGAAGTAGCTACAGGATGGGGAACACATGGGAAGGACGTGAGACGCAGAACACAGAGGACGTGCCTCTTGCCAGACTCCAAATTCTACTTCTCAGTGAAAAGGTCCCATGCTGACATGTGGAGCCACGAATTCACTTTTATTATCAGTCCGGGGTTTAACAGCCCAGTCCAGTTCAATAAACAGCTCCGGTCATCCTGTGTGTTCCAATGATAACAACGCTTCTATTTTCCAAACTATCTAATTTTTCCTAATTCCAATTAATAATGCATTTTAAAATGTCGTTCACAAGCACCCTGATGTCCGTCCTGGTCCCTGGCATTTGTAACCTCTGTCAGGGCAAATAAACCATGATGACAGGTTAAAGGTTAGGTTTTTCCTAGTTTGGGGTCTGTTTGCCATGGAGCAAAACGGGCATCCCAGTTTGCACGGTATCAGCCATAGGCTCTTGGAGAGACTAATGAAGATCTTCCTGGCAAATAGTAGAAAAAGAGTCCAGATGGAGACAGGAATTCCTTCTGCAGGAGGAAAGATTTGTATATTTGGTGTGTGTTTCCAAGGAACTGGCTCTGTGCTCAGGATTTTGTATTTATGGATTCCCAGGTCTAAGAGATGTGCCGGCTCATGCCTGTGGCAGAACTCCAGTTGCTTTCAGCAGAAGCAGAATGAGCTTTGCATTTACTCTCTGGAGTTTCTTGCCTGAGGGCTACAGAAAAGACACACTGGATGTTTATTACCACAATAGCAAGATGATGTGAGCGGCTTCTGCTATTTTTTAGTCCCCCTGAAGCCATTCTTGCTGTGGCTGTGAGATTCTTGTGCATCCAAAGAGCCATTTCATTATCCTCCCATGCTGTTCTTGCTGGCATACATCATCAGTGGCTTTAGAGCTGCAAGCTCAGAAGAGGAGAGCTATGAGCTATGAGTTTAGTCTAATCATATTTCCAGCAAAATCCCAGGCATGTTAGCTTTCTCCAGGTGCAAATTATCAACTACAGGTATGTGCTAGAACCTCCTGAAACCCTCAGGCCCTCACTGGCTAAGGAGTTAAGACTTGATCCCTTACACAGCAATAATCCCAACCAGTCTCTCCTGCCCTTGGACCCCTGATGGAGCTGCCAGTCCCATGTGTTCCATGTCATTAGACAAGTCTCTGATTGATGCTTGTCTGGTTTTTATCTATCAGAAAACACTTTAGGAGCAGGAACGGTTGCGTTGTCAGAGTTTTCTGCCTTTCTTGAGCAAAATTCCAGTTACATCTCTGAGGGGACTTCGCAGGCTGGAGGTAATAAAGGTATCCAGTATCTTTCCTTCTTGTGTCTAACTCTTGAATGTCCGAGAGTCTTTTTGTTTTCTGGAGGGCTGGTTTCTCTCTGGACAGAAGAATCAGTAAGAGTGCAGATACACAGGCACCAGAGGCTTTGGAACTGAGGAGCTGCAGAACTCCTCCTTTTGCTCTCAGACATTCATGTCTGTCTGTTAGATTCTAGGACACAGAAAGTATAGCTGAACCCCTGGAATATTAATTACCAAGCCTTACAGTGCATGTGCTACTAATGTGCACCACCCAGACACGTGTTATGACCCAGCTCGGGTTTGCCTGAGGTGGCAGCAGGGTGAGAGCTTCGGCACCAAGTGCTTCCACCCAAGCCTGGCTCTCTGAGTGCTTCTGGAACCTCCCTCCAGCCCGAGCCTTTGGCACCCCCACGGAGGCTTTCAGGCTCCTCTCACCTGGCATGGACACACCACATTTCTAAGCAATGGACACTGCACATCTTAAACAGAAACTACTACTAAACTTTAAATTCATCTTCCAACTAAAATTAAAATTCAGGGGGCAGGAACTGGGAAGTGCAAATAGTCGTCCATGATAACCAAATCTCAATTTCCCCAGGGTCAGAGTATGATCTGGCATTAGTTGCCACTGACATGGGAACAATGCTTTCATGTGCATTATGTCAGGCCAGAGCCTGCTGTTATCATGTGCTCCAACTGGCTCTGAGATTCAGCACAGGCAAGTGGGTGGAAGGGCAAGTTGTACAAAATGGGCTTCAAAAGGAGAAATAAGAAAAGAGCAACAATGCCAGAGCAATTGCATTTGATGTTCTGTGAACAGTTACAATTTAGACTTTATTATTCAAAATGCAAATGGCAAGTACATAATAGCTACTAATAATGCAACTTCAGGGTAGTTGGAAAAGAAAAGCTTTATAATGGATTTGATAGTCCTCGAGGTTCAGCTGTAAGGCTTGGGTGACAGAACAAAGAGAACTACCATTGTAACTATCTATTACAATCTACCATTGCAACTGTGCCCTCTCCCCACTCTGATGGGCTTTGTCTAGTGACCCGCTGCAGCTGGATCTTCAGATATTTTTTTTGTGTTTCTCCTTGGAATAAAGTCGTGCAGAATGACTGACAGCACACCCAATTCTTGTCTGATTGCTGGCTCCCTGATTTTCAATGGGATGGGAAATCCTAGCAGGGAACAGTAACAGCCAGCTGCTACTGGTGCTGTCCTACCAGCTCCGAGTGCTCCAGCCTGGCCATGGCTTGGGCCATCAAAGTCTGGCCTTTGAGCTGGTGCAGCCCATCCCTGCGGGAATTACATCATGTGAGAATTACATACATTAATGTCCATTGTCCTTTGATGGAGTGAACTATCAGCTTCAGAAGCCTCTGAACTTTGAACACTCCTTACAGATTGTTTTCTTTTCAGGAGGTTCTTTGGTTCTTCTCCTCCTCTGCATGGTAGTCAAGACAGAAAAACAAACAAACGAACAAACCAAAACAAAAATCCTGTTTTCCTTAACAGAAAACTCTTTGCTAATGAAAGGGACTTGGCAAAGAGTGGAAGGGGTAAGTCACTTTCTGTGTGTGGGATGCATGGGGGCTGTTATCAGGGACATTCATTCCCTCATCCCTGCCTGCAGCTCACGCTTCGGGGGCACCAGCCAGAGCTTCTTTGAGTCCTCCTGCACAGGTACAGGAACAGTGAGCAGGGACACCCCCACATCCAGGTGGGACCACGCACAACCCACACTCACACCCTCACTGCACTGAGCTCACAAGCAGCCCTCTCGCCTTTGATGAACAGTTCAAAACTTGTACACCTCCCACGGTGTCCAAACTCAGCCCTTCTGTGAGCACATTGCTGGTTTGAGGCCAGAAAACTGGAGCTCTGCAAGCAGGACTTTGTCAGAGGAGCTTCCCTTTGGATGTGTCTGGACTGGAGGCCAGCAGCCGACAGACACCACACCGACCCCGTCACGAGCTCAGGAGAGATGTGGATGCACTTGACAAGGTGAGGAAGACTCAGGCAGCACCCTACCTTGTGCTGTACATTCCCTGGCTTTTAAGAAATGCCATCCTGGAATGGCTCACTATCTCTGTTCCCTTCCAAGACCCAATTAATTTAAGGCATGACAGGTTTGCTGGGATGATTCATGCACCAAAGGAAGGGAGGAATGAAGATGTGACTTGAAAAGTAGTGGTACAATATACATTTACTTCAAAACTTCTGTCCGTTGTGCAGCTCTGACCAAAGGAAGAGATGTGACAAAGGCCGAAGTTGCCTGAGCCAGCAAGGGACAGTTGTGCACAGGCTGGTGGCAGCTGCAGCATCCTGCTGAGTTCTGTCTGGGGACAAGTTGTGGATACTGGAATGCTGCTAGCAGGAGAATTTCTCAGCTTCTTGCCTTAATTCTGTGAGAGTTTTTCCTTTACCACACAAGTTATGTAAACAGTAAGACAGGTTTTGTAAATAACTTTCACATCCGGTTTTTTTGTTCATTTCTGGTTTTAGTATGTTAGACAAATAGTCTGAAGTGGGTGTCTAGGGCCTTAGTCAATCACCCCAGGACAAGTGTGGACACTGTCCAATGGGTTTTCAGAACTAGGATATATATAAATGGTATTGTAAATTAATAAATAATTCACTCTCTCACTAAATTTCTGTGTTATTGCATCTCTGAATCCCTGCTAACGTAGCCACAAGAAGTCACCCACCAAGGCCCTGATTCAGGGACCTCACTGTGTGGCAAATGTCTGTGTGTAGCTGTTGTGCCAGTTCAGAAAGCCTCTGAGCTGTGGAGCTCTGGTGAAAGCTCGCTCACTCAGCTGGAAGGATCCCTCATGGATCCTGGGAAGGATCCCCAGGATCTACATGTTTGCCCAGTTTCTGGGTTTGGGAGGAATGGTTCAGCCACCACCAGCATTGGTGACAGCTACGTTCCTGTGTCACCCCTGGCACAGGAACCCATGGGTGCTCCAGCTAGGGGTGCAGCTCTGCCACACAGCCCAGGGCAGCCAGGACTGTGGAGCAGCTCGGCCAGAGGAAAGAGGGTGCTGAGGCTCTGCCAGATTCCTGATCAGCAGAACAACCACAGGCTCCAGCGGCTGCTCACGAGGCGCAGGAGCCTCAGCAAAGCCGAGCTGCAGCAGCTGCTGCAGGGTCCCAGCAGGGTCCCAAAAATCCATCACTCTGGGTTTGCAAATGTGTGGAAGCAGGAGCACAAACAGCCAGGAAAGGAGGGGCAGTTCTGACAGTCACTTGTGCTGAAGCATTTAAAACTTAATTTTCAGCTCATTCAGTCAAAAGAGGTTATGAAATTACAGCAATAAAATCTGAAGAGCATAATCCAAATGGCACTTTCCCAGGAGGTCTAAAGAGCTCAGACACAAAAGTACTGATTATTGCACTTTTAAATTATAAGTTAAACTACCTTACCACCAAGAGAACAGAAAATGGCCAGTAGGGTGTCCTTTCTGAAAGGGGCTTCAGGGGCAGTCCTTGTTATTTTACATCCAAATTCCCTTCCAAGCAGCCTGAAAAAAAGGATTAATACACACTGGAGAAATGTGATTTACTGGAGCATGCATGTTAGAGAAATTACCTCCTTGCTGGAAGGAGGCATCATGGATAAAGAGGACCTCTCCACACAACCCCTTTGGATTCCTAGGAGGATTTCCACTGGTTTCCCCTGCAAAGGCTCTTGAAGAGACTGATCTGGGTGGGATGGTGGGCATGGGGCAGCCTTGGGGACAGACAGACCTGGCAGAGAGTGACTGGCTGCCGCTCTGCCTGCGCGGGACAAACGGATGGCCACGGGACGATTTCAGGGAACTGCAACAAAGAGGAATGGCTGGACAGGTTTAGAGTGAGAGGGGCATTTCTCACTGCTGTGCAAAACTGGAGAGCACTGGGACTGCTCAGGCACGTCCCTGTGCAGCCCCACGCTGCCCCTGGAGCAGCCAGGCAGCACTGGGGTGACTCACCAAAATCTAGCGCTGGAGAAAACTGGAGCCTCAAAAGCTCAGTGTGAGGAGCTAAACAAGAGCACTGAGGAGTGAGCTCTGGCCCTAGGATCAAGCAGCACAAAAATTTCCAGGATCACTTGGAGACTTAGATTTCTGTTACAACTGTGGACAAGGCAGTAATTTTCCATTTCTTTACTTACTGGTGCAGAATTCTAAACAACCCAGGCAAGAAATCAACACACAAACCACCCAGCCAGCATATGGCTGCAGAACACTGCCAGCCAGCATCCTCCACTCCCAGCTGCAATTATCTGACAAAACACGTTACCTGTGCCAGCTTTGGCTGCTTTATCTGCAGAATTTTGAACAACTTAAATGGAAACAGGCCCACAGGGTGAAGTCAAGGCCCATCAATGTGCATTTCACTGCTGGGTAAAGTTGGGGCAGGTTTTTTCCCCTTCACAATAGTAATATACTATTTCTATCAAAACCTTTTATACTTAAATCCTCTGGAACTGTGATTGCAGTGATTGTGGAACAAGTTCAGGAATCACCAAAACCAGAAAGGACATACCTGAAGGTGTGTGTCTTCCCCTTGTCAGTTCCCTTGGTCTCCAGCCACCAGCATCACTTGGCCCTTGGCCACAGGAACCTCTCCTCCAGCAAAGAGACCAGGCAAGGAGTGATGGGTGAGCATCTGCAGGGAGCCAGCCCAGCTCAAGGGAAAAACATGCCATTTTATTAAACCAGAAGATTAAGTTTTCACAAAAACAATCCCCAAACAAACAAACACAAAAACAACCAACCTACTTTTAGAGAGCTCAGCTAATAAAGCCTCCCAGGCTGTCCCACCGGCAGGGAGGTCACACCCCAACCCCCCAGCTGGTGCTGGACAGGAGCCATTTGCTGCAGCCCAGTTACTGCCATTTGGGCTGTGAGGTTCTGTAGGGGCTGGGCCCCTGCCCAGCCATGCTGGGAAATATTCTCCTTACCAAAATGAAGCTTGGCTGTATTTTGAAATTCCTGGGTTTCTCCTGGATGCAGGGAACTCTGCTCAGGGTTCAGTACCTGTCAGAACAGAAGAAGGATTGATCCTCTGCTCCAGAGCTAAGGTACCTCAGGTACCAGGAGAGGTTTCAGGAATGCTGATTTCTTGCTTCTGCTCAGCTTTCTTGCTCCAGGGACTGATCTAAATCACAGTCTTGTGGGGTTCCTCCCTTTCCAGGTGTAAGAGGAAAAATTACAAAACTTCTTCTTGCTTTTGAGGTGTTCAGCAAGCACAGGAGGCACAAACCCTTCTGGGCTGCTGCTGGGGCAGGGACCACTTGGCCAGGGCTGGAAGGAGCAGGGATGGGGAGAGAATGCTGGCAGGGCTTGCCCATACTTCCTGCCTGCCCTCCCCAGCACCTGCACAGTGCCCAGCACATCCCCAAAACCCTGAAACCCTGACCATGAGGCTGCAGAGCCTTTGGTAGCACAGGGAGACCCACACATGCCAGGAGTCTCCTGCTGGGTGAAAATGCAGAGACCAAGGGATATGCTGCTGCTGTTGGTGCTGCTGAGGCTTTTCCCAGGAGGAAACACAGAGAAGGATTTCAAAGCCTTTGGACAACTCAATGCCATCCCCCTCGGTGCTGGGACCTCCAGCAAGCCTGCCTGGATCCTCTCTGGAAACCCATTTCTCCTCTCCACAATGCTTAATTACCCTGGGTGATGGATTAATTTCTGTATTTGGGGCTTATCCAATCTGGGACTCAGGTCCCATCCTTTTTTCTTCCAGTTTTTTCCTGCCCTAGCTGATATCTCAGTCAGGAAACTTCACCTCAAAGAAGCCCCTCCTGTTACTCTTTCCCAGCCCAGGCCCTCAAGGCCGTGGGCATCAGGTGGATGTATCTGCCTAAGATTTTTTTCTATTTTCTTGAGACTTTAGAGTGCCTGGGATTTAAATGCACTAATGTTCTGTGTTTTCTGTTTCCTTGATTAGCCTGGCAAGCACAGAAGGCAAACCTTTCCCAGAGGCACATGAATGGCTGCAAAGAAGGAGCACAGGGAGCCTCTCTTTGTTCACTTAAGAATTTGTGAACAAAAAACTGAAAAGAAACTGAAGAGACAGGCATTTCCTTTTTGTATAGAGAATTCAGTGCCAAGTGCTGGGCTCAAAGACCAATTTTCCACTTTCTATTCATCTCATTTGTGCTAATCAACAAGGGTATAATCTAAGTGAAACAAGTGAGTGCAGGTCAGTGGCCCTGATGTGGCTTGCTGGGATGGAGGGATGGCTGGCTTAGACCAGCCTAAACTGATTTGTGGACCTGAACCCTAAAATACTCCTGTGAAGAAAACAGCCTGTTGTCAGCACTGAAGACCTCATTTGAGAGCAGAGGTATACAACAGGTCTTGGGCTGGCTCCTTATTTTGGCAGTCTAAGCCCTCCCATTCTGATTCAGGAGAAAATCCTGAATTCCCTGGGAAGAGGGAAGGTATCGAGCTCAGCGTTGCAGTTGTGCGGTAGCTGTGAACTAAGATGAGCCGATATGGTTCTGCTTTTCTTGCAGCTCAGATGATAATAAAATGACAGATTCCCCAGGTACCAGAAGCTCATTGATGTGCTAAAACTCGGTGTGGCTGTGGAGGCAGCTATACCCCCACACCTCCTGATCACCAGCCCATGTTTTGTACTCCAGTCAGTCAGCACTGCAACGGAGCACTGGAAGGTCCGAGTGACTTCGTTGCTGTGTCAAAGAGGGACCTTCAGCAGTGAGGCTCTTCACCAGGCTGCTCAGTGAGCAATCTTCTCTCTTCCCTCCTTAGTGTGTGACTGGGCTCAAACACACCATTGTAAAGAAAGGCTTAAAAACTGAAGAGTCTGTTGTGTGTACGCGTGGGGAAATAGGAACAGGAAAATAACAGCACCCTGTAACATAAACCATGTCCCAGGCCTGGGGGGTTCCAGCTGTCGCTGTTGCCAGGAGCAGGGTCAGCTCAGGCTCCTGCAGCACAGCAGACAGGTACCACAGCTTCAGAACGTTCTCTCCCAGCTCAGGACTGTTCCAGACTCATCTGCAATTGCAGCCATGGGCAGGTGCCTCAGCAGAGCCCTCACTAAGGCTCAGAGCCAGAGCAGCACTAATCCATATGACCAGACTGAAAATCTCTTGAGCACCATGAATCCTGACTGATCACATGTCTGCTTGATGACAGTCTGCTTTTACACAGTCAGTACTATTTCTCCATCAAGACTTCTATTTCTTCTCCAGGACTGGATAATTCTTATTCAATGAGCACTTCATCAATATGCAGCTGCGTTCTGAAGATGAGCTGCCAGGGCATGACAGAGACTTTCTGCTAGATGATATTCAAATTTCTTACATAGGCATTTTGATTCAAATTAATCTAATTCTCTAATAAAAGCTTTGAATCAACCTGTAGCTCTCATACTTGAAACACTGGAGTGGTCGAGATAAACAATGAATATTCAGGACTTCAAATCTAGATTAACAATGTTTTTTTTCCATGCTTTAGCTCGCACCTCCTCTCTAGGAGTCAGTGCATTAAAGGAAAAGATGTGAAGTGTAATTGTCCTCTAGTGCCTCCTTCTGTACTGTCCATCACCTGCTGGGGCTGCCGGGGGGGTCACCAGTGAAGCAGGTTCATGTTCTCCAGTAACAGGATGGCCTTCAGCAATCTGCTCCCTCTCTCAAACCTGCCCATTACACCAGGAGAGCACAGTGTGGGCTTAGATGCTGTTATCTGCCTTTGCTCCCCTGTTTATCAAACACTTTGAAATATGTGACACTCCTTTTGCAGGCACTCCAAACAATCCAAGCACTCCCTTTCCACAGGGCTCAGCAATTAACACTAATCTCTGGCAATAACCACATAAGAGGAACCAGAAGACAAGGGGCAGCTCTCCACAGGCTGGGAACATGCCTTCGGAGTTGCTGCAAGAAAACTCTTCCTGGATGCTCAGGCAGTTTATCCCTGGGTTAGGACAGAGATTTCCTAGAACCTCTTCAGATAGCTTGTAGGATTTGCTTCATTAAGATGCCAGAAAAACAGCATCCTCACTCCTATGCCCTTTTGCACTGGGTTTCTTCCCCAACCAGGAAAGACAGAGAAAACATTTCCTGAGAAATTTACAAAGATGCAGTAGTTTGCAAGGATGGCCAGAGGGGACAGCTCCTGGTGCCGACCTCCTGAGCAGAGGGACACAGGGAGGGAGGAGGCACCTCTCTGGGGATGGCTGTGCTGCTCCTTCTGTCACCTCCCCCCAGCTCAGCCTCATTCTCTTTGTGATCTTTAACATCCCCCGGCCTCCATGGGTTTGTTTTTACATATCTGAGCACATTCTTGGATTAATACCCCTTAGCATGAAAAACTGCACACAGAC
The DNA here is from genome assembly GCA_013400235.1 of Oriolus oriolus. Taxonomy (NCBI): domain Eukaryota; kingdom Metazoa; phylum Chordata; class Aves; order Passeriformes; family Corvidae; genus Oriolus; species Oriolus oriolus. Next base: position 390,535 of record VXBT01009197.1, read on the forward strand.
AGGGATGACCACAATCTCAGAAACAAAAAGTGAGGGTAACTGCAGCAGAGCTAATCATTCACCAAGATGCTGTTCGAAGTGCAAAAGGACTGGGGGGCAAACCCTGAGGTTCTGAATTTTCAGGAGTTCTGAACTGGCATTTCCAAGCATCACAAAATAACATCTTTCCTGCATTGCAGATCATTTATTGGGACTATGAGAGGCAAAAAGGGCAGAATAATCTGATGCCATTGAATCCTCACAGGACTGCAGTGACACTCAGGGAAGCGAGAGCTGTGGAACAGCTTGACCAGCAGCAGAGGAGAGAGAGGTATAGAAGGATTCACTGGAGGGAGAAACCACTTCACAACTCTAAAACCAGACAAGAATAGGCAATTATACTGCTATGGCAGCAAATTAGGCTTTTAGGTGCAAAGTGAAGCTTAAACTTCTCCTGAAACCCCTAAGTACTCCAAGATCTAGGAACTGAAACTTCAGCTTCATCCCTGTGAGGAGCAGAGCCCCTGCCCAGTGTGGGTACCAAGCTGGAGAAGGCCAGAAACACAGAGCAGACACAACCAGACCTCGCTGTGCCCTCCAGCTCCCCACAGCCCAGAGGAATCAGTTCTGGATGCAGACTCACCAGGCCCCTCCGCTGGCAGAGCTGGGACCTTCACAAACCTCCTGGGCCTGAGTGCCAAAACCACCACTCTAAGGGCAATTCCCCAGGTTTATTAAATACCCAACAGCTCATGCACAAACCCCAGTACAGCCAATGAAGCCAGGAGCACACAGGGATTCGCCGCCCCTCATATCCTTCCCCAGTGGTATAAGACCACTGAGCTCCAGCCTTCTTCATTTATGCTCTTCCTGAAGCTGGAGCTTACTGAAAATGCGGATGAATCTCTAGTCTACACAATATCATGCAGCACAAACCTGCTCACAGATTTTAAGGCTGTGAAGGAATTATCCATCACCCAGAAAATGCTGTACAATCTGTACTATCCTGATTTTCTTGCTCCTACAGCAAATCACTCTGCAATTTCCTGCTGTACAGTGCTAAAATAGAAGGGAAATTGTTTCCTTATGAGTCAGCACAAACAGCATTTTTTGCTTGTTTTATCTGGCAGAGCGATTTTTTCTTAGGAGGGAGAAAATGGTGCCCATGATCCTATGAAACACCCATGGTCAAACACCTGCATATCCAAGGGAAAGTGAGTGACTCTCGACTTGGGAGCCAAATATTGAGAGCCAACATTATTTTTTCATCTGCCTTTGATGGGACCCTGTGGACTCTGCTGGGGTGCACAGGCAGCATCTCCCTGGTCCCAGGGGAGTGAAGCAGAGAGCATCACGGGGCCAGCACCATGCCGGTTTGCCACACACGCTATTCTGCATGCTCCCTCTCTGGGAAACCGGCCAGTGGGTGACACAGCCAGGACAGCCCAAGAGCTCATGCATTGCAGACAGACCAACGCTGCTCTGCTCCGTGTGTTTGGGAAGTTTGGAGTTGCTGTGGAGACACCGAACAGGATGTGACACGACAACTCCTCTGCCCACAACCTTAAAAAAGACTTATTTTTATTAACAAGGAATGCATGCAGACAAATATTCCTCTGCTGCTGGCAGCCGCCTGTGTGGCTTGGCAGGCATCGCATCCAGGGAGTGGGAGGGCAGGGGGATGGACAGACCTTGACAGGGTCACAGCTTCACCCCTGACACAGGGAGTGACACAGCTGGAGGTCAGTGGAGCTGCCTCGGGAGGGAGCCCCAAGGGGACACCCCTTTGAGGGGCTGGGTGCCCTCCTGGTGTCAGAGCCCGCAAGAGTCCTCAGACAGAGCGTGATGGAGGATCCCACGGATCCCTGCTTAGGACAAAGCTTTTCCTCTTGGCCTCTGCAGAGCAGCTCAGTGTCACAAAGCCCCTGACATGGACCTTCCCCAGCCCCGATGAGGGTCTGCCTGAGTCTGTCCCTGCAGAGCCAGGTTTGGAATTCTGTGGCCAGTCTCACAACGGGCACCTTGTCTCTGAAATTGAGTCTCTTGTGGTTGCAGCAGTTCACAAGGAATTGTGAGTTCCATAGGAGTGATTGATAACTCATCTTTCCTGAGCAAACACAACTTGACACAAGCTTTAAGGGCTTTTAAAACGCTGATCAAGATGAAGCTGTAATTCATTACTGGAAGCTGGAATTAATGACTGCTGATAATCACATTAACCAGAGGATGCACATTCTTTGCAGGGAGTGATCAGGAGTGCTGACAGGTAAAACAGTTAAGCTCAAGAGTGTGGGATTACCCTTTTCTTCAGCAAGACTAGAGCTAGAGAAGGAGAAACATTCACCTGAAACTCCTCATACCCTTTAGTTTTCTGTCCCTCTTCCAGGACATCCCCAGTTTCTTCCCTCTATCCAAAGCTGGCCATGCTGAGCCATCCTGTCACTCTCACCTGGATCCCTGGGATCCCATCCAAATGAGCTCAGGCTCTCCGCAGTGCTATTTGAAAGGTCAGGATCTGACTCATGACTCCAGTATGGTGATATTTTTGGCTCTGCTTTAATCATTTTCTCCTGTATGTCTCATGCGCCGCCTGCCAGAACCCCTTGTCCTCCCAATTATGGTGAAAATAGATAATTAGTAATAGCCTAATTCAGGAACTACTTGGAATTATTGACAAACAGACTCTAGTCCAACAATATGAATTCTTCATTTATCTTTTCCACTCCAGTGCTGGCTCAGAGACAAATGCTGGACCAGGCTTTCTAAGGGAGACGCTTGTCGGCTGCTCGGAATGTTTATGTTAGAATCCTGACGTGTAACGTTAACATGCTGGTGCAAAAAGGGAGACAAAGCCCATCACTAGGATCCCTGTTGTTCCCCTGGGGTCTCCTCTCAACTCCCAGTGACAGAACCCTTTTCTGTGCTCAGCAGAAAACCAGTACCCTGGTCCCCAAAGCTTCTGCTCTCACCACGCCAGCCACAGGCATTCCAGATCACATGAACTCCCAAATCTTTCTGACATTAATTTGTGTTCCTCAGTCTAGACTCATCATGTCCAGCTATTTCACTCCTGAGATCCCAAAAATTTAAAAACTGCATTTCCTCTGCAGAAATTTTATTCCATATACATATTGTTTTAAATGCCTCATATTATTTGATGAATATTAATTCATACTCAGCTCTCCTGTGAAGCAGAGAAATTGCTATCATTAACTTCACTTCACGGAAAGCAAAGAGAGGCGAAATGATTTGCTGAGGGCAAATAGGGAGAATTGGTATTAACGTGGGAGTGAGAGCTCAAAGTCTCCGTCTCTGAGCCATCCCTCTCCTCAGCAGAGCAGTGCCAGGCATCCTTTTTTGGGTGGCCAGCAGAGACATACATAGCACTTCGCTCACATCTGCTCTTCTGTTTCGTTCCACACAACCTGTTCAATAAACACCAGGGTTGCCCAGGCACTACAACAACAAGGGAAGCCACCCTGCCTTCCCTCCATTGCCTGCCCTGCAGCAGCATCCCTTCAGACTCCCTGCACTCAGTGCCCCTTTTCCTCAGCCTCAAGACAACACCAAGACCCTGCACAGGAAGAACTCCCCCTGGCCCTCACCTGGGGCCAGTCACTGGGCTTTGTCCTTGCACTGGCTGCCACTGCAGGGGCAGCTGGGACAGACTCGGCAGCCTGGGCACAGCCACAAGCACCATGGACACCACTGCTGTGTGCCACGGGCACTGCTGCACACTCCACAGGCATCACAGGGGCCCTGCCACATCTGCAGGAACACGCTGGCACAAACCCTGCACATCACACCAGGGTGAAACGCTAACGCTGCCCCTGGCAGCTCCCTGGCTGTGACAGGGGGACAGACCTTGCTGTTCCCTGAAGGCAGGGCTTTCTCAGCTGGTTTTATTTTTACCGAGTGACACGTCTGACCCGCAGAGGGGTGACTTAGTCCCAGCTGTTGCAGGGCTGAGCCGCAGCGAACGTGCCAGCAGCACTTGACACTGGCACAAAACAGCCTTCCCCCTTTTTAATGGTACATGTACTGGAAACTCCTATCTCGACTAGCAGAAACCTAGGCCGCCCAACACTCCATCTCGGCATGGGGAGGTGTCAGGAAAGATATTTTTGAAGTTCTGGACAAGCTCAGTCAGTGAAGTGCAATTACTACGAAAAGCTCTTTGTGTAGAAGATAAATTTTGCTGTGCACACAGGATCCCACTCCTGCACTCCCCAAACAGAACCAAGATATAAAGCAGAGCACACATTCAGGGGACACGCTTTCCTGGTACTAATGCCTCAGATATTTATTGAGACTTGAGTGAAGTGACAGTTATCTGACTGACAATGCATTTTCCTTTTCTCTTTCTCTCCCCACCAAAATGCACGTGGGTTTTATGGAAGAACAGGAAATTGGCATTATCAGAAGTCACCATAGAGGCACCTTAGATGGTTGGAGATTTTTATTTTGGAGGAGACTATTTCTCTACTGCGTTTTTCCTGGTCTTTTGGATATGTGTTGAATTTTCCAATAAATGTGTCCACTAAAAGCATTATTTTGTCTGTAGACCAAAGTATGACTTTATCACCAAAAACTCCTCCGCCAAAAGCCCATGTCAGCTGCCTGACTGATTGCTGAAGGCTAAGCACAATTAATGAGACCGCCAAAATTCAGGACTCCTGCGTGACCAGGGCAAGAGGAAGTAATCAAGACATAAAATGCTTTTTCCACCCAAGAGGTGAAAGTTAAAATAGCATTAATAATAGCAGAATGGGGTTGCAGTAGCCTCCCATTCCCAGGCTACCAAGAAACCCAAACATATAATTCATAGCAGTTTTGGGGTCATTTTGAAACACTTTAATTTGTATCGAGCAATTTGCAGAAAACTGGGTAAGACTCCAAGAAAGACAGGCTTTCCTGATCGTGCTTCGATTGCTTTATGACTTTTCCATGTTTGAACAGCAGCACGCAGCAGCACGCAGGCTGTTGGTGGTCCTGGGGACACCTGGCCAGAGCACAGTGCGGGGACACAGGACAGGGCACTAGCAGGGGCTGAAGAGCTTTGCCCTCCATGGGAACCCTGTTCTCCCACCTGTCTTCCCTGCAGGTGGCTCTGCCTGGAGACAGCGAAGGCTGAACACTGGATGCAGGGCAGAGTCCAGGCTCCCATTTCACCAAACACAAATGTTTATCACTGCCAAACCTGCCAGATGTCCCTCTTCCTGGATAGGTACCCACAAAGCTGGGACAAGTAGGAGAGGAACTATGGAGCTGGACTTAGAAAAGCAAGTTTTGATCCTTGCCAAGGTCCCAGACATGTGGTACTATGTACGTTCCTGTGAAAGACTGCATTTCTCAGTGCTTCCCATGTCCCTCGGTGCCTCCTGTGGGGATGTTTGTGGGGTTGTGAGTGCCTGCTCAGCCCCACTTGCAGCTGATGCATCCCCTCCTACTTCGGTGGAGACAGCTGAGCAGTTCCCTACTGAACTGCAGAGGAGCTAATTATTGGTTTAGATGATTTTTAACTTCCACACACCACTGAAGCAGAACGGCTTCCACAGGAAGGCCTGCGCTTCAAACAGTCTTTCCATGTGGGTGACTGCTGGAGGCAAGGGTATTCTTTGAGGAGAGAGGTACACTGGCCAAAGCCTCCCAGCTCAGGAGAAGGTTTTCCCACCAAGGAGGAAGCCTTCCACTTGCTGGGCAAAGGATTTAATTGCATGGTTTCAAGACATGCACAGCTGTGAGGATCATTCCAGTTCTGTGTCTGGCATCCCCTGTGAGAGTCTGCCTGACCAAGGCCCTTAAACACACCGGTGGGAGAATCTCTTTTCTGTGTTCTACCCAATTACTGGCTTCCCAAGCACAGTGCCTCTTTCCAAAGCACATGGCTTTTATGGGAAAACAGAGGGGGTTATTGGGAGCAACTGGAGAGGCAGCTTCGATGGCTGGAGCTTTTAGAGATTGCTCCTGTGGTTGTAATGTTCCCTCAAGCTGGATGGTGACACATACCTAAGGGTGTCAGCCAGCCCTGCTCCTGGCCCTTTAAGCCCTGGTCTGAAATGCAACACTTTAGAAATATGATGGTTTAGACAATTTTAGTCAGTGAGTCAATTCCGGATTATCAGCCCACAGAGGGAGGATACTGACTCTCCCTCAAAAATTAGCAACCAGCAAGCTCTTTCCTTTGATGAATGTTATTTTAAAGAGTCAGCTCACTTCTTTGCTCCAAGAACACTTGCCATTAATCACCGCACAGGAACATTGTGACCTCCTCCCCCAGTGGCTTTATGCCCGGGATAACTAGTTCAGCATCGCTGGAAAAGAAGGAAGAGGGAGAAGGAGCTGGAGAAGATTTGGTCCCACCAAAGACATGGGGAAGTAGGTGCCACTATAGGAAAGTCACTTCAAGTGATGGGATAGATGGGAAGCAGCACACAAGTGCTCACAAGACTTCCAAACCTAAAAGTGTTAGAAAACAACTAAACCTTTGCCTGCCTCTGGCAAAAAAAAAAGAGTGGGAAAGGTCCTGTGCCAAGACATGAGCAGTTCAGAGCCTAGGCCGAGCAGGCTCCCGTTGCCTCATCTGACAGACCTCCCTGGCTGCCACACACCCTCCCAATTATCAGTGAGCTGTGCTTATTGCTATGACCACTGCCATCTCACTAGTACCTAACCCCTGCACTGCTGCAGCAAGTGCCTCGATTCAGTGCCTCTGCTGTTCTCCACCAGTTTCTACGATTTACCCAGAAGGAACACCAGTTAAACAGATAATGACAGTAGGTAAAGCTGCTGAGGAACTAGTTCCTTGCATATGGCTTGGACTTCACATCTCAGTTTCTAGAGACTGAGAGAATCTGTGACTATCCCAAACATAAAGTTAGTGATACCAGACAAGAGCCTCTGGTATGACTCAGGAGAGAAAAATATCCAGAAGCCTCAATGCAGTGAATATTTACTCTAATTCACAAGGCCCCATGAAAGGGGGGCACCTGCATGCCCTGATCAGCCCAGAGCTCACTGCAATTTGTTCCAATAGACTTTAAAATCACAGAACATAGAATCAAGTAGTAACAGGCCATGGGGACCCTCCCATTGAACTTCCAGGCCTAGCAAAACCCCACCATTAGTTTTACAATTCTTTCTTCCCGTCGTATCTATATTTCACATTTGAGATCTTTCTGTGGCTTGCACTATATTACCAAGTGCTCCCTGAGGAACTGAGAGGAGACGCCCTCACACTGTTACAGGTTGTCAGGCTCATCAGCGAAGGCTTTAAAACCAAGCTTGAATGTCTTAAAACGACTGAAGCCCCACTGTGCTGCATCCAACACCTTTAACACTGTCCAGGCTATGGAAGGAGGATGGGACAAGCACCAGCCAGAGTGCTCTGGCAGCCCTGGGGGAAGCAGCTTCCCAGGGGACAGCTCTGCCGAGCAGGAACAGAGCCTGGTCAGAACCAGGCACAGGGAAGGGTCTTTCATCAGGGACTCACCAACTTAATGAGGAAATATTTAAACCAAGGTCAGTGGCGTTGGTGATGTGAGCCTGCAGGTGAGTCCAAACCACAGAGCTCTGGGCAGCAGCCTGAGCACACACAGCTGGAAAGGAAACAAGAAAGAAAATAATGGCTCATTTTTGTTCACCTGCTTTGATGTCCCTGTCCCAGTGACAGAAATGCAGCAGCCAGCCCTGTGTTGGCAACAGCAGGAGATTCCCATACAAAAACATTGAAAACAGAAAGTTGTCTGCAATAGGAAAATATTGTAAAATATATACTTCTTAATTTGCTACTGGAAAATATTTTTCACCCAAGATTTTTCCAATTTCAGATTGATAGCGCTAGCTTGTATTTTAATCATTTTGATTTTCCCATGGCAATCAGCAAATCCTCTTGCTGGCTGGATCTCCTGTGAAACTGGCTTTTTCCATAAAACACTTTAGAAGTCTTGTGTGATTGACAGCTGTCATACTGGCATCACAGACTCTCTTCTTTTATCCCTGTCATCTCCTTCCTTGTGTCTGAATTATCTCAGGGATTTTGGGAAACTGGTTAAAAGCTCCCAGCAGAGGAGCAGCAGAACCTCTGGGATCGCTTCCTTCACCCATGTGGTCATTATAGATCATGATCATCTCCAGTAGACAATGCTGAAATAACAGTCTGCTGAAGGGAACAGGTTCTCCTTTTCAACCACTGCCTCTGGGGGCTCTTCTCTGTTGTGTGTTTGCTTGGGTTTCAAGCAGGTAAAGAATTCACAAAAAATTATAGTTAGAATCTTTCTTTATCCAGAGGCAGAAGTTTATGTTTTTCATTTAATATTTCTAGAAATAGCAGGAACAGCTGCTGAAGAAAACTGCCAGTTTTCAGAAAAAGAGAGGAAAGTCTTCATTTCAGATTTGAGTGATTTTTGCTTTCTTTAAACACACCTGCCAAGTTCTAGCTTTTCTTTCTTTTCAACTTCATTTAAAAAAAAAAAATTGTCATACAGGGAACAAAAACCAGAGCTCTTTGCATTTTGAATGCCAGACTTTTGAAGTGTCCAGCAGTTCAGGGTGAAAATTACCAAGGAAATGAGGGCAAAAAAATGTTTTAACAGACAGATAGACATTTGTTATCACAAGAAAGAATGAGGTAGTTTAGTTCATCCAGAACACCCAGATCAACAGGAAAATTGAGCTGCCATTTATACACACACACACACACTAATTACCTGAGACATGAGCACATCAGAGGGGTTCCCTAGGCTGAAGACATCACAAACTGCATGTCCTTGGTACCTGGCTCTGGGCACTGCTGCCCAACAGATCCACTAAAGAAAAGTTGTGTTTCAATATAGGGGTGACTGAGGGCACAGCCAGGGCTCAAACAGCAAAGGTTAAAACAGGCTGAAAATAACTCGCAGGAAATAACAAACATTCTGGGGCAAGACTGAAGGGGGATTCTGCTCAAAAGAAGAACGACAATTTGACAATTGAAGCAAAATTATCATGTTACCTTCCAGCCCCAGCAGCAAGCCCTGGGATGGCAGCCAGCTCTCCTCAGCTGGGAGCAAAACACCAAAGCACATCCCTAATCCCAGGAAGAGGCCCCCAGAACATGGCCAAGACCTGTTCTTGAGGACATGGGGAAAGGCAAATGGTCCTTGAATTTCACTTAGGCCGTTGTACCTGGACTCCCACTTCACATTGTCTGAGTAACAGGCTGCAGGCAGTAACGCAGCCGATCAATTTAGCTCGTTGCCCTGGGTACTCAGAGGACGGATTAGGTTAGAACCGCCTCAGACTGAGTGACACCTGCTGGTCTGTCTGCGTCCTCATGTGCCTGATCCCACAGGCTGACCTGCTGTGCGGGGCTCTGGAGAGAAAATCTGTGCTTGGCTGCAGTACCACTGGCTCAGTGAACTCAGTTACACAGCCAAGGAAAGGTTTTATTGCTTCTCTGAAAGCCACGGAAACAATTAATGATTTGTAGTGGTTTATCGATGGTCTGATTCTGCCACCTCAGGAGAAGAGTGGACAAAAGATAGGATGCTGACTCATGAGCAGAAATGGAGAAAAAAAGATAACATGTTATTCAAACCAGCCTTCAGAGCAGTGACAATATTCTGGGAGATATCAGTGACTGGGAGAAGCATCTGTGGGATTCATCTGTTTCATTTAACTTTCCCAGGGCAAGTGTTTTTCAGCTGTGGGCTTTCACGTATATTCAATGTAATATTATTACTCACAAATAGTCAGCTAGAAAGGAGAGACATTATGTCAGAGGACGAAAACTGACACCCCCAACATTTCGTTCAGCTTCACCAGAAATCTGTCACCTCCCTGGTTTTTTAGAAGAGTCTGAAGATTTAAGTTCTGTGTATCAGAGGTATGTGGCTACTCTGCTCTGGCTGACCACTGCAATCCGTCAAGACCTATTTTTAGACATATGAATAACGAAGGATTTTGGAGTGGATCCTGAAAATGTTCTGAGCCTCAACAGGAATGTGGCAGTGGCACTCACAGGGGCTTGTTCGCAAGTGCTTGATTTGTTCATTTGCTCAGAGCTCTCCATCCCAGTGTGTGCTGTGAGTCACATCTCCTCTGCCCACGGCCTCCCTGTGGAAGTGGTTCCAATTGGGGGGGTCTGTGCTTACTTGGGGTTCAGCCAGGGTCCGGGCAGTTCCACCTTCTACTGATGTTTGTGTGACTGTGAGTGCCACAGCCCTGGCACAGTCCCCCTGCAGCACCCTCAGACCCCTGCCAGGCTGGCAGCTCGGGTCTGTCAGGGAGGTGTTGGGGACACGACTGCTGCCCTTCATCGGCCGGTCTTCATCGGCTGCGGGAGCCCAGCGCTCGGGCAGTGACTGGAGCTTGAGCTCAGGCTGCCTTGTCTCGTTTGTTTGACTGTGTTCTGTCTGCTGAGACACCAAACTCCTCAGCCGTTGCTGTGCCTGAGGCTCAAGGGGTCCCGGCCAAGGCACCAGCACAGCTCCAGACCTCCGGCACCGGCATCGGCACGAGCAGTGTCACTGTGCCACATCCCGAACGAGCAGGGTGCGGTGTCACTGTGCCACATCCCGAACGAGCAGGGTGCGGTGTCACTGTGCCACATCCCGAACGAGCAGGGTGCGGTGTCACTGTGCCACATCCCGAACGAGCAGGGTGCGGTGTCACTGTGCCACATCCCGAACGAGCAGGGTGCGGTGTCACTGTGCCACATCCCGAACGAGCAGGGTGCGGTGTCACTGTGCCACATCCCGAACGAGCAGGGTGCGGTGTCACTGTGCCACATCCCGAACGAGCAGGGTGCGGTGTCACTGTGCCACATCCCGAACGAGCAGGGTGCGGTGTCACTGTGCCACATCCCGAACGAGCAGGGTGCGGTGTCACTGTGCCACATCCCGAACGAGCAGGGTGCGGTGTCACTGTGCCACATCCCGAACGAGCAGGGTGCGGTGTCACTGTGCCACATCCCGAACGAGCAGGGTGCGGTGTCACTGTGCCACATCCCGAACGAGCAGGGTGCGGTGTCACTGTGCCACATCCCGAACGAGCAGGGTGCGGTGTCACTGTGCCACATCCCGAACGAGCAGGGTGCGGTGTCACTGTGCCACATCCCGAACGAGCAGGGTGCGGTGTCACTGTGCCACATCCCGAACGAGCAGGGTGCGGTGTCACTGTGCCACATCCCGAACGAGCAGGGTGCGGTGTCACTGTGCCACATCCCGAACGAGCAGGGTGCGGTGTCACTGTGCCACATCCCGAACGAGCAGGGTGCGGTGTCACTGTGCCACATCCCGAACGAGCAGGGTGCGGTGTCACTGTGCCACATCCCGAACGAGCAGGGTGCGGTGTCACTGTGCCACATCCCGAACGAGCAGGGTGCGGTGTCACTGTGCCACATCCCGAACGAGCAGGGTGCGGTGTCACTGTGCCACATCCCGAACGAGCAGGGTGCGGTGTCACTGTGCCACATCCCGAACGAGCAGGGTGCGGTGTCACTGTGCCACATCCCGAACGAGCAGGGTGCGGTGTCACTGTGCCACATCCCGAACGAGCAGGGTGCGGTGTCACTGTGCCACATCCCGAACGAGCAGGGTGCGGTGTCACTGTGCCACATCCCGAACGAGCAGGGTGCGGTGTCACTGTGCCACATCCCGAACGAGCAGGGTGCGGTGTCACTGTGCCACATCCCGAACGAGCAGGGTGCGGTGTCACTGTGCCACATCCCGAACGAGCAGGGTGCGGTGTCACTGTGCCACATCCCGAACGAGCAGGGTGCGGTGTCACTGTGCCACATCCCGAACGAGCAGGGTGCGGTGTCACTGTGCCACATCCCGAACGAGCAGGGTGCGGTGTCACTGTGGCACATCCCAGACGAGCAGGGTGCCTGGTTTATCGGCACCTGGTGCCTCTGGAATTGCAGATGAACCTCCAGGGACAGGTGGGCACGTGCGTACACTTCCTATCACATATCACATTCTTTTCTCCTGTTGCAGATGACTGAGAAGCTCAGATCGGTGTCCACGTCCGTGCGGTGTTTCTCAAACCTTGAATTACATTTTGATGCGATTTTTCAAATTCTCTGAGAAACCCCTGTTCACTCGGAGCACGCCAGCACTGCCGAGCTCGGCAGTCAGTGAGGGCTGGGTACGACAGCCTCACCCACCGCCACTGCCGGGGTGAGCGGTTGGGGACGAACCCGGCAGCCCACCCCGGGTCACGGGGACCCCTCTCGGGCCCTCCCCGCCCCGGTCCCGGCGGTCCCGGGGGCTTTTCCCCCTCGGGGCCCTCGGGGCGCCGCGGCCGGGCAGGGCGGGAGCCCCGGGAGCCGCCAGGGGGCGCTGCGGGGCCGTGTGCCCGCCTTGACGGTGGGACGGTGCCACAGCGCCCCCTGGCGGCTC
>VXBT01009197.1:403565-452874 GCA_013400235.1 Oriolus oriolus
CGCTTCCCGGTGGCTCTCGGCTGGCACCGGTCATTAGATATCGGCACCTCAGCTCTGGGCTCCCCGGGACCGCTTGTGGCGATGAGACCTGTGTGTATTTTCCTGCTTATTGAACGCAAAATTTCCTTTGGCACAGGAGCAGCCGAGTGAGCCGCGATCTGCAGGGCAAAACCCACAGGATACATCCCGGTTACGGCGGGGGGGTCAAGCGTGTTTGAGTGGGCAGAGGTGGGGGCACTTTCTCATGTGAGAAGTCGGTTCCACACCTCACATTCTGCAACACAGCAAAGCAAACCACCAGGGGTAAACAAATCACTGGATACATCAATCCCTGCGTTTCACAGACAGGCAGAGGTGAAACAGCTGAGCCAGCGCAGGTGTAAAAAATACCTGTATAAAGCCCTGTTGGCAATGCGGATCTTCTAAAGAATCACAAAACCTTCAGCAATGACAGGACCTCAGTGTGACACATTCCAGCTGAAAAACAGACTGCTACATTTACAGTGGGTGAGAGATGGGACGGGATGCAGCCTGCGGCATGTGCTACTCTCTGGGTCCTCAGCCTTCCCAAAAGCTTCCAGCAGCTTGGTCCCCTCCGGACTCCATCCTGGCTCCTGCAGTGTCCCTGTGCTTGAAGCCTCTCTCCCATCCCTTTGTGGCAGCCACCCACACCCAGCCCCTTGCACATCCTGGAGGAATGCTTTACACCAGGTCTCTGTGAGGTGAATGTCAACACAAACCCCATTTACTCTTATCCACATTGTGACAGAAGAATATTAAAAATGAAAATTAATTCAGGATCATTTAAGGGTCAGTGCAGATGCCAGAGATGAGGATTTTCCAGCTGAGAAAGCTGAATTTTGTCCTCCTGTGTAAAAAAGTGGCTTCTCATTTTGGTGTGTAGGAGAAAAGGCCCATTCTTCCTCACCTGAGGGATCAGTCTCTGTGCAAACAGTAGCACTGTGTGAGTTAACACTTCTCCTGTATGGAAAAATCTTAAAGAAGAAGCAACTCCTGTACCTGAGTCAGGGATCCAAATTTTTAAAAATGGCCAAAGTCCACAGTAGCAGTAAAGTAGCAAACCAATTTAACTTGGTTTTACCAGCTTAATAGTTATTCAGTTAGCTAATAATTACTTCACTGGCAAGCTTACCTCCTGCACAATGAGCACTGGACTCTGACAATAGCAACAATCCCAAACTGAGTGTCAGTTCAGGTGACCCCTCTGGCGTGTTCAGTGCCGTGTGCTGAGGGACAGAGCACCCTGTGAGCGAACCCTCAGGTGTCTTCTTACCACAATTAAAGCCAAAACAAGAGGAACCCTCCATGGAGGGATGTCTTTCCCATCCCTCTAACTTACACATTCCTCTTCCTACATGTCCCCATTTTTCAAACTAAAGCCATTTGGTCTGGATTTGGAGGGTGCCACAGTGCTTTGGGTGATGTTGAAGTGAGCCCAGTTAACAGCTTCCCTTTTAATCACTTAGAAGTGACTCGAAAAGCCTGTGAGCCCTCTGTGGAGCTGCACAAAGCTCATCAAGGCTGGTTAAATTATTCACAGCTACAGCTTCATTATTCTACTTGGAAAGTTTCTTCAAAAGGAGAGGTAAGAAATAGCTCTTCAGAGAGGACAATAAAATGTTTTCTTTCGGTGTAGTCACCTGGTTGTAACACGTTGAATGCTAAAGGGTTATTTTAATGTAGCTGCAGTGCTTGTATTTGGCATATTGCTGGTTTTCAGTAGATGTGTAGCTGGAAACTGATGTAGCAGCTTCAGTTACCTGCCTGAGCTCTTGCTGCCCTACTTGCAGCTTTGCCCAGTGAGCCTGGGTCAGGCACAGTCATAGTGCATGTGTTGTTACTGAGCAGCCCCTTCCAAACAAATCTGACTTTGATGTCCAGTTTTCACGTGTGGCAGAGCTGTAGCAGACTTGCTGTGCATGGTTCCTGCCCTGTTTGCTCACAGTCAGGTGAGGGAGAGCACAAGTTCCCCAGCGAGGGGAAGGGAGCCAGGGGATGGCTGAGGATCCCAGCAGGAGCACCAGGGAGAAATGCACAAGGAATCAATCGGGCCGTGCTTTTGTTCATGGAAGTGTTTATTGGAGAATAACAATTAAATTCAAGGAGACCTCAAAGTATCCCATACTCCTGCCTGGACCGAGGCACCAGGCAAAAAGTGCTGCTGGGACCAGCCATTGATTGCACCAGCTGCAGGGAAGCGCATGGCAGTGAAACAGCATTTGCAGTTGGGGCACATCCACGGCTGACTCCCCACCTGGGTAACCACAGCACTTCTTTGTGCAAAGGGCTTTTCATGCTGAAAGAAGTCAAAAAACATGGAGACAAAAGTTTTGGTCATGGGTTTATGTCTGCCAGGAGCAGCAGTCTATGCTTTCTTGCTAATCCTCTTGTAAGAGGGAATATCATCTCCTTTCCGTAACTCAAAAGTTACACAAAACCCAGAGAAGAGAGAGGGTACTGAACCAGTATTTTATTTGACTGTTAGCCCCCCAAAGAACATTGGTGGATCAAATTTTACTGTATTACAACCACACAGATATTTTAACAGAGCATGTATTAAAGCAAGAGCATCCGGGAGGTTGTGTGTAATCAGGAAGAAGTTTGCCAGACTTTTACAAAAACAATTACCTCAAAGAAACAATGTTTTTTAAGGCAGCTCAACGTTGCCAGACTGCAGACTCCTACTGAGGACAGCACTGCTGCGTAAGGATCACCATGGGACGTGCTATGAGGAAACAATGTCAGCTTTTCATCTGGGAGCAAACTGTCCCTTGGAGAACTGTTGCCAGGTGAGGAACGTCTGCCTACTGCCGTGGTCAGACAGGCAGCCTGTGGGTTTCACCTTGGCCTGCACCATCCATCCCTCCGTCCACACAAGGCTGAGGGATGCTGACCCAGCATACTGTCCTGCTGAAGGATGAGGGGCAAGAACAGACTCTGCTTGATTTATTTAGCCCAGAGTAAGGACTGTGACAGTCCTCTGGGAGTGGGTTGGGATGTACATGCAAACTGCATTATTTAATCTTGCTGACTTTTTCCAGTGTAAAGAGAAGAGCATTTGAATGAGAATAGGTTTCATTAAGTTACTATAACAATGTTTACTTGCATTTGTGATTGGTTTGATTTTTTAAGAAGAGACATCTTGTTTATAGAAACCTCCAGACAGTAATATTAGGAAAATGCCATTTTCAGTGTCATGGATTCCCAGTTTTCCAGACAGTAAAACACCCAACTTAGTAGTAATGTCTGGTTTATGCTGTAATTTACTCGTAACACAAAATTAAAGGCTCCCGTACTGCCTTTGTGGTGTCAGCTCTAGGCAGGATTCCACTCCAGTGGAACCAAATCGAAGGTCCACATGGTCAGAGCCGATACCTGAGCCTTGGGTATTTGCTTTCTGAAGAGATTTTTCTAATTCCATTTCCTCCCCATAGCATATCCTCTGCAAAGTAATTCCTGCAAATGTGAAGGAAAAGAGATCACTATGCCTCAGATTGGAGCACAGACCTGAAGCCTTAGTACTGTCAGTGCCACTGGGATTTGCAGTGTCCCAAGCCGTGCCAGGTCCCTGTCCCTGTCCCAGCTGCTCTTGTCCTCCTCCTTCCCACAATAAGCTTAGGAAAAAGCAAGATTTGTGTTGCTCTTACTCTTTCCTCCCCTTCACAGTTTCATTTTGAAATACAAGTACATTCTCAGGTCATATATTTTTTGTACCCATCAAAGCATCTTGATTTCCAAATTTAAGCAGCCTTTCACCCAGGTCTGCAGCTGTGACACACTGCCAGTCTGGGTGGAAATGCTCAGCTGTAGAGGTGTAGTTTAGACTATTCTGCATGGGAAGACTGAAGCTCATTTCCTTTTCACTGTCTTTTGATGCTCAACACTTTACCATCACAACAAAACTGGTTATTGTTTCTGAGAAGGAGGAAAACACAACTTCGGTGGATTTTCATAGCCATAGGCTGAAGTTGGCCACGTGCTCCCACTGGGTATCTCTCACTAGTGACCCAAACCCAGCTCTGAAACACGGTGGCTGGCTCTGCCGTGAGCCCCCAGAGCAGCAGCTGCTGGCGCCAGCTGTCAGGCACCCACATGCCCAGGAATCCCAGCTATCTCTTGCATTCCAGAGGCACAATTTGGACCAGAACCAGCACTGCTGGTACGCCCTGCCACCAGCAATGTAGCTGGAACACAAGGATCAGTGCTTGAGGGGAATGCTGTGGCACATTGTCAGATGCTCAGTTTAACTGAGCAGGGAATACATGAAGGTTTACATGTTAAGGTTTACATGTTATGGGTTAAACTACCTCTATCTCTTGCTTTTGGGTTGAAAACCTGCAGGTCTGGTTTGTTCCATTGTGATGGAACCAACACAATGCTGGTTCCATCTCAGACAAAGCCAGAACTCCCAGTTCCACAGCTGGCGAGTTGTTACTGCTGCTGCTGCCCACGGGATAAATACAGGGCAGAGAGACAGGCTGACCCGGTGGGGAAGGGCTGCCAGGCTGGTAGGGAAGCCACAAAGGACACAGTTCTTGAGGACTGGTAAAAAATAAAATATTATTGAAAGTGAAAATAATTTAGATTTTATGCTAAAGAAATGTCAGTTCACAAACAGCTTTACATTAAGCCACAGTAGGCACAGCCAGTGTGTGTATAACCAATGTAGCTTCCCCATGTTTGCTTAGACCATGAAAGGCTTCGTGTGCTGTTAAACAATTCTCTTCATTTTTACTGACTGTTCCAATGAAAAATTAGCTCAACACCCCTCATTCTGGAGCCCACAAGTGGCAGTTAATCCCTAGAGAATTCTGACACCTGAGAGAACAAGGTCCTGAATGACCCAGTCAAAGACCGAAGTTCACATGCTCTGGGCAGAAGGTTGACTTGATGGTCTCCAGAGGCCTTTCCAAACCCATTTTCCCCATGATTTTGCAATCCCAACATGATGCTGCCCAGCTGTCAGATGAAGGGTTCAGCTTTCTGCCACAATTGGATGCACACTGGATATGTCCGTCTTTGCAGAGTTCCTCTGAGAGGGTGTCTGTGCCTTCTGGCATGTGCTGCTTCTTTTGTACCAGCAGTTCTCAGCCTTGGCATGCCGGAACGGCGGGGAGATGGGCTGCAGAGCGTGGCCCTGGGCCGTGCTCCTGCGCCGGCACATGCAGAGCAGGGCCCGGAGCTCCGTGCGGAAGCTCTCGTTCAGCCAGCAGTAGATGAAGGGGTTGTAGCAGGTGCTGCTCATGGCAAACCAGTGAAAAGCGAAGTACAGGGCGTTGCTGCTGTGGATGGCCCTGCAGGAGATCAGCACCACATAGCAGTTCAGGGGAAACCAGCACACGGCAAACACAACCACCACCACCATCAGCATCTTCAGTGTCATCTTTTTCTTCCGCTGATGGGCATAGTATTGCTCCATGGTGAGGTCCCCGATGGCGTTCCTCAGCCAGAGCTTCTTGGCCACCATGGTGTATGTGATGGAGATCACAAGCAAGGGCAGAACATACAAGAGAACAAACGTAGTCAGGTCCAAATACTTCCAGAAAAGATCAGCAGGAGGAGGGAAGCTGGGGAGGCAGACCATTCGGATGGTTCTGTTTCTGAAGATCAAAGAGAAAGAGCTCTCAATTCCACTACCAGCTGCACACGTCTGAGGACAAACGCCTCAGACATTCAGACGGGTTTCAGTACAGGTAGCAGAACTCATTCAGTATCATGGGCAGATGCCACTTTCAGTGGAGAGTTTTACTCTAGGTTTGACCTTTGGCTCCAGTGAAAGTATCTTAAACACATCCCCAGGAAAAGAAAGAAATCATCCATATTGACATCTGTGTCCTCTGTTGAGCCCTCTCCCCTGTGCCCCAAATTTGTCCCCCAAATTAAATGGCTGAATCTCTGAGCCCAAAACAACTAATCACCCAGCTTGGAAGCAATTCCATTGATTGTCACTGTCCCTTTGTGACAGACACACCACCTATGCAAACTTCTCTGTTTCACCACCCTTTCTGCTCTAATAACATGGATGGAGAGGTCTGGCCTTGGCTTCTGTGGGGCTTTGCAAACGTCATACAACAAAAAATATGGAAATCTTACCCAATATAAAACCTTGTCAGAGTCTGATAAATGGCGTGAGGCAGCGAGAAGCAGCTGGCCATAACCCAGATGATGATGATGCAAATCCCTCCTTTCACCATGGACATGCGTGGCTTGAGAGGGTGCATGATTACCTGCAGAGAACGACTCCTGAGGATTTACAGCATCTTTGTCACCCTTAGAGCCCCATGTTGCATGTGACATGCAGCAGCAGCTCCACATCTCTTCAGTGTTAAAAGGCAGAGAGAGCCACTTTACAGGACTTCAGGGAGTACAAAGTTTTGGAAATGAATGGAGTTGTGCACGTATTGAGTGCTGGATCAGAGCCTGAGCAGAGAAACACATTCTGCATGACCCATCAGCATGATTCCAGAGACTACGGTGGTGAGATCTCTGTTGAGCTATATGCACTATGGAGGATTACTTTAGGCAATGAAACAATAATTAAAAATAGACCTATCATGTCATCCAGATGATCTCTTGGCTGATGAAGTCTTTGGTATTTTATGCATGTCGTTTGTAGTCCCATTATAAATATCTGCTTAATCAAGTTGTACAACTCCCTCCGGAGTATCTGTCTGCCATGGCACTTCTCAGGACTAGCAATATTTTTAGAGGCAAGTGTTGGTTTCCCTTTTGTCAGGGACATCTCCTCAGTTCTGTCTTTATCTCCTTGGGCCGTACTAGCTTGTTCCAGCTCTGAGGAACCCACTCCACTGAATTTAAGAGCATGTATTTTTTGCCTTTAATTAAAGAAACACTTCTTGGTACCCAGCCATGCCTTGCAATCAACCCAGAATCTACTGATTAAAATGAATCACTGTCAAAGTGCTTTTATTTCAGGAGCTGTAATATTGCACATGAAATGGGTAGACTGTCAAACTCTTTGTGCTAAGACAGAAGTGGCTGATCTATGCTCTGGCAGTCCCTGTGATTCTCTGACACCAGGTGAAGCCTGTTCTTGTTTTGAACTTCAGCCAGCCACAGCATTTATCCTGTGAAGTTGCTTTTTGGTAGCAACTGTTTCAGTGGCTCCAGCACTGTGAGAAATCCAATCTACCCGAGAGCTCACTCTGCTGGATCTGGCCTCCCAGCACTCAGCACTCATCAGCTAAAGCACAAATTACAAACTCTGTTTCACTTAAGGAAACCCTCCAGTCCACTCATTACTTGACCTGAAAGGTTTTCCTGGCTGGTAAATATCGGGGCTGCAGGAGGAGGAGAGGATTTCTCACAGTGAAGTGGATGAGTTAACATAGTTCTTACTGTTTCCAGCTTTAGGCATCCCAAAGGAACGGGGTAAGTGTCAGAACTGAGAGACTCTCATTAATCTATGTGGAGAGAAGGTGTGGGCTGACTGGTGGTTGAATTCAGCACTTATCCCCACCCTGCTGGTGGGGTTGTGCTTCGAGGCAGGGCTGACAAGGGCAGGGAGCCCACGAGCCCAATGGCCCAGGCAGAGCAGGGCTGGAGCAGGCTGCCTGGCACTGATCTCCTGAGGTTTTCAGTATCTCCAAGGACCAAGACTCCACAACCTCTCTGTGCAGCCTGTTGCAGTATTTCATCACCCGCACTGTAAAAAACACAGGTATTTTGTCCACTGCCATGAAAGCTGGAGTTCTCCCCTCTGCTCCCTGAGTCTCAAGACAGTGCAGGTTTCCAGGTACTGGGATTTGAGGAGGAAACAACTATTTTCTAGCAAACATAGGGGTAGTGTCTTCGACATACCTGGTGCCGGTCCAGTGCAATGGCAGCAAGGGTCAGCACAGACACGTGGACAGAGCAGTACTGAACAAACCGGCTGATGTGACACATCAGCCTTCCAAAAACCCAGGTGCTGCTCACAAACCGCACCTGAAGAACAGATTACATTGGATTAAGAGGAGCAGTACCTGAGGAGAAGCAAATTGGCTTCCCAGGTGCACGGTACAGAAGAAATGCTTTAATACAGCTTCCTGAGGCTTTGGAGGTGCTTTTTCCTCAGTTTTTTCCTGGGGAAACTGTGACTGTCCAAGAGCCTCTCAAACTGAGGTGAGATTTACAGCACTGTGCAAACAAATGGCTTGAGCAGTGCTCTCTGGATGTTGTGTAAATATGTACATTTGTACATTTACCATGGCCCTTCTGGAACACATAAAGAAACCTTAGCTCCACCCCTCAACGAGTCTCTGCAGGGCACACTAGGTGCCTCCCAGAAAACATTGTACCTTTAAACATGTGCGTGCTGAGAGCTGCATGGTCTCCAAACTTAGTGAGAGAAATCCATGGAAGAATTTCTCACCTGTTCCCAGAGAGGCATTACTGATGGTGGCTTCTCTGCAGAGGAAAGTCTGCCAAATTGCCTCATTCCCTCATTATTCCTGACTCTGCAATATTAATTACAAATTAATATAACTCCTTTTGCTGCAGATTAAGCTAATTTGAAGTAAAGCACATTTACTACAAAGCATCTGTCCACACAGAAAATTAGTCAAGGCTAGCTAATCTGTTTTCAATTAATCTAATTAATTTCCCTGTAGGGGTGACTCTTGCAGTACTGACTGCCACTGAACTGGAGCAGTGTGCTGGATCTTTGGAGCTGGTGTAAAGCTTGTTCCTGAGAGAGCCGGCAGAAATTTTGATTACACATGCCTAGTGTGTGTCTGTTGGTGTGCGAACACACAAGAGGGCACCAGGCTCTCCCTGAACAAATTATGGGATGCAAATCCCGTCAAAGCAAGGCAGGGAAATCCCACCAAAGAAACAGCACCGTTTAAGAAAGGGTGAATTCAAATAGATAATTCAAGACCTGCTTTTGGAAGGCAGAAGAACACTCTGGGCAGGGATGAAGCAGGAGGATTTTGAACAGGAGTGCTGGGTCAAATCCAAGTGCAGAGTCCTGTTTACATGGCATTTATAGTCTGTGACAGTGGGGCAAGAAATGAATCTTTAATTCTTCCCACCTCATTCATTTAATATTCTTTTATTTCATATATTATTTAGTCACTGAAAATAAAAAAAGGACCATTAGCCCCAGGAAACACCATCTGTAGTGGCCGAGGGAGGGACATGCCACTGACACTGTTCAGTGCAGCCTAAGCACTTCCCTGAGATGTTGCACAGGGACTGACCTGGTTCACGTTGTTTCCATAGGAAACCGACCATTAATTGGATTTTCTTGTGTCAAACTTGTCCCCATTTCCTTCCCCATCAACAGGCAAAAGGGGCTCCCAGATCTGTGCCTTGCCTGGGCAGAGGCAGAAAGCTGCAGCAGAGTGACCCCTGCAATGGACTGCAAGGTGGGGGCATCAGCTCCCAGCTCCACTTACTCAGGGGGTGTTGGGGATGGGGGCCATGACTGCACCCTCCCCAAAAGGCAAAAGGGGAAGGGGGGCAAAAGAAAGTCTGGATACCGGTCTGGTCCCAGCCTGTTCAATCCTAGAGCACACAGCTGACAGGCATACACAGACAGCAGCAGGCACGGCCGGACGGGGCTCACCAGTGTGAAGGGGGTGTTCAGGGTGGTGATCATCACATCAGCAACGGCCAGGTTGACGATGAAGAGGCTGGTGGCAGAGTGCATCCTCTTGTTCTTGATGACCACGTGGCACACCAGGATGTTGCCGAACAGTGAGATGCAGATGATCACGGAGTAGGCGACGATCAGCAGTGCCTTCACTGTCCGGCTCTGGGACTCACCCTCATACTTGGCTCCACTGTCAAAGTCCCCCAGGTCCTCCAGGTTCAAGTCACTGTGGAAGAGAGACTGGTTGGGGAAGCCGTACAGTGCAGAGAAGAAGCTGGTTGTGTTGTGGTTCTCCGTTCTCCAGAAGGGCTTGGGCATGTACTGCAAGGGGAACCAGGTGTGCCGTCTCATGGCTGGGGCAACAGAGCCCTGGTCCAGCCGCACAGTAGTCAGTGCCTTCTGCCAGCTCAGCTGCTAAAGCCAGTGGTTGCAGGAGGGAACACACACACTTGCATTTTAAAAATCTGCTCCATGGCTGCAAACTAGAGAAAAGAGTTGATAAATGGGTCCTTCTGCCTGTGCTGGGGACATGTCAGCTTTGCTTCAGGGCCTCCCCGTCAGCTTTCCTTCTTAAGTCCCATATGTCCTCCACAGAGAAGCTGATTCAGAGGCTGAAATATCAGAGATCCCCAAACATTTTCTCTCTGCATCAAGGAAGAAATCTTAGTGAACAGTTCCTTTTGGGCACTGTTCTTCTTCAATCTGCAACTTATCCTTGGAAATCTGCTTTACTGGTTCTCCACACAGTCCTTAATCCATCAGGTTTCTGTTTCCCAAGAGTTTGCAGAGCTTGGCAGAAATGAAAAAGCAAGGGCTGCCTTTTGCTTTGCTTTTCCCCTTCCAAGTATCGCTGACTACTCAGTGAAGCAGCTTTGCTCAGCAGCAGAGTGGCCCCTGTGTTCGCTGTGATATACTCAGCTGCCAGATGACACACTGCACAGGAAGGAGCCAATGGCAGATCTCTTCCCAGTTTTTCCTGAGGTGTATCACAACCCACACATGGGAAACGGCACAGCCTGACATGTGCAGATCTAGACAGCAGCAAAACACAGACGGAGGCTGGATATGCTATGATCTCCCCCCATCTGCTCTCTGCTCTTCTCTGGACACCCAGCACAACACCTACATGGGGGTGAAGCATCTTCACTACTTTGTGGCATCTCTCTTTCTCTTCATCCCAGAGTTTTAGCAGAGAACATCCGAGGGCTTTGTGCTTGGCCCCAGACCCTCCCTGCTCTCATGTGGTGCAGAGAATAGAGTGAAAAGTGAAACAAAATCAGACAATAAGAGCAGTAGCCCAGCATGCTCGGGGGTCACCCAGGACAGCCGGCTGCAGTCTCTGCATCCCGGCTGGGCCCCGGGGTGTTCAGGCACCCGCCGGCATCTCTGCAGCAGCCTGGCAGAGGCTGCAGGAACACACAGGGCTCCATCCCTGGGCTCTTTTGCTGTGTGGCCCTGATAGGCCCCTTCACCACAGTCCCTGCCGTTCCCTTGCTGTGCATCAGGAGGATGAAGGGGCAGAGCAGCACCAGCTGCACATGCACGAACCCAACAGCAGTGAGATGTCCCGAGTGCCAGAGGTGGGCGACTCACCCCCCGTATTCCTGCACAACAGATTTATTCTGTGGCAAGTACAAACACTTTAGCAATCACATGCTGGTTTGCTGCAGTTATTATTCACTTGCAAACATTTTGAGCTGCTTTGAGTAGGCTTTGGGGTTCATCACGCATTGGTGCAAGTTCTGCTCAGTCAGACAGGGAAAGTGAGGGAGAAATGTACTTTTGCCAGCTCATCCAGGTGAATTGTGCCACCCTTTGTTTCTATAGAAGATTTTTGGCTTTCACATGTTGACACTACTTGAAACACAAATTTCTGGAAATTTTCAGTTTCGTGAGATTATTTAGCATTTTCCTTTTTAGTGCTCTTTTGAAAAGAAATGTCAGATTGCTGAAATGTCAACTGAGATGCATAGCCATCTTCTGAACAGATCTAATGTGATCTAATGTAATCTCATCAACAGATCAATGTTGATGATGGCCAGAGAAATCAGAGCTATACTATAAAATTTCAGATCCTTGGGAACATTAAAACAGCAGATTTCAAGCATTTTCACAGGTCATCACCATGGTTTATCAACTTTGCTCATGGGGGCCAAGGAGGTTGTTGGGAATAAGCCCCTGAGCTCACTGGCTTCATGGAACCTTTCCTGTACTTCTCTGCAGGGACTTTTTCCTGCCTGACAGAGACAAGTGAGAAAATTCAGCAGTCACGCTCATTGTACAGCATGTAAAAGCATCCAGAGTAAAGACTGCTTGCACTTGCACCTGAATTTAAGCTAATTTTAAGGAAATTATTTCTAAAGACATGATTCATCTCCATTAGTGGACAAAATTTCATGATGAGGCAAATCATAATAGCAGTGGAGATTTTCTCCCCCAGCTGTTACCATGGGCTCAGTGGGTACATGCATTCAAATTCTTGTCCCTCTCTGCTCCCATGATAATGTACCGAAAATGCTTTCAAGACTGGACTATTGAGCTCAAAAACTGAATAAAATTGTCCCTACAGGTCCCTGCAGATTGTTACATTTCATATTTATGAGGTATGTAAAGACCTCACAAGAGGGCAGATGAGAAATCCTGCGAACTCATGATCACTGCGCTAAAACTTTTCCTAATGCAGATGTTCCCACTGTGCTCCAAATGTGCATTTTTTGGCTTCTTGTCTTTGTGTCCATCTGTCCTTCCCCGAGCTCCACTCCTGGTCCTGACTGTGGGCTTCCCACGTCATCAGGAAAGGAGGTGAGAGCTGCTGAAGGTAAAGTACTACTCCACTTCGGGTCTGCACTCAGGACACACAGAGAGTTGATGCCCAGAGCACCCACCAAGAAAGCATCCAGCCTCCAAGAGAATCCCCTGTCCTACCCGCTGGAAGCCGTGCCACAGGAAGTAGGGAGCACACAGATCCTGGAAAAAGCTAAACCAAAGTCTGCTGGTGCAATAATGAGATTTCTGGCTTGAAAAAGAATGTCTCTGCTCTGCCATTCAGAGCTGAAAGCATCTGGAAGCAGACAGGAAGCTTCAGTGCCTGAGCCTTGTCCAAAGGGAGAAAATGCAACAGCTGAAATTGTCAAGTCCGAATGAGGAAAATTTAATTCAATGTGTCTGTTGCACTATGCAGCTTCTTGCAAGATTTCTCTTCCCTAGAGAGGTTCACAGTCTACCCTTTTCTACTTTAAATACAAGTTTGATAAATAACAGAAACAACAAGAGCTATAGACCAACCCCTGCAGTTTCATTTCACTCAAAAGGTGTGTTAGAAATAAGAGTCTGGACAATCCTCATAAACCATGAATCTGCAACTCTTTCTTTTCTCATATTTCCTTTGGAGCACTTAGGACACTGTACTCCTCTTCATTTGCGATGACTAGTCCTGCTTTTGTAACTCAGAAAACGTGGGACAAACAGGCACAGGCATTTTCCAGGACATTTCATGGACTTGATAAGACTTAATAAATAAACGGTGATAATAGAGTGAGCACTCCAGTAATACATTACATAAGGCAGTTCTGTAATTCAGACAGGTGCTAACCATTCAAAACCACACTATACACAATGCTTTTCTGTGCAGGTGAGCCAAGGTTTGGCTCCTGGGGAGAGAAAGATCTGCTCAGCCCACAGAAACACTGTTCCTCCATCCCACTCACATAATTCACTGCGTGCTTCCTCTTGATGCATGAGAGCCATTGCAGCTATAATCCACCTTTTACAAAATATTTTCACTTACTGAGGGCAGACTTTAAGGCAAAATAATAAAATTTACCACTCTCAATGTGGTAAATTTACCAGTCTCAATGCCTTTTGTTTTTTCCCTGAGAAAAATCCTTCCTCATGAGGAAAAATGTGGAAGGAAGGTGCTGGGCATAGACTGTCTCTACCAGACACTCAATTACATCCCTTTGAAAGACAATTTTAGCTTTTATTCTCAGAGCTTTCTTAGAGGCAGTGTAATTGGATTCTCACGCTGCAGACAGATGGAAGGAACAAACAATGGAGGACACGTGTGGGATACCAGGGTGCTGGTGCTTGACTTAGGAGCTGGAAATGACTTCTTCGAATACACTAGACCAGCCTTTCTGCAGGGAAGCCTGACATATAAATTATTCACAGAAAACTGGAACATGAAGGAGGAGCTGCATGACCTTGGATCCAGCTGCTGTACTGTAATGGACCATATCCTTTCCTAGAGAGCAGCCTGGGTTAGCTGAGTGTCCCTCACCTGGCGAGGAAGAACTCCCCAGAGCCAGAGGAAGAGTCAACTCCAGGCCTGGAAGCCTTTATGAAGCTCAGTACAATGTACCTGACAGGTTTACCGTGACTTCTCTGCTGTACCTGCAATTATTTCTAATTCCATGTGCCAGATACACAGCGAGGACCAGCTGCAGCACATACAGCAAAGCGCTCGAGGAGGGGAGGGGCATGTTGTTCTCAGCTGAAAGCACTGAGTTATATTCTAAAATTCCGAGTTATTCCCTATGACTATCAAATGACTGCAGAGCAAAGCCAAGGGAGTCTCTGTCGGCTCAGGACATGGAATGTGACATGCACTAACCCAAAAGATTGGCTCTTGGCAAAGAAGGCTCAGCAGAAACAGAGGAGACAGGGTGTACAGGGGAGGTGACATGGCAACTGTCACTCATGGTCCATCAGGAGATGGAAGCGAGCGCTGCCAGGCTCAGGCAATGTTGGGGGTTTTTCTCTTTCTAGGGGATTCAATACCAGGAGAAAAAGCCAGGTGGGCTGTTCCAGAGCCAAATGGAGGGGAGTTGCTTTGGAAGCCTCTGTCAAGCCTTTTTTCCTTAGTTTGAAGGAAACGCCTCTGGAAGGATGGAGTAGACTAAAAACTACTTTGAAGTTTCTGAAAACTAACAACAACAAAAAAACCGGTCTGACTTTGCTAGCAGCTACAAATGTTCAAACCCAAATCAAGAGCCATGGTCCTTGAAAAAGTGATGCAGAAGATAAAATATGATTTGAAAGGAAACACTTCTGAAGACAGGGATGCCATGAGCCCTGAACACACAGTCCCAAAACTCACCCATGAACAGCAGCTTTCTTTTTCAGAGAGTGACTGGAGAATAGGTGGTGTTCTGCAGGTTGTATGAAAATGCTGGTTTTTCACTGAAAGTCTGAATGAAAGCCAGGACATAAATGTCATCAACAACAATCTGAAGTTTTAGCGATGGACAATCCATTTTAACCCATTCAATTTTAAAAAATTTAAAAATACCTTGCTATCCTTCAGAAGCAAATATTCCTCTAAAATACTAAAATTTCCAACTTCAGTCTCTCAACCCAAACTTCAGTTGCTGAGTTTGGGGTCTTGGTACAGAGCTGGAGAAGGCAAATGCTTCCAGGGGACATGTCCCTGTGCAGGGGTCCCTCAGGGAGGAGAGTGGTGGTACGTTGACTGTGAGAAGCAGAAATGGCCTCGTCTCAGGTGGGGGGAGGTCGGCTCTGGAAGCAGCTCAGCCAAGAGGTCACTCCTCACCTCCACCTGTCAGCACTCATCTACTGCACAGTGCCCTTCACATCCTTGCCAGCCTGGGCATCTCCCAATGGGATTCTTTTGCCCTTAAAGCACTCACAGTCTTTTTCAATGCCGCTTACTCATTCTTGGATTTTGTTTTTTCTTTTTCATTTCTTCAAATATTTCAGGGGCTATGTTTTGGAAACACTGATGACTATTCCAGCTTGGATTAGTTTGCATTCATAGTATGAAAAACATTTCTTGTGTTCATTCCCTTCTCTCTTTTCAACTGCCCTTTATCTGACTGCTCCAGGAAAAGCAGAATTAGCCACTGCTCTGTTTTCTCTCCTTACAACCCCAGTTGCACTCACTACAATTCCTGGCTTGCAAGAGAAAAAAAAATTACTTGTACGATTTCCTTTAGGTGCCAGACGCCGTGTTCCCGGATGATCTGTGAATCCCCACATCTCTTTTCAACATCCAAAATTTCAGGGACAGAGGCACCACACACCCCGAAGGCAAACCTCTCTCTGGCACACCGACACATCGGCGCCCCTCCTGAGAGCCCTCCTGACTCTGTGAGCTCCAAGAGGCTCCTTGGCAAGCTGCAAGAGTGATGTCAGTGCTCACAAGTGAGTTCCAAACAAGGGCTGTAGCTGGAGAAGAGCTTGGCCTGATGTCTGCGTTGCCTGCCCTGCAGCTGCCCCAGGAGCTGTGCCCCGCACAACTGGTTTTAAGGGTTTTTGACCATTTCCCAGCTAAACCCTACCACCCTGTGTCTCAGCACCTCTTCACAGAGAAGGAAACCAACTGCAGGACTCAAAGTAAGATGCACAGCTTCACTGCTGCCCCAGGGGAAGGGTGATGGCCCCCACAGCCCATTCCTCACACTGACCTGTTTCTCAGCACAGACCAACTGCAGCTCCATCAGGCACACAAAACCAGCTGTTAAGAGGGGACAATCAGCTGAAACCTCCCAAAATTGTGCTGTTATGTAAAATTACACAGCTGCTACCCTCTGTCCATAACATCCCAGCCTTTCTTCTCTTTGCCTGTTTCCTGGTGCTGGGAGAAGCCAGGTGGGTGGTATCAGCAGTCAGTTCAGGGAAACGGAGAGCCTTGGGAGAAGCAAAAATCAGAGCCCAAACCACTGTTCCTTGGGCTTGGCTTTGGGTAATGTAGCAGCAGGTGGTCTCAGAGCAGTTCTTCCCAGCTGAGAGCAGAGGCTGGGGACAGGTGCCAGAAACCAGCCCCTACGCTCCCTCTGTGGCACCAGGTGGTCCCACAGCTCCCACCAGGCAGCTCCATCCCGAACTGCAAGGGCTGCTCCAGCACATTGCAGGTGGCAGCAGCTTGGTCTTGGGGGACTCCATGTGAGACTTGGATTTCAAAGAAAGCTGGGAAGAAAAGAAGCAGAATGTGTGTCCAGAAAGAGATGTTTGTTTGAGCTGGTCCTAAAGATCAAGAGATGTTTAAAAAACCACAAAATCCTTTGGAAGTATCCTTTTTCCTGTTCGGTCTCAGGTTTCTAGTCTCAGTGTGTCTCCTGCTGTAGAAGTCTGATGCTGGCACCAGGATACAGGACCATGGCACTATCCCCTGCCCTGGGGCAGGCCCCTGCTAGCTGAAATGGGGGGAACTGCAGTTTTTTCAAAGTACAACCAGTAATTTGATGAGGTGACTTGACAAAGGTATGATTACAGGGGGTGTTTATAAAAATTGCTGTATAGAAGTATTTTCAGGACAGAAGAGTGACTGGCCAGGTCAAACCCTGGTCTCTGCCCACCACCTGCTCATGGCAGCCAGGGGAGCTTGGGACACCACAGCCTGAACTCCCCACTCACCACCTGGGCTTCTGGGAGCCGTGGCCACCAGGATACTTCCAAGGAATGGGGTGCACTGACCCCTCCTGCAGCTCAGCCTGAGCACATGGCCGGCACCCGTCCTCCCTGCTGCCCCCAGCATCGACCCCAGCACTGCTCTGCCAGTGGCTGCTGACCCTCAGGTCAGTGATGGCACCAGGCACCTCTGCAGTCCTAACCCCATCACCCCATCAATCTCAAACTCTTCCCCAGTAAATTGCTTTCTCCTTTAAAACCTTCCCTGAAAATTTTGAACTCCAAGTGGCTGGTATTTTAAAGTTCTTGTCCATACTGTAAATTGCCAGTGATCAGCAGAGTAGAAATTATTTGGTCGTGTTTTCTCCCCAGCACACAACATTCCACATTCCAG
The DNA here is from genome assembly GCA_013400235.1 of Oriolus oriolus. NCBI lineage: Eukaryota > Metazoa > Chordata > Aves > Passeriformes > Corvidae > Oriolus > Oriolus oriolus. The sequence goes on from VXBT01009197.1 coordinate 420,947, forward strand.
AAACACAAACACACTCCAGAAGAGTTACTTGGCAGTGAAAGTATAATGAGACAGCCTTTGTTCTTCTTTATTTCTCTGCAACATAAGCGACAAGAGTGAGTGCAAAAAAAAAAAAAAAAAAAGTCAAAAAAGTCAACCTCACCCAGCTAAAATAAGCAAGAGACAAGAACATCTTCATGTGTTCCCTGTTAAGCAGAAGGAACAGCTCAGCCAGACCCACTGGCAAGTGCTGAACCATTCATTGTCCTGGAAGTAACAATAAAGGAAAAAAAATGTTCTGAAAGACAGATAAAGCCATTCCAAAGGACTGAATCACTGAGAATGGGAGTTCCTTGGTGCAGGGAAGTATGTGCTAGGGAAAGAAAAAAGTGCCTGAGTCAAACTACCCTAAAGGCTTTGCCTGATGAAGCAGCCTGATGAGACCTCACCTGCTTCCAGAACACATTTTTTAGGGTAATGTAATTCATTTCTTTAAAACTGGTGAATCTCAAGGAGGAACGATGCTACCAGGGCTGCAGTCATCATCATAACTGTTTTCCTTCAAAGACTACCATTGTATCTGGGCTCTCAGCTTGGAAGAAATGCCTGAAAGAACATAACTGAAAAAGAGAAAGAAATAAAGTTTGAGACTATATTAACTCTTTTCTAACAGTCAGAATTTGAAAAGAAATACAAAAGTCAATGAGAGGTTTCCTGTGTGAGAGGTTTTCAACACAGACTACAAATTCCTACATTTTTTTTATTTTTTGCTGCTGGTTACTTAAATTAAGGACTTTCTCCTTAGGCTGGACAGACTCGAACATTAATCACACACAGGCAGCTTCTCCGAGGGCTTACATCTCCTCTGCTCATCAATAGATCATGGCTGCAATTGCATCTATCCTGAAATCAGCTGTGGGGGAAGAGGGGGAAGATGCAATTTGGGAGTCAAATAATCTAATTTAGAAATGTTTCTTTCCAATCACTTCTTAGTGATTTGGTTTGGGTCATTACACTTCACTCTGGAATGGGTACACTGGGTAACAAGGGATAAATATAGGAGAAAAAATAAGAAGAAACAAGGGAGAAAAAAAATCCCCAACATCCCAGCAGCTCCAAAGGTGCTTACTGAGGACTGACCCAAAACACAGAGAAATGGACCTAATTTTATAAAAGTAGCTTAGAAGTTTACACTGCTATTCCTGTCTTTAGCTGCAATCCTGATCCCTTTGAAATGAATGGTATTCTTATTGCTTGTGTTTTCCCAAAATTTCCCAGAACTTAGCCCCATTAAAGATCAAAAATAATAATCTGTTTGGGAACAGGCTGTCTCCTTTCATACACTCAAAACAACAGCACCTCTAACACTGGCCAAAAAGGTTTTATATGCCTGTGTACCCTATTTGCACATAAATCTCACCTCCAGAAGGTATTATGAAATTTTAATTATAGTCCATCTGAAGCAAAGTGGCCTTGAATTACATCCAAACTTCTCCCAAGCTGGGCAGAGGGGTTTGTGCCTGGCAGTTTTACAAACCATTTCTGCTGCCAACTTAACAGGATAATACTCAAAAACCTTGAGAGCCCTGAGTGGAAGTGGCTATTAGTTGCAAAGGTTCAATTATCAACAACAGCATCTGAGTTGCTGAACCTCAGACCCAGCACAGAATGTCTCCGTAACCAAATGCTGTCTCTTTCTGAATCACTGGAACATTTGTGAGTCAACCTGAAGCAAAACAAGCAGCCCTGCACACAAAGGATGCCTTTCTGTCCCCTGATCCACAGTGCTGCTTTGACCCATGCTGGGCAGGGACTTCTGGAGCCAGTGCTGAGCTGCTGGAGGGCGAAGCAGTTGCAAGCATAAGCAGCCAGCCAAATTTGCAAGAACACTGAAAAGGTGTGTGAAACAAAAATCAGAGAAACTACTTCTGTCTTTTTGCCACAGAAAAGCAAGCCAAGTAGAGGCAAAAGCAGCCCTGAATCTCTGGCCACCACCTTGCTCTGTCTGTTACTAATCAGCATCTTGGACAATACGACTTTTACTCCTGTTTTCTGCGCAGCCAAATTCCCAGAGCTTACACACAGGATGTGCAAGGTGTGCTAATGTCTGTGCTAAATGCTCTGACAGCAACGAAACCATCTCGGGTGTTGGTGAGGATCATCAGCACAAACACAGGTGTTTTGAGAGTGCATTGGCAAGGGCTGGGAGTGGTGACCCAGGCCTGGAACCCACAGCGCTGGGCTGGGGCAACCAGCCACAAACCCCAGATAAACGGAGGAGGTTGATGCTGCCAGGGCAGCTGCCACACACACAAACTGCAATTCACTTTTCTGACTGAGGCTCCTTCGCGACCCTCCTTCCTTCCAAAGCCCTGCAGACTTTCCCTCAATCAATTCTCACATTCTGTCTCTGAGCCGTGCTCCACAGATTCGGCTGATCACGTTTGCCACAGCCAATATCGCTGTGACACACATCCAGGAGCCAGCGAGGGGCTCGCTCAGCAGGAACACAACAAATTATATCTGTCTTCACAGACGTTAGGCATCAAAATGTCAAATGGAACAGGTAGACGACCTGCTGAAAAGATTCTTTTTTATCACACGCAGCAAACCAGAACCTCAGAGAAGCCCAGCTGAGCTCTGTCATGTGTGGGATCATGCCCTGCAGCCAGGAATTTGTTGTGCTAGGTATGAATCCAGTCAAGGTTTTTTGCCCTTCCAGTCCACAGTGTGACATTTATTTGCCATCACCTTGAGACAAGATATCCAGGGATCCACTGACCCTCCTCCATCTGGTTCAGTAATTTATGTATTTTTAGTCTACAGAAAGCTGGGTCATGACTGTCAACTGGCAGGCCAGGGAGAGACCCAGAAAGGTGCAGGACACGTTCAGAATGTGCTTTATGACTTATTGCCCTGTTCCATCAAAATCATCATCTGCTCACTGATTCCAGACCCTTGGTTACAGGAAGGTGTCCAAGTACAAACAGGCACAGGATCCAGATGTGGCATTGCCATGGCAACACACTTGTAAAACGAATTTGCTGTTTTTCTCAGAGTCACCATTTAGAGAGAAGCAGCAGTAAAGCTGGATGTTGCAGGTGACTCAAAGAACTGTTCAATGGAGCGTGTAGAGCAGCACCAGGACACCCTGGGAGAGGTGGTCAGTGGGACAAATCCTGGTGGGTAGGCAGGGAAGGAATCCATAAAGCAGCCACTGTCATGAAGCACTACTGAGGCAGTGAGGTTATAGAAGGGCAGATAGATAAAGCAGCACAAAGCAGCCAAAGGAAAAGGATTCACAGGAAAGCCCTAACAGAGCGTGACTGTGTAGCTAAAGAGCTGTCAGAGGTCACAGATCAAGTGCAGGAGCCATGTGGCTCAGGACACAAGAATTTGATGATTACTGATTGAATATGGGCAAAGTCTGAGGAGATGTTTGGTTTGATTAGGTAATATTTGGGCAAACTGGAATAAGAAGAATTTAAAATATTGGTTCCATTTCACTTGACTATTCAAAATCCCCCAGATCAGGATATAATTTGTGTTTCAGCAATACTGATGTCCCCCTGGGTAAGAATGAATTGCTGTCTGAAACGTGGGATGAAATGCCAGCGTCACCTATTGCTATTTAAATTCCTAGAAAATAAAGAAGCAGCCGCAATTTATTCCCAAAGCCTTGTACAACCTTTTGAGTTGCCAGCTGCTTCCTTACAGACCCTGAGGTCACAGCAGGCAGTCATCAACCATTATGTTAAGTGGTGCCCCTGGGCATTTCGAGCGCTGTGGTACCGTGGCTCAGCTTGATGATTCCAGACCCTTCCCCACAGCCTCTCCACTTGTAACCAGTCTTCAGGCTCTCAACACGACTGAAGATGATGACTTACCCTGACAGTGATTTATCTGAGTTTCTCAAAGCATTAAAAGCCGTGGCCTAGTCTCCCATCCTCTATCACTGCAGACAGTAATTTGATGCTCTGCTAGATGATCGGCCTTTGAGGAATTTGCTGGCTAATGAAACACTGCAATCAATTTTGTCAAATCTTTGTAGAGCTTCACCCAAGGGAAATCACACAACTCAGCCACAGCACCAGCAATCGATTTCCCAGAAGGTTCCTCATAAAGCAACTGTGAAACCTGGTATTTTTACACCTAAAAACTGCAGTTCTGCCGTAAGTCTGCGGGTTCCACTCACTGAGGACCGGAACAGGACCCATGAGGATCCATTTCCGAGCTGTGCATCTGGAATATTAAAAAAGGCATAAAAGTCATGACAACAACACCCAGAGGTGGTTCCTCACCCAGTGGGCTTCTCAGACTGGCAATTAGCAATGCCAAGGGATCCTGGCCAGCTCTTCCAGGCTAACTCACGAAACACCCCCAAGCTAAAAATCTCTAAAGGCTGTAGAGAGAAAACCATTAGCCACAATCTGTTTTGACACAAGACCTGCAGCCAGACCTTCAGAGGGAGCGAAGATGGGCAGGGAGGTGGAGGGAGGAGCTCACAGAGAGGGCAGCATGCACTCGGGTTGCAGCTTCGCTTAAGGACATTCTTTGGCACCTCCCAGGCAGCTGCCTTGGGTCTGCGCCAATGACTGGAGAAAGGGACAAACTCAAACTTCAGTTACTGTGGGCTCTAGTCTCAGCCTAAAAGGTTGATACATATATTTTTTAATAGTTTCAGTCATACCTTGTGAAAATCAAATTAATCATTCTGGTCACATCAAAACAGCTTAATGAACTGAATAGATAATTTCCATTTTCCATTGTGAAGACCTTTCAAAAGAAAGGGGGTAGTTTTGACATAAATCTCCCTCAGATATTCAGAAAGTAGAGCTGGAATGCCTGATTCAGCTTTATTGAAGCAAAATCTTTCAGTGAGGAGATGTGCATTGACTTTTTTTGTGAATGACATGCCTTGAGCAGTGGAAAATGGTTTTAACTGCTCAGCTTTACACGGAGCTACATGTGTAAGAGTGTGGCCAGACCTTGGCGCAGGACAGGAGCCAGCCACCGGCTCCAGGGCTGGCAGCAGGCAACAAGGCCCCTCCTGCGCAGCTGTACAGCCTATGAGGCCCTTGTAGAGCCCTTGGAATAAGGTATTGTACACTGAGCTGGTGCAAAAATGTGCACGTATCCATGAACATCTGCACACACGTTTACATTTGGGCCATACAGCAGATAAATCAAACAGCAGCTCTTCCCAAGAAAAATTATTTCTTTTGCATTGAGAAAATGAAGCAGAAAGGAAGTTTTCTGGGGTCACATGCCAGCTGTAACCTACTGAGTGGTATATTCACAGAGTATTGATGAAAGGAGGCTGAAGATTGTTTCAGCTCAATGCAGCACTAACAAGTTCTTCCAGCCCTGCTGGAGCACTGCAATGCTTACCAGCTGACCACCCACCTCCTCACACCCACACTGCTCTCACTCTTTGGGGTTTTTTGATGTTTAACAAACTGAGAGTCTGCAAATTGGACTAATCACAATCCTCATGCTCAGCCTTGTACAAGAGGATCAGTTTTGATAAGCCTGTCCAAATCTGGCTGTACATCCCTCGCCCCACTGACTCCAAAGCACAACAACCTAGAGGTTTTCAAAAGGACTGGGGGGAAAACCAAACCTGGAGGGACTGAAGCTACCAGACCACCCACACCAGTGGCCTCTTCCACATGTTATGTTCGGCTTAGGACCTTCCTGCATCTGGCAGTGACATGGGAAATGGAACTGTCTCACTGCCGACCTGACCCCATCCCTCACACAGCCATGGCAGCCCCAGCACAGCCTCCAGCAGCAGGAGCCCACAGGCAGGCAGGGGCACACTGTGCTCGTTACCATCCTCAGCTTTGCTTTGTGCTTGTTTGCTTCTCACAAAGAAGTCAGCCTGACCCAAAGAAGATGGCTGCTCTTCACTTACCTCTAAAAGGGAAAGCTTTCCTTTGAAGAAAATAACCCCTCAATATGAAAAATAAGGATCCAGTAGGAAGGTCCTACAGGCAGGGTTTTCTGTCAGCTCCTTACAGTGACAGACTGCAAAGCTTCCCATATCAACATACACAAAAAAAGACATAATTTCTTTGCTACACTTGATGACACTGAATAAGAGAGTATTTCTCTCTCCTGTGCCTACTAGTCATGCACAGCCCGCAGTGAACTGTCTCTTACGCAGCAAACCCTTTGCTCACACCTTCTCCAACAGACTGAACTCCTCCTTTACTGTTTCTCGGTGTCTCTTCAGTGACAGGTGACTGTTTCATCTCGCCTATCCTTCCTACAGTTAAAGAATGCAGAATGAAGCCTCTCTCTCAAGAGCACCAAAGGACATTAGGTTTATAAAGCACTTGGTGAGCAACCGATTTACTTTCCCCAAAATAAGACCAAAATAACAAACAGATTGATTTCCAAGACAGGCTGTCTTTGATTTTTAACACCATAAATGCTAATTTCAGCAATAGCTGTTTGATCAGTGACATGCCCAGTCCTGTTCTTCTCACATCCCAGAACAGTCTGTGACTGAATTCATTGATTGTTTCCAAGGCGAGTGCTGCAGCAGGTCTGGTACCTTGTGTGCACACATTGCCTTATTTGTACATCCCATATCCCAGACTCCATATATGAATAAGCCAGAGGTAGCTTTCCCTCTGCTCAGATCCATTCTCTGATTTTACCTTGCAGATCCCCTCATTTTTGGAGGTGTTGTGCCCGAATTCCTCTCCCCAGGCAGTCTATGAGCACATCACTCCAAACTTGCCATCACTCCTGTAATTTGCTATGCCAACCAAATTGCAAACAGGCTGCATGACCAGTCTGGGTCACCAAGCAATTTAGTTCAGAATTAGAGGCTGCACTACAGCTGAGAGCCCAGCAAACCCTTTCACTGACAATTACCAGTGACAGTTGTTTTATGGAGTGCCACGGGTTAATTCCACATTAACTTTTGTGTTTTGAGAAAAAAGTATAAAGACAGCACTTTGTACTTCCCTGTGCACAACCAAACGGCTTTTGACTCACACATCTCCCACGTGCAGTCAGAGTGGGAGTCGGCAGGAGCGTGAGCCACACGCCGGCACGGCCACAGCTGAGAGCACGACTGCCTGCCCATCGCTGAGCGGGGTGACACTACAGGGATCCCACCCCAGTCCTGCTGCAAACAGCCAGCTGCTGCCATGTAACGAGTAACTCTGCTTTGCAGTCACCTGAGAGAGCCTGGAAGGCTTCAAATAGGTGGGTGATCATCTGGGTCAACTTTTTAAAATGACATCACAGCTAATGGGGGTCTAGGAAGAGCAGTGTTAAAAACTGCAGGCACTACCTAAAGTGGCTACAATAGGCAGTATTAGCTGCTTCTTACTTTTATCCCATACAAAACCTGCGACACCAGCTCCTCAATGTCAGTAAATGTGTCCTGAACTCATACTGGCAGTGTAGGTTAAAGTGGGGTGGGTTTATGGTGGTTTATTGGACTAGCTCAGTTGTTTAGAGCATGGTGCTAATAATGCGGGGTTGAGGGCTCAATCCCTGCATGGGCCATTCACCTAACAGCTGGACTCTGTGATCCTTGTGGGAATATTCTATGATACTGTGATCTCTCCTTCTCCTCTCACATGCACACTGGCTGGGAGAGCTGACTCCTGTTTAGAAGCAGTTGTGAATTTGCTGATAAACCGCTTTGTCAGTTTGCTGCAACAGAAGGTTCTAGCAAAATTATCTGTTTCTGTTTTGTCCAAAGCTTTCCCTTGAGTTTTCTCAGTTTGGGGAGGAATTGGTTCTCACAGGACACAGCCCTCGCACCACAGGCTTCTCCAGAGCCTGCCCCTGATGCTCCACTTGGCCCAAAAAACATTACATTGGAGGAATTTTGGCAGTCTGCTGTTTATGGAATGTGTGAAATCCAGTTGCGGTGGATGGGACCAGCACCCAAAGCCCAGGCTGGGCCCAGGCTGCAGAGCTGCAGGAAGGGCAGTTTCCCTGTTCTGCTGCCCTGAAGCAAGGGAATACATTTACACTCACTCCTTTGTCTCAGTGCAGACCCAAAACACTTTTGATCTAGTTTTTAACAAGCCAAGGGGGAAAAAATAAAATAAAGACTTCCTTCTTATTTCTCATGACATAGCTTCTAAATTCCCTGCAACTGATGGGTTTGGAAACCTGTGGTTTGCATTAGCAGCTGAACCAGGCTTAAATCTGAGCAAAGATAATCCATATTCAGAGTATTCAACAGCCCTCCAGCCCCTCACCAGGCCTAATGAAGTGTAATGAAAGAAAAATAATGAGCTTTGTCCTCACTGCCAAAGGAAAAGGCAGCTGGAAATATGCAGGGGCTTGATATGAATTGAACATGAATAAGTATGTGATAACCACTGTTCTGAAGAAAACAGTGCTGTTATACCTAAGGAGCCCCCAGCAGTCCCTTGTCATTAGAGCCATTTACCTGCTTTAATTGCCTCTGAAAGCCACCCAAAACAGACTGCTTTTATGCTCTTTCCATTTCAAAACCAGGCACAGAAATACATAAGCACTGACCTGCATCCATTTGGGTAATGGGGATTCAGGGGAGGGAGCTGGACAGGTATTTCATAGGGAAGGGCTCAGTACTTGACCCACAGGGCGATGGGACTGTGGGATGTGTGGGCACACTCAGGATGATGTTACGGTGATATGTGCGGACACACCTGATCCTTGCAAGGTGGCTACCACAGCCCACAGGTGGGCTACAGAACTCTGGTCCCACCACCCACTCCCAGTCTCACTCCCAGCAAAGAGCAAAAGGATGTGTCACAGCAAGGCTGACAGTGAGGCACAGCTCCTCATGGTCCTTGGTGGGGTTCTCGGTGACACGCAGTGCCCTGAATTTGTGTCTGCCCACTTACTCATCAAAAAACAGCAATCCAATTATAAATTAACAATTTGTTTCTGTATTCTTCATTGATTCACAAAACTGAAAATACTATCTTCCTCTCCTTCACATTAATTACATTAACGGCTCACAGTTTCTTAGGAGACAATTCCCAACTCGGTTCTGGCAATGGAGCAAGACTGGAATCTGGCCTAAGCTATTCTGCTAGGAAAGACCAGCTGGAGAGAATAAAATGTCTCCTCCCTTCTTTGGGGAAGGAGAGTATTTCAGAAGGACCTTTTTTAATCATTACTTGTCTTCAGTCAGTTCAAAGGGTCCTTGGATCTCTCCTGGATGGACATTTTCTTTACAGAGGGCTGAGGAGAATATAGGAAGAGGTCAGGGCTCCAGCTTTCCCTCCTCAGCTTCTAGAAGTACAGTGCACAATTGAAATGATGCCTCAAAATCTTTGCTGTGGACAAGGACCCAGCCCCTGCTCCAAGTACACAGCCCGATGTTTGTACATGGCTTTCAGAGACCAGAATTCCTTTGAGACATGAGTTTGAATCCGTCATCCAGGATGGATCTCCGATTGCGTCGTAACCTCTTTTGCCTCTCGAGATGGATGACTGCTCCCAGGAGGACACCAGCGGCCAGGAGCAGCAGGACTCCCACAACAGCCAGAGAGATGACTGTGGCCTCTATCTGCCCTTGGGTCACCTTAGATCCAAAAAGCATCATCTTCTGGGACTCATCCTCAAGTGGCAACCCTGAGAGACAGAAAGGTATTTTCAACAAGAGCCAGCAATACCACAACTGAAAGGTTGCAAGAAATACAACAAAGGAGCAAAAGAAAAATCTGATGCAATCAAAGTAGCAGAATCACCATCCCTGGAAGTGTTCAAAAGGTGTGCAGATATGGAGCTTAGAGACATGTTTCAGTGGTAGACATGACAGTGCTGAGTTAATGGTTGGACTCGATGATCTTAGAGGTCTTTTCCAACCTTAATGACTCAACGATTCAAAGGAGGCCCCAGTGCCGCCCATCTGTCAGACCCTCATCCCTGAGCCCACACAGAAATTTGAGATGGATGGTTCCTTCCCTAACATGCCCCACCCCAGACCCTGACAGTGTCTCTCAGGTGTCCAGCCCAGTCAGCCACTGCTGTCCCCAGCCCAGAGATGAGAACAAGTGTCCAGGCTGGGGCTGCTGCAAGTTCCCCCAGTCCACACTCCCTGTGCCCATGGCTGCTGTCCTACACACCACTGGGTGCACTCGCCTGGCCATGCCCATGGTGAGTCACCAAGATCCTGAGCTTGCTTGTGCCTCCACACAGAGGCAGCAGCCACCTCCTGAGAAAAGGGGCTGTTTGCTCAGGCAACAATTGTTGGCCAAGGTTTCTGCCTGGTGAGCACACTAAAGCTGATATCTGCATATGGTATAAAACCAAATTATTTAACATTGCCACTACTGCTCTCACACATTTCCTACTCCTCTTCTGGTATGCCCATGTGGATCGACGAAAATGTTGGGGAGAAAATGACTGAAATAACAGTGGAGAAAGCCTGCTGAGTTGTAGGTAGGTGGCTACATTTGCAGCTGGCCTGAACTGGCTCTCAAAACAGCTCAGCTGAATTTCCTCACAGCAGCTGAAAAATGGGAATTGTAAAGAAAGATGAAAAAACAGGAAAATAAACCACCAATGTACACTACTCAGACTTCTACCACAGAAAATTTCAATGAGATCGTATCTACTACTCCCCTTCTCCCTATGCTGCTCAACCAAATGTCTTCTCACATCTGTTCTTTACAACACACGAAAAACTCCAGGCACACGCTTGGGCTCGGGGGAACATTGGAGCAGAAGGCAGATGTGCTTGTTTGCATGCTGACTCCATCCCTTCAGCTTGTAGAGATGATTGTGAAACTTCCCTAAACCACAGAGTCACTGACAGTCCAAAGAGGGAGGACAATCCATCCCAGTCATCCTCCTCCAAATCTCTGCCAGTACCTAAGCTCACACTCCAAATCTGAATCCATCTGTAGCAGGCACAACAGCGTGCGAGGTCACTAACCTTTTCCACCTAACAGGAAAACAAGCCTAACCAGCCCAACTTCCTTATTTCTATCACCAGAGGACAGACTGGTGCCCTCCCTGTTATCTACTGAAGCCAGGCCTCGCACTGAGGCACTGCCAGGCTGGCAGAGTAGAGGCTGTGGGTGCTGCCTCTTCCCTCCCCCTGCACAGATCCAAGTCTCTGCGTTGCTCAGGAATCTGCCCCCTCCCCTTCCCACAGACAGGGTTTGGCAGTGCTGCACACACCATACCTGGGGCGACATTCACGACTTCCAGCTCTGACTCTGAAAGGAAACAAAAGGAGGGTGAGAAGGGGCTGGGCTGAGCAGGCAAAGCCCAGAACAGGGCACCTCTGGCAAGGATCAGATCCAGAGGCAGCATGGTTTTCCAGGACTAGCAGGCTGTCCTTTGTCCTGTCAGTGTTTTCCCTCTCTACATGAGACAAGAGAATTTTTGTATCACCTGCTTCAGAGGCACCCCTGGCCTCAGTGCACAACCCTCTCCAGCCTTCACAAGAAAAGTGCTGAGGGAGAAACAGAGATGGCCCTAACACTGGGCAGGCACTGGTCACCCACAGCTGAACCACTGGGGCATTCACTGTTTTGGTAATAAATCTAAAACCACATCACCATGTGGGCTCCACTGCAGCCAAACCCCGTACTGAGTGTCACTCACCTCTGAGCACCTTCCAGTTCTTAGAAAGAGCAATTACTGGCTGAGAGCTGAACATGGCAATTCAGACACAAGCTAAAAACCAAATTCAGAATAACAACATAGGTAATGTAAACTCCAGAAAACAATTTGTTATTAACTCCAGCTCCAGGTATTACCATATTTAAAGGGAACATAATAATTTAATAACACTTAAGTTAATCGGCTCCATTAACTGGCTTTTTATAGTATGTAAGAGAGGTGAGCTACAACCACTCAGAATTTCACAGCAGTAAAAGGAAGCACTGCTGGATGTTTTACCTGTTCTAGGCAGGACAGTGAAGAGGATCTCCATCCCAGCATGGATATGGTCAGACACATGACAGTGAAGCAGCCACGTCCCAGGGTTCCCAACCAGCATCTCCACCATTTCGAAGGTCCCAGGGAACAGATCCACAACGTCTGCTCTGTAGCCTTTGCCATTCTGTCAGAGAAGAGAGGGCATTAGCTGCAGTGCTCATTGCATCTTCTCAGGAAGAAAATTCTGCCAGTGTTGCTGGGGACCACTTCAGCTTTTCAAAGCTCAAAATAAAAAGAGCTTTCAAAAAGCAGCTCCAGGGCTGCAGCTTGGATGGCAAACAATCTGGTAATGCCTAACCCTAACAAGGATTAAGCTGGAATCTCAGCACAGCACAGAGGCTCAGGGAGTCAGACTGGGATGTGTAAAACCACATCCTTTTCCTAGCTGGGTGAAGCTGCTGTGGAGTTATTAAAAAACATTCAAATACAAAGTCAAGTTAAAAGTGTTAATATCACTAGGCAGTACCTGCTTTACCACCAGCAGATATTTTTACCTTGTATATGAAGGTCTCAGCATGAAAATGGACTGTGTGTACATCGACCTCGTGACCCATTCCCAGCAGGTACCAGCTCACCAACTCTCCCTGGTACATGGTCAGCCCAGGCAAGTTGGCATAGAGCCTGCCATTGATTGCTGTGCAGGGAATAACACAGAGGGGAAAAGGCTGTTAGTGAAATTGTATGGGTGCTGCACCTCCTCAGAGGAAGGTGGCAGATTAGAGGCTACAAAGCTCCAGTGTATACAGCACCCAGTGTATCAGCAGTTAGTGTCCCCCACAGGACACTCCCCCCAGCTCAGCTACTTATCCACTCTGCTCACAGCCAGGAAAAGTGACTTGCACTCAAGGCCATGCTGTAGCGCAGCTCAAATAAATCTCTATCTTTACTGAAAACCTGCAGTCAGCCAGCAGAAGTGCTTGCTTCTAGAAATCAAAATGCATAAAAATGGCCTTTTCAGCCCAATGATGGAGAAATATGTATATAACTACATACACAAAAATGTCTGAGCAATTTCCTTGATGAACATTGAAAAGGGGTATATCCTGCCAATGGGCAGCCCTGTGGGGCTGTGCCTCAGGCTGGCCACACACATCACATTCCAACCACTTGTAAAATCCCTGCATGGCAGGACTTTATCTCTGAAGCAGCACAGCTGGAAGGAATCCTGCTGTGACTGCACATGCAGGGAAGGGATCAAAACAGAGGGTGAGCTGACTGCCACGGCACACACACAGAGACTTCCATGCTCAGATGACAACAGAGGGAATAGGATGGAAAGAGGCGGGATCTGAGGGCAGAGCACCAGGGTCTTACTCCCAACTCTGCCCTGGGCAGTTTGTGTAGCCTAAAACAAGAATTCAACATCAGCATGCTGGTTCTGCTAGCTGGGTTAACAATAACACCTTCAGGGACGCGTATTTGGAGACTCTTTACGTCACCCACACAAAACCAGTAGTAAAGACAGTACACAAAATGCAATCCTCACTATTCTTATCTCCACAACTGTCAAGGGACCTGTTTTGCTGAGGGTATTTGAGATAGATCCAGGTATAACATGGACAGAAACTAACGTTAAGTAACACACTAATTTAAACAAATGTGTTCAACCTTCTATGGTAGAAATAGCTTTTTGATAATCAGCTAAAACAACTGAGCCACATCTTGCAGCCACATAGCTAAGAAGTCAGTCTGATGGTCCTCAAGACAAACAGAATTAAATTTGTCTAACAAGTTAATTTCATGTTTGATTTTATTTCCTTTTCTGAGTCACTCAGACACATCAGAGATTAACCTCTCTGGCCTGGATGTTGCTATTCCTCCTTACAGGGACAGCCACAATGATCAGCTTTCACTGCAGATCAAAGATTTGGGCTGTAGGTGTGCTGCAATATTGAGAACAGACAGTTTAATTCTGCTTGTGCCACTGATAATGGAAAATGATGAGGACATTCACCAAAAGTCAGGCTCCTTACTTAGAGAGGTTGCAGAATCAACACCAACATTACCGTGCATTTTGTTGCTTTCCAGAAATTTCTCATCCAGCAGGTTGATATCCTTGTCATTTCCCTTACTGAAACGTTCCACATTCTCCTCCAAGTACCAGGACTGATTTTCATCAAAAACCAGGAAGAGCAGAGCAAACTCCCTCTTTATATCCTTCCTGGTCCCACTGGACCGCAGGGCCCCTCTCCGGCAGACCTTCAGGGGCCCGATCAGCCCACTGTACACATCCTAATCAGAAGGAAGGAGAGCTCTGAGGCAAGGACCTTCTCACCCTCTTTTATGCAGTTTTTTGCCTTTCAGCAATCATTTTCTATTCCCCCCTTACCCCACTTAAAACAACCAGTACAGCTACGCAAGTATTCTCGTTGGAGAGCAGCAGCCACTGAAGCACAGAAACAGGAACTATACGTGCTCTTCTAAATGCAAATCCAAGAGTCATAAATATGGATGGTATCAAAATATTCTCCACTCTGTGACTGCAAAAACATCTGCAACTTGAGATACAAAGGCCATTATTTCTGGGTTGAATGTGACGGTTTATTGCAGGATCCTCCAGGTTGTTGCCTTGTGAAATCAGTGCTATGACAATTCTAGCAATGGTCAAATCTGCCTGCTTTATTCATGACATTTATTTTGGACAATTTCTGCCTTTCTAGATTAGCCCTATGGCCCTCACCAGTAGAAACCATGACCAACTGGGAGATGTTCTAACATCCTACAAATAACTGGAGGAACGTTAGTAGCAAGGAGAGATGGTGGAACTGTTTTACAAAGGCTTGTTAGGAAAAAATAAGGACAAACACCAGGACAAATTCAGAAGACCTCCTCTCCACGGAGAAGACTGGACATGTTACCAGGTGATTCTTCCACCTCTTGGCTGGGCCAATCTCTAAATTGTACCCAACTCCCATTGTTTTCTGAATAGGGTAAAAAATTGGTCTAATTAGGCTTTTCTGGTTGTAACTTCTGTTTTACCTTTACTGGGTCCACCGTGGAATAGTAGATCCAAGGAACACATGCTGAATCATTTGGCCCTGGACCAGATCTCTCAGGAACTTCCCACCGGTAAGTCACAATGTCACCTGAGGGACAGAGCAGCACCATACACCAGGTGATACAGCCACTCACTAAGCAGCAGCAAAACCAAATGGAAAAAGAAAATCCTGTCTCCAAAGCCTGAATTCAATTCTCTGTTTGTCAGATATTGCATCTGCCTTCCCCAAACACAAAGCAGGGTGGCAGCTCCCCTCTCAGAGCAAGATGGAGGGGTCACAGGATGTACACACTGTCTGGTACCAGCACAATGCAGCTTTATCTACCACTTTCAACACTGGACCTGACCATCGAAATGACCATGGAATGACCACAGAAGCTCATTCAGATGGAGCTTAAGATAATCCTTCTTCTCTTTGAAGTGAATTTATGATGCTGATTCAAACTGGGGTTTAAAATCACCCTTTTTCGTGTTAGCAGCCCATTTCGCACAGACAGGATCTGGCTGACAGCTTGACTGTAGCTTGGACAGTCTGGGCGAGTTGGAGAGGACCAAAAATTAAATACATTGGCATCTGGATCATGAGACAAAGGGGCCATTTCAGTCAGATCCCAGCAAGGAACTGTGTGTTTCTCCTGTTTCATACTGTTTTCACACTAGTGTGCTCATGCATCCCAAAGAAGAGACTTCCCCATCCCAGGACTGGCTGAGCTGTCACCTGCTGTTACCTTCCCCTTCCCATAGAGAGACCACACTCAGTGTGGGGGGGATAAGGCTGCACACAGAAGAATGTCCCACACATGTCCCAGGTGGCTGCCATCCCCACACAAATGGTATCACTAAAACCATGCTGGACCTGAAAGACCAGTCACTGTTCAGTTCCAGCACTCTACTGTAACAAAACCAGGACATCTGAGGCTGCTTAAGGAAACCAGTCTGGATCTGGGCTAAAATCAGCTGTGCAAGCACACACAGGAATGCAGCTAGAGACAGAGACCTACCAGGGTTTGCCACCTGGGGATGTCCAGTCTGCTGCTCCAGCACCCCGTGTGCATGGATGGAGTAGGGCCGTGAGGCGTTGTTCTTGAACACAATGTTGAGAATATCGCCCACTTCCGCCCACAGAAAAGGGCCTTGAGACAGGAAGAAGGTACTCTGAGACCAGCA
The DNA here is from genome assembly GCA_013400235.1 of Oriolus oriolus. Lineage (NCBI taxonomy): Eukaryota > Metazoa > Chordata > Aves > Passeriformes > Corvidae > Oriolus > Oriolus oriolus. The sequence continues at coordinate 437,016 of VXBT01009197.1, forward strand.
AAATCCATCAGCATATATTCTGGGATATTCCCACCCCTCTCTCAACACCTTCTCCCCAGAAATATTACCTTATAATATTTATGATGTTCCCCTTCCTCTTCTCTACCTCCCAAAAAGAGAATTCGATGTCAGTCCCAATCCAAGTCTTAGGAAACTGGACTGATTTTCACAATGAGGACAATGAAGGTGGTTACACATTTCAGCTGGGCCCAGCACAGCTAAGGCTTGATTTCTGAATACTGCTATGCTAAATGTCACATGTTGATCATCCCTTGCTATTGGTTTCAAAAAATGTGGTAATATTCAACTGAGCCTGACAGTGTCACAAATCAGAGCTGTAGCCTATTTTGAGCGGCAGATGCTTCCTCAGCCCTGATACCACTTACATCCTTGGGTTCATAACAGAGTTCTGTCTCCACAGATCTCCACTAGTCACTGCAAAACACTCCTCCACTTCCCCCAAGGCTGCCTGCTTTCGCCCCAGAAGCATTTCTCACAATTACAGATTTTCCCCTCCATTTCTCAGATCCTTCTCCAGAAGTCAGTGCTTGTTTCTGTCCCACAGTCGGAGAAATGCAGCTGTGAAACACGCTTTGCCCGAGCCGTGACAGAACACTGGTGCAAAGGCAAGTGGGAAAGCCCAGGCTTTCCTACAAGCTGTGCAGAGGACCCTTCTAACTGCTGTCTCCAAAGCCAGCAGATGTGTAGGAGACAGTCCCAATTTCTCTGCACTCAGACACACAGCAGACGCCTAAATATCCAGTGAGCCTTTAGGTCACAGCTATGAGCCACTGCAGCTTTAGAGCCCCAGTCCCACTGCTGTGTGAGAGGAAGGTGAACCCTCTGCACACATCCTTACCCAGTATCCCTAGGTGCTCATCACCATTTATCCTGGCCTTGGGGGTTTGGAAAGTGCCATCCGTGTACTCCCTGTAAACTGCTTTCTTGTACCTGGAGCCGAGCAGTCCATTCTCGTTGTTCAGAAACACGTCAGCATAGCTGAGAAATGCAGAACGAGTGCTGAGATAACCAAAACCTCATGGGGAACAAACAACTAATTGTGTCAGGGGGTTCACAAGCTGAAGGGGCTTCCCAGAGCTGGCTTGGACTGCAAAGGAGAGCGTAATGACGTGGAGGGCTGCGCTCCCACCAGCAGCACCCCCAGCATTTGCTCCAGGTCACGTGGTGGCCAAGACACCCAACAGGCTCCACCAGGGTCTGCTGGGACACTGCCACAGGCTTCCCCAGAAGATGGGCTCTACCTCTCTGCAGAGTGGTTGTGCCGTTCCCTCTCCCAGCTGCGGTCAGGCGCGTAGTCCCACACCACCTCCTCCGCCGCAACGTAGAACGTGCGCACTCCCGCGTAGCGACGGGCAGAGGCAGTGCCCGCCTTCCCACACTTGGAAACGATGTACTGTTCCCTCATCCCAGACTGGTAGTGATTGCTCGTCTGGCAGTAGATCTCAAAAGTCCCTGAGGGAGGCAGGATGAACATGGAAATCAGTTGCTTTTGAAGATTCCAGGAAACAGCTGCTTCCCTGGCTGGTGTCAATATGCGCTGGGTGTATCTCTGTGGTGTTTAGGGAGCTCGGTTGCCACAGGCCAAGGTTAAAAGGAGTCATTGGAGAAACCAAGCAGGAATGGCACAACAAAGTCCTACACATAAATCATCTCAGGAAGCTTTCTTACACAATAAGCACCTGAAGCACAGCTCACCCTGAAAGAGTTCATACCATGCTAGAGAATCTGCCACAGGAGCAAATACCACAACGGGATATTCTTCCATCTGCCCAGCCAGCTGTGCAGGCACTCACCACTGTTATCAGGCTGCATGAAAGCAGTGGCAAACGTGTGGGGGAACAGATTGGCTGAATCTCTCCGCATCCCGTTCATCTGCATGGTGTTCCCCTGAAACACAGCTCCGTGTACGTCCGCTTCACTGCCCAAGCCCAGGAGGTGCCAGGACACCTTGTCTCCTTCACACACGTCCAGCCCAGGCAAGTTACCAAACATAAGTCCATTGATGGCTGGAAAGGAGAAAGCAATTAACTCTCTGCAGGCAGGTGTCAGCCAGGAGATTCATTTTGAGCATACACCTCCATAGGACAGGCCTGCCAGTCAGAAGAAGGGTAACTTGTTTGTAATTCAACCCTGAATACACTCAGAGCACACTTCTCCAGACAGCTGTGCTTCTTGTCCACATCTCACCCAGTGCCTCCAGCCTGGCTTGATTCCAGGCCAGCACCACACAGCCCTTTATCCAGCCCCCAGCTCAGCCTTTAGGTGAACGTCAGCCCATGCTTTGCAGGTTCACCCCTGCTATCATAGAGCAGCACCCGACCATACCATGCATCCTGTTGGATTCCTCAAAGCCATCATCCTTTTTCACAGATGTCTCTTCCATCCTCAAGTAGTACTTTATGTTGGCATTTAAATACCAGCTGAGGTTCTCGTCAAACACGTTGAAGAGAAGATAGAATTCTTTGTCGATCCCTTTCTAAAATTACAATGATGGCTGTTAACTTTTAGAATGCACCAATTAACAACCCTTAGAGTTAAAACTGTTTTGCTTGGCTCTTGTATTGCCCTTTATTTTAAAACATGGCTCATTGAGGGACAGGACTCTGCTCCTTTACTCATGTTGAACATTCCTCTTTTATTTCACAAAAGGCACCACTTGTGCATTTTCCACAATATTTCAGAGGAATAAAGTGAACAAAGCTCAGCCAAGGCCATAAAGTCAGTACCCCCTTCCTCCCCCATGCCTACATGCAGGTGTCTGTCCAAAGCAGACCCAAGATGAGAGCCCAGACACAAAGCAAGCTGATGACCACACCACACCCCTCCTGCCCCCTAACTCAGGCCTAGATTGGGGATTTTTGAATTACCCTAAATCCTTGAGAGTGCTAATTCTCCTAAGAAATGCACTCCGAACCATGGTGTTTCCCCACTAAAAGAACACTCTGATGGTGTCCAGACTCTCCCACTGGTGTCACTGCCCCCAGCAGCACACAGGCAGCCAGCCTGCTGAGAAGGTGAGCAATTCCCAGGCTGCAGCACACAGGTACAGGTGAGTGGCCATGCAATTTCCACAATTAAGCATTCATTAAAGGTTTGCCTAAGATTGTGGAGCCAGAATTGCCACCCCAAGTGATTTTTCCCTGTCCGACACTTACAAAGGTCTGTCTCTTTTGCTTACACCCTTCCAATACCTGCCCATGTTTATCATTATCACAGCTCCTTCACCTCGAGGGCTGTGTGTATTCCCAATCCTCTTTCCTCAGCAGATCCACATTTCTACCCTGAGTAGCATGTTGATTTCTTCTGCACTCCTAATTTAGTCACATGGTGCCCCCACGGAATGTGAACTCCCCCCAGAAGGCTCTGGGGGCAGCAGTCCCCAGATCTGTCACTGCTTCATGAGCCACGCTGCAGGACGGCAGCAGGGGTTTGATTTGCCATCTGCTGTCTTTCACAACAAGGCTCTGCTCCTCTGTCTGGTACCCCCCCAGGGATATCAGTTTACTGTCTTCCCTAGACTTACTCCCAGGAATAGACTACCCCTGAGTGAAATTCCGAGAGGAAGTTCTGGCTGCCCTTCAGGTTTCACCCCTTCATCAAAAGCACAAGACTGACATAGATTTTCACATGCTTTTTTGTAGTCAGCTCTGCTTGAAAATTAACTTCTCTTGCAGAATAAATGAGGCTCACCCAAACTTCAAAGCATTGTATCAGCCAAGCAGAACACCTGTAAGTGAAAATGCCTTTTCAGTGTTTCTGGGACTGCAATGACTATTCCACGTGCCTCTCTGAAAGCAGCCTGCTACACAAGCCTCAGGACAAGAGTTACCTATAAGGTAACTGTTCCAAGGTACAGCTGTCCATCCAAGTCTCTCTATGAATTAAAAGCAGAACTCAGCAACTGGCTTGAGGGCAACTCTAGAGAGCCCAGAACACTACTAGCCTTTCCCAGGCGAGACATGGGCACCAGCTGTCCCAGCATTGACTTGCCCAACAACAAGGCTTTGATATGACTCTCCTGGACATACACTACTGCACATTTGTTTTTATTATGCTCCTTAATGTTTTGCTGATGCTTCCTTTCTCTACATGAAAGCAAAAATCTGGTAGGAACAGGGCAGGAAAATCCCTTTACCTGCTTGTTGTTGTCATCCAAAGTGCCTGACTTGCAGATGAGCAGAGGCCCCACTAAGCCCGAGCTGGAGTCCTTGACAGGATTCGCAGCCGAGCTGTACAGCCAGGTGAGGCAGGGAGGGTCGCTGGACATGGGCCCCACATGCCTTGGCACAGTCCAGCGGTACGTGAAGTTGTGCAGTGGCGCCACAGAAACCCCACTCTGGGACAAGCCTTTAAACACAGGGATTACAGGGTTATTCCTGAGTCCCTACACAAACTCAGCTACACCTTCTCACCAGCTATGTTCACAGCAGGCTTTACTTCATTCAAGTAAATGTCAACAAAACACCCAGCACCTCTGAAGGGTGATGGGGGTGTACTCAAGAAAAGGGATCCACCAACCATCATGGTACCACGTCCCTTCTGACGCCTTCCCATAGGACACTCCATGTGGCTGGATGCTGAAGGGCCAGGAGGCTTTGTTAAAAAATGTCACCAGGATGGTGTCTCCGACTTCAGCTTTGATCACTGGACCTAGAATATAGCAGAGAGAGCACATCAGCAACAGAGCATCTCCCCAGGCCATCAAGCTAACCACGGCAGACAGGGCACCTTCCCCCACGCTGCAGTGTGCCAGTATTAGCAGGGACCAAAGGAGGCAGCAGAAGAGAATTCCAGCGAGAGAATGAATTATTTATTAATTTACAATAGCATTTATATATCCTAGTTCCATAAAACCATTAGACAGTGTTCACACTTCTCCTAGGGTGATTGGCTGAAGTCCTAGACACCCACTTTAAATGATTTGTTCAATGTACTATAAACAGAACTTAACGCAAACACCAGATGTGAATCTTATTTACAAAACCTTCTTACTGTTTGCAGTAATCACGCACGGGCATGGACTCTGCACACATGGAGGAAAAAGTGCAAAGCTTTATTGCGCATCAGAAATTCCCTTAAATACCAGTACCTAACAGGATATCGCATCATATAAACAGGAAAGATGTTCACCTCAGTGTCCCCCAATCACCCAGGGTATTTCCAAGACATTGCCTATTATGGTAAAAGGTAAACAATACCCTACAAGGTCACAAACTACAATTATCACATCTCATAGGTCCAACACTGTCCAGAAACCCACAATCCTCTCTCAGCCCATCCCCGGTGACCTGGCTGTAATCCCAGAGTCACCTCCGGGCTGAGAACGAGGCTCTTTCTCCGGCCCTCAGGGCCTATCTCTCTTCCAGCACACAGTGCACCCCAACAACTGTTTTCATAACTTGCGTGGTAAAGGAAAGATTCTCACAGAATTAATGCAAGAAGCTGAGAAATTCTCCTGCTAGCAGCATTTCAGTATCCACACTGCAGGGCCAAAGACGAGAAGCAGCAGATGGCCTGGCCTTGTTGCTGCTGAAAGGAGCTCAGTGGGAACAGAAGCTGGCAAGGATTGTCTGAAAGCACTTTGGGTCTACAGGAGAACTCACAGAGGCATCATGCCCTCATAGGGGCAAGTAACAGAACAGCCAGATGTGCTGGAATGCCCTCAGGAAAGGCCCATGTCTCTCCCCCACCTACACAAGGCCCCCTCAGCCTCCCAAAACATGTGCCTCAGAGGTGTGAAATGCTCCAAGCCCACCAGAGTCTGTAAGGCCATGACCCAGCCAGCCAGAGAGGACCTATGAGCCTTTACCATGCCTGTCCCTGAGCACCCATTCAGGAGAGAAAGCTCTCCGTGAGAACATGGGGTTTGCAGCATGCCTTGAAGGGCTCAGTCAAAAACACATAACCAGGAGCTGTAGCTGTGACCTTTCTAGCTCTACTCACACATACTATACTGTGTCCCTCAGCCCTTGCCTCTAGAACACCTTCAGAATGACCCCAAAGTCATTCTGTCCATTCTACCACCTCGCACCTTGGCCTGTTCCCTTTGCTCTCACACGCAACTGTTGTGAAGCACCTCTTGTGCCACTCCCTGCCCCTCAAAATGAGCACGCAGGTACAGCCACCTGGCACTCCCAGCATCAGCATCATTAGCATCCTTCTCACAGACACTGACAGAGGATTTGTGTTCCTGGATGATTCTCACCAAGTATTCCAAGGTGCTTCTCTTCTTCTGATTGCTGCTTTTCCTCACGGAAGCTCTCATCAGTATATTCCACATACTTTGCCTTCCAGTAGACACCCCCAATTCGGTACAGGCTACGCTCGAAATACTGCTCAGCAGGACTAAAGGCAAAAAGCATATGTCAGGTCATTGCACAGAACAATCAGTCCTGTTCCCCTGCTTCCTCTGGCAAGGCCATCAGCATCTCCAAATCAAGCAGTATTTCAGACAAGGACAGCACCTCTAGTTTGGAACAAGCACAGCTTTGACTTTGCAAAGTATTTTTGCCCCTACAGACTCATCTTCCTGTGTGTTCAGGGAGCACCTGTGGCACACAGCCCTCTCCTAGGCAAACCTGCCAGGTGTGATCAGCATCACTACGCAAGATGCGCAAAGGAATGAACAAAACTGCAGTGCAGTCAGTGGGAAGGCAGTGCTAAAACTCCAACCTCTTCAGAAGCTGGGGACAGCCCAGGGGACAGCCACGATTACAACTAAAACAAACAGCTGCAAAAGTATTTATTTCCTCTGCTACCACCCTCACCAAATGTAACAATCCTCGCAGGAGAGACAGTGCGGTTACAAGGCCAGCTCACAGGTCTAAGGTCTACAAGACTTGCTGCATGGCATCGGGTAAATAATTAACCACTCTGCCATTCCCTCTTCTCCACCTGAATAAGGTATATCCTCTCCAACACATTACTAGGGAAGGGAAGCAATCTCCGTGGAAGGAGAATAATGTCTCTTTTAGTTAGCCAAAGCCTGAATGGGAAGCCTCTCAACTGCTATCACAGTCACCTGACCATGGGATGGAGGGCTGCCATCCAAGTCCTTGCATGTGATTTCCTAGAAGTTGCTTCCTGCAGCAACACCGGCCTGAGGCCCATCTGCAGGCCAGCTCTGCCACCCTGTGTCTGCTGCACCAGGGGCTTTTTGAATCGTTTCTCCAATAGATCAACCTGTTCCTAGGTCAGGCACAGCAAGCAGAAATGAAGCCCAGAGACAAATACGGCAGCTCATGCTGTACATCTGCTGGGATTCCTGCTGCCTGTGGGTACAGCTGTGCCACACAGCAGTCTCACGGGAGGGTCCCAAGGTACCTATACTGCTCTCAGTGCAGTCTAGCTACAGCAGCCTCCCTTAACAGATGGGGTGATCGGCCTTCCCAGGAAATGCACTCCATGTGAGTAGCAGGCATGTATTTTGAAAAGGAAGAAATTACACATTTTCCTGAGCAGCCTTCCTGATACAGGCCAGACTCCCCGAACACTGCCCAAGCCCACCAGCCTCTCACTTACCTGCCTGCATCACTGAGCGGCTTCCCACTGATCTGGTCGAGCCCCGAGGGTCCATAGTCCCACTGCACTTCCTTAGCAGCTATGTAGTATTTCCGAACTCTCCCCTTCAGGGTGGGTGCTGGAGCTTGCCGAGAACACGGCCGGACTTCATAGAGTGCCCCCATCCCAGCTGTCCAAGACATGAAGGTGGACACTCACTTAGCCCCTCCTGGCAGCCTAAGGGGCAGTCCCACCTTCCCTCTGCTGTCCCACAAGGCACAAGGATGGGAGAAGGCAAGTTACTCCACAGCAAGGAGTTTTGTGTCAGTGAGCAGAAGTTCCAACCTAGGATACTGGATGCTATGGAAGTACAGACAGAGAGTGACTAGAGCCTTCTGCTATCTTCAGACAGCATGTGCAAGTGCCTATCATGCAAGTGCCTCTTACAGGGACCAGAGATCTTAAGGCACTGCCTCATCTCAGCTTTCAGCTGTACCAAACATGGAACACCACACCGTGGTACAAGTCACCCCCACCAAAGCTGCCCTGTACATTAGGAACCAGCCCACTCCAATTTTTACAAGACAAGGAATCACCCACTCACCTGGGGACATTTTTCATGCCCAAGGCACTGTTCCCTACCACACTGTACATTATGTACATCAAAAACAGAGGACACAGGGTCTGGGACATATTCCACCCTCTGCCTTACCTTCTATGTGATCATTGACCTGGCAGCTCAGCAGCCATCTCCCAGGGTTACTGGGGATCATATCTGCTGTAACAAAAGTGGCTGGGAAGAGGCTGGCCACATCTGTCCTGTGGCCTCGGATATTGAGTGCCTGTCCATGGAAGTAGGCTGTGTGAACATCAATTTCATTGCCCATCCCGAAGAGGTGCCATGAAACAACATCCCCAGCACACATCGTCAGTTCAGGGAGGTTGCCAAACACATAACCATTAATAGCTGCAAAACCAAGCAAGCCAAAATTAGAGAGCAGAAAAGGGGACTTCAGAGCTCCTGCCAGCAGGTGACAGCACAGACACAACAGGGAGACGGACCTAACCAGAACTCCTCCTCTGCTTTGGAGAGCCCAGCTCCACAGCACATTCCTAAAGCAAAGGGTATAAAAGCTCACTCGAGCCAAAGATAAAATCAAAACAACCCTTCAGTTTTCTGGAGCCATTGCCCTGTCCCTGAGATATTATTTGCTCAGCACATGATCTCAGAGTAGATCCTGAAGCACTGACACTCCAGAGTGTCTCAGCAGAAACAGGGGCCTCACAGAGGTGACACTGACCATGCATTGTGTTGCTCTCCTGAAATTCCTCATCTTCTTTGTCTATAGAGCCAGGATCTGTGCAGTACGATGCTATGTTCTCATCCAGGTACCAGCTTAGGTTCTCATCCACCACACTGAACATCAGAAAGAAATCAACATCCACATCCTGGCGTCTTTGAGAGCTGCCAGTCAGTATTCCTGAGGTGAAAGGAGAGAGGAATGAATGCAGAAAATCACTCATGCAGAAAAACGTACATCAGGCAAGAGATTAAAACAGCAGTAGCAGAGTAAGTCTTGTCACATGAGTTGGAGACAGATGCTTTCCCACCATCCTCCCAGCTCACCCCAGAGTGGCGAGCTCACCCTTTTCCAATACGTCCCTGCCAATACAGTTCTCTCTCCCAAGCAGCTCTGCCACTGCATGGCTCAACTACAACACCTTCAGTCTTCTCACTCCTGCTGAAACCAGCCAGTCACCATGTTTTTCATAAGCAAACTAGATCTTGGGCAAGAGTCTTGCTTTTGACATGGATTCAAGCAGCTCTCTTGGATCAAGAGGCCTACAAGCTCACCTGCCCAACCACTAAGGGATAAAGACAATGCAGTGACCAGAATCCAGCTAGAACCCAGGTACTGTCCTCTCTAACCAAGCTGCATTTCCCCCTGAAGCTGGGAGCTGCACACCAGAGTATCTTCACATCCTATCCTTATTCATGTCACCACAAAATCTTTACATTATGGAACTGCAGTCCTCAGCTGCTTTCTCTTGGTGTTTTCACCTTTTTTACACGTAAGTAATGGCCCAATTAAACCAGATGCAATGTCCCTTGGTGCATCAATATGAGAGTGGTAGATCCAGGTCAAGCAGTTTGGGTCATCAGCAGTTGGACTGTGATCTTCAGGGACAGTCCAAGTATAGGTGTAATTCCTTCCTGGGAAAACAGCATCATCCTTCTTCTGATCCTGGGGGGACATATCAGGATACAGGGATCCTAGAACAATTGAGCAATCACAACATCCATTCAAGAAGAGCCAAGATGCCCACACATGTAACCTTATACTGAGCTAACCACCCCAAGGCTGAAATAGGGTTTAATCATCACTTCCTCAAAGAGCCACTGAGGCAACTTGCCCAGTAAACAGGTCAGCATAGAGTCAGCAAGATTATTTCCATTCTGCCTAGCGCTGCTTTGCCTTCAATTCTGCACTGTGCCCCCACAGTCAGTCTCTCTACAATCTCTACAGTTGATCAGTGTTCTGGAGGTTCTAAATTCAAGAAACCTGGGCCCAGATCAGGACTCCAGCCCCATGACTCAACTAACCCAACACCTGATGTCTTCACCAAACACCCAAATGCAGTTGCTTTCCAGCTGGGGCTTTATGGACAGTTCTCCTCCATGCATTACTTCTAAGTTCCCAGTCAGAAAAATCTGTCTCCATAATGGCAGTAGCTCATTTACCTTCAGAGTCCTTTTCGTAGAAAACACCATGAGGATGGATTGTATACGGTCGAGTAGCAAAATTTTTTAGGTGTACTTTAATGGTATCCCCCACTTCTGCTCGGATGACAGGTCCAAGGAACCCCAGCCAGCCAGGTTTGGGGATCTCAGTGGTGTACGTGGAGTCCGTGTATTGCTTATAGACAGACTTCTTGTACGTGCTTCCCACCCTGTCTTTCCCAGACTGCAGGAATGCTGAGGCCCGGCTGTTGAATTCAAAGGGAAAGGCACTATGAGTCATCACTATATGCAGCAGCTGGTCAATACCACAGCAGAGTGACGGTGGCACTCCACTCTCCCGGGTACAGCCAAAAGCTTTGGCATTAGAGGGCCCTGAGATGCTCTAAGTCACCCGTGCACGGCCACAACCTCAACCCTAGCTCTCCACCAACAGACAAAAAACGCACTCCTGAACTGTGCCCTGCAAACAAGAAACGGGAAGGACAGTGCTTCCCAGACAACCCCATGTGGGTGTCACAGGAAGGACCCTCCTCATGCCTCCTTCAGCCTTCACTGGGCTCTTCAAAACTCACTTCAATTCCTTTGTGGCATTTCCAGATAAATCACAAGGCAGATGGAGTGGGGTGGGGAAGTCTCCTGAGCTCTCTGGCCAAAATTTGAAGTCCGAAAGATGATTTTCTACTTAAGAGTTTCCAAATTCCTTCCAGAGTAGCAGATGAGTCAGGCAGGTACATACCCAGCACGTAACCAGCTTCCAGAGTTAAAACCTCATACAGGTACTAAAGTTTAACTCATGAGCATATTTGCTCTTTATGGGTAATTCTTAATAGATAAGAGATGAATCACAGTGCGGGCATTAGTGGAACCAGCCTAAACGAGAGCCAAGGTCACTCCCCTCACTTCCCCCTTCAGATTGATCACCTGCAGCAATAGAGCAGCCCTGGAAGAGAGGTAAACTCTAATGCACATCTCAGAGAATGAACAATTGAGACCCAAATATTAAGCACTGGCCTTGTCATTCAAAAACGGGCAGGGCTTGGTTCTGGTTATACAGTCCAGAGTTCAGCCCTTTGCCAAGTCAGTCCTGCAGCCATTATCAGCAAAGAGTTAAGGACAATTCACACTTTGTTTTACAAATGTGCCTGTTTTTCCCCACACAGTCCATTTCTTCCCAACAAAACAACTCCTTGAAATATTTTGATAGACGTACTATCAATCATATCAACATCACATCCCTTTCTAATTGTCAGCAATTTAATTTCTGCAATCACTGTACAAACAGGTCTCATTAGCTAATTGTTTGCCATGATGACAGTTTTTAAATTGCTTTTAAGTTCAATGGCCCTAAATTTCATTTCCTTCTCTTCACGTATTACGAGAGAAACCAAACAAAATCCACTGCATTCATTATCACTTCAGGAGTCAGCGGTAACATCTTTATTAATCCTGAATTTTGGCGTGTCTCCTGTGAACTAATTTACATCTATACAGCATCTCCAGAGAACAGAGACTCTTCCACGCTAAACTGACAGACCTTGATGTTTCTGCACACTGTTCCTGTTCCCACTGTGCAGTTTCTGAAGGAGGTGTTTGAACCTGAGTGTTAGTTATTATGGAGGGGTAAAGGACTGAGAGCAGGCCAAGAAATACCAGCTATTTGCCACAGAAAATGAGGGCAGGAGAAAAAGCACAAATGCCTTTAAAATGCTATGGAAAGCTACTGAAAAACAAAACAAACCACACACACAAAAAACCACCGACCAAAAAAAAGGTTTGATGTTTTGAAAGCTAAACCCAAAACACTGTTTGTATAGTAACTCGAACCAATTATTGCAGTTTCCAGATTTACTTTAGCAAGAACAACAAAAATGTTTTTCAAACAGCCCCTAAAATCCCATGCAGGAAGCCCCATTAAGTCTAACACTTGAAATTCCACTGAAACAAAAACAAGCTGGCTTTGTGAAGTCATTTATATAAAGATGAAAAGTCATCATGCTTCAGGATAAACAAGCTGATTACCAGCTGGAACTAAGCAAAATGAAACTCCAGGGTAGAGCATTGCAAAATCTGGACTATTTTAGAACAATCTGTTCCGTATCTGCTGTATTTTCTGTTCCGTGTTTGTTTTCCATACACTTCTCTGCAGTGTGCGGGCTCCGGACACTCCAGACTAACCATCCCTTCTCCCACTGACAGAGGTTTTATCACAGGAGCATAAAACAAGTTAAACATTAAGCTCATAAAGATCAGAATCTATGGGAGTGTGTCTCTTGCTTGCTCAGATGCCCCAAAATACCTGCATGAAATTACTCATCAAATGACAGCTTAAAGTCCGTCCCAGACTAAATTCTGTTAGAAGCAAACGTACCGGTTCTGTGCAATACTCTGGTTAGCGAGCACATTCCTCCCCGTTGGAGCATAGTTCCAGTCCACCTCACGGATCCCCAGGTAATAGACTCGGGTGACACCCTCAGCAAACGTGGGTGACAGCATGGGGATGCAGAGCAGCAAGCACCAGACTGATCCCATCACAGCCTGAAGGGAGGTCGTTTTTGGAGGATGCACCTATTTGGGAAGAACAAAAACAATGAAACAGAACATGACCATTTGGTTTGAAGGTGCTGGACATTTTAAGAGAGTATGAAGAAATCAGGTGTAAGTCCTGTTGGGATAATTACTCAAATATTCAAGAAGGAAATCACTCCATAACAAAATTAACACACAAGGTGGATGCGGATCATGCCTTGGTAATGAGTCCTCAATACCAAATGGGCTGCTCTCACAATAGTTTAATTAACCCTTTTTTCACTACTGCTCACATTCCAAATCATCCTACAGGTCCATATACAAAGCTCAAGGAAATAGTCCTGAGCAACTATCTGCATATTTTAAACTGTCACCAAGATCTCTCTATTCTAAGTTACCTGAGGAAGTACAATTTAGCCACTGTGAAATAATTTTAAATTTTAACTTCTTTAAAGATGGCTCTCAGGGAGCAGATATCTGTAACCCAGGAGTACATCTCAAACAGGCTGCATAAGGTTTTTCCTTTCTGTTCCATTATTTTCCCCATGATTTTTATCACTAAGTAGCTTACTCATAAAACTTCCAATTAACACCAAGCTTGTTGGGAATAAGCATCAGAAATACTCTAAAGAGAGTTAGGAAAAAGTTGGGGAAAATGTCTGAAATCATCAAATACAGTTCTGTAAACACAGGCTCAAAGAACCACCCATATGAAGGAGAAGCTGATACAATATGGGGCAGTAGAATTACACCAAAAGATCAGGAAGGATTAAACTGCATTGAAAAATCACATGAAAATGACTACGAAAGGTCTCATCCAATGATAACCTTAACAAAGCTGAACGTAGCCAACAAACAAACTGCTCCCAAACCAGATGTTGAGATACAGCTCTTGAGACATATAACAGCAACTCAGAATAGCAGAGAGAAACAGAAAGCAAGAGAATGAGAAACATGACCGAGCAATAAAACTCTAAAGAATCAGTTTTCCTTTTCATACAGAAAGGGATGGTGACACCACGGCAAAGGTTTTCCATAAAGAGACTGCCATTATTTATTTTTACTGTCTTTGTAACAGCAACATGAATGGATAAGGTTTGTCTGCAGCAAAGCTGGATATTCTGTAAGCTTTCAGTCAGCACAGTGTCACACAGAGCTGCTTTGAAACCTCTTGTAACATCTGATACCCAACAGGCACGATTCAACCCCAGTACATGGCAACGGACTATGCACTTTCCAAAGTCTCACATCTTGACTTCCAAACATGCTGAGCTATTCTCAGAAGCTAAGGATAATCAAGTATTGCTGTTTCCAAGTAGTCATTGAATTGGACAAAGCTTAGAGACACCTTCTTCCCCTCCTTTCTAAGAAGGGAGCTGTAGGGATCTCTAAATCTGAGATGTTTTGGATCCATCAACACAGCACAGATGTGTTCCAGTGGCTCCACCAGCCAGTCCCCTTCAGAAGCTCCTGGTCATACACCTGATGAAACTGAGATACAGAACAGCCCCTTCCCTGCGGCTTCAGAAGTGCAGAACGACAGCAGCACACTGGCTCATGCCCACCCCTACACACCACTCAGTCACCGACCTTATTCCCTGCTGCTGCTGCTCCAGGACCTGCTGCTATTCACAGGGAGGTAAAATACCTTTTTTGACTCGCTCTGTGCCAACAAGGACTCAAAGGAAGGAGTTTGGAAAGCCATACCTGGGCTGTTTCACACAGCAGAGCAGCAAAAGGCAGCGGTGATAGCAACGTGGAAAGAAACAGCAGCACCAGTCCCCAGCCTGAAACCTGCCACCCTGCCAACACACCCCGAGGGAAGGGCAGCGGGATGCTCCTGACTCAGCCCAAGCTACGGCCTTCGTGTCAACTCAGGGCAAAGTACGCGGGAGCTTCCGGCGCACAGGGTGGCCTCCTCAAGGCCCGGGAGCCGCCGAGCCCCGGCAGCCAGAGCAGGCTGGTCTTTGTGTGTTCTCATCTCGACGGTTTGTGCAGGCAGAACACACGGGAGAACAGCGGCTCTCAAAGCTGGTTGTGAGAACTGCCTGTGGAGACAAGCCCCCCGTGCCAGCCCACCATGCCTGCGTGACAGAGTCCCTGCTCCCCGCCCCGACCCTCCGCACGGCAGCGCCACGGCACCCCTCGGGGAGGGACACAGCCACCAGTCGTGGCATTCCAAGGGCTCTGTGGTGCGCTCTGCCATTGAAGGGTCAAGGACAAGCCTTTGGGACAGCCTTACTAAAGCTTTACAAGAGTCCCACCTGGACTCTGCCTGGAGTTTGACCACAACATCGCACACACCTCTGGGGTAATTCTAGGGAACAGCAAAAAATACCACTGAATGCAGATGTAGCAGATGATACAAAGTCTGTGCTCTCATTCCCTTCACAGTAACTAATCACCATTTAGTTACTCGACTAGTGCAAGGTGAAGGTAGTTAAATTCGTTTCAGAAGGGGTTTTTTTCAATTTTTCTTTGATATTAATATTTGCCTTGACTAAGTAAAAAAAAAAAAAAAAACAACCAAGGAAGAAGACCAAAACCAACCCGTATTTTATATTACATCCATCCCTGAACCTTGCACTTTACAGCAGAATCCTCCCCCAGGACTGCCCTTTACCGGGTCCCCGACAGCACAGGAATCGCGAATGAAGGGAAATCAGTTTTCAGGCACGCTGGTGGGATCCAACTCCCATCTGATCCAGGCGGACGATGCAGGGATGCTCCCCGACACCCGACTGCAGGGAAACCACAGCCCGAGAGCGAGGGGGAAGCACCGAAGGAAGGCAGGAGGACGGACGGTTCATCCCTTACGTGCGGAGCGGGAGGCGGCGCGGCGGGGCTGCAGAGCGGGACGCGGGAGCGCCGGCGGAGACCAGCCCGGGTGGGACAAAGGGGCGCTGCCTTCGAGGGCTGACCGAGCCCGAGCCCAGCCCGGCCCCGCAGCGCCAACCGCGCCCGCTCCCGCCCACAGGGCGGGCCGGGCTGCTCCGCCCCGCACCTGCGGGAGCGCCCCGGCCCAGCCGCGCCTCAGCCGGGTCGCGCCCCGGCCGCGCACGCGGAGCC
>VXBT01009197.1:453263-508034 GCA_013400235.1 Oriolus oriolus
TGGTGGGGACGCCGGGCTGGGGCTGCGGAGCCCTGCGGCGGGGCGGCGGCGGAGGGTCCCCGGCTGCCCGGAGCGCCCTGAGCCCCCCTCGCTTGCGGTGGTGCTGGCGGGGGAGCCCCGCGGCGCGGAGCGGCGTGCGCGGGGCCGCGCCCAGGGCCCTCCTTTGCCCCCGCAACTCCCGCGTGCGGCCCGCGGCGGCGGTGCTGGTGCAGCGGGGCATCCCCGCGGGGCAGTCCCGAATTCCCGGTCAGCAGCTCCGGGTGATGAAAGGACGCCGTCAGGAGCCATTAACTGTCCATTTTCCTTCCGGAGCGGAGACAGATGCGCCCCGCGGGCACGGGGCACGGACACACCGACCAGACACCCCAGACACGCACTGTGTTTATTTTTGTTCCCTGGCATTTTTAAATCCGTAGGATTTTTCTCCACATTTTTTTCAGCCGTTTGCCCTTTACAAAGGCAAAGATGAAAAGAAACGCAGTATTTTTGTTCTCTTCATGAATAACATAAAAGTGATGCAGAAAGCTCTGCCGGTTTCCAGGAAGTTTGATCTTGAACATATCATAAATCTGGCACTGTTGGTGTCACACTTACCCCTGGTCACCGCTGGGTTGTGTTGTCTGAACTTTCGGTAACTCGGCAACGTTACGTGGTTATTTTTAGTGATGACATAGCACGTACAATGGAAGAATCTTGTCAGGAGCTGGGCAGGCTGATGAAGGGAGATGAAATCTCTTTAGTGGCATGAATTCCATTGGGCTTGTGCAGTGCTTATGTTTCCTGGGGACAAAGAGAGCAGGTTTTTAGAACAACTTTGCTGTGGATTAAGATCAATGTGTCAGGGCTTTAAGAAAATTCCCTTCAGTAGAAGTGTTCCATGTAATTGTGTCTTTGAATTCAAACTTTTTAGACCGGTCCCAAGTACTCAGAAGTGTTCCCACAGACAGTTCACTTGGCAATGTCTTTTGCCCTTCTCTGCTGTCAAAACAGTCTCTGCTGATTTATGGTCTTCAGTTAAGAGCAACACCTTAGAAAAGCTGTGCTTATTCACTAACTGTTACTCCTGCTTATTTCCTAGAATGGCGAGAATTTCTGCATTCTGGATGAGCAGAGGTTTGCCAAGGAGCTGCTCCCCAAGTACTTCAAACACAACAATATCTCCAGCTTCATACGGCAACTCAACATGTGTAAGCATCAGCGGTTCCTACATGTTCTGTCTGCCAAGTTCATAGCTGCTTGGCTTCAGTTTGGATTTCTTTATACAAGCAAATGGACTTGGCAAGTCTTTCATCCCTGAAAACCTGAGCTCTGGCCTTGAGTTTGCTTTGCAAAAGAAAAGACTGATGGTAGAACTTGGTTTAGTGTGTGGTTTTTGTGTTTTAGCTCCAAGTCCTTTTGAGTAACAGCTGTAAGAGTATGTGCTGGTGCCTAAAGGTAGTGTGAGGTTCCCTGAGCTCCAGTGTTGCTCTTGCAGCAAACATATGTGTACCCAGGGGAGTAGAGGCTGTGTGTACACCCATACACCTAGAATGGGAAAAAAAATTGCCTGGATTTTGGGGCTGCCACTGCTCTTGCCTGTTTTGCTGTGTTGGAACCAGATCAGTCCCGCTGATGGGCCAAGCTGGACTACGTTTCTCATTATGTTTTCTCTTCTCAATTGTGAGCATCGTGTGGCAGCATTGCATAGCATATGTACAGCACGGCCAGGCAGAGGGGTGCAGCGAGGGTGACTCTGCAGCATGCGGGGCTGCAGCAACCAGCAGGAATAACTGCTGAAGCTTCTGGGACCAGTGGAGGGACAAACAGCACAGGAGGTGCTGTCTTAATTAGAATTTCATTCAGACTGACTGGAAGGAGCTCTCCGTCCTTGCCCAGTAGGTTTGCCTGATCTCTCTAGCTGATGCCTGTATAGGTTT
This sequence comes from Oriolus oriolus, assembly GCA_013400235.1. Lineage (NCBI taxonomy): Eukaryota > Metazoa > Chordata > Aves > Passeriformes > Corvidae > Oriolus > Oriolus oriolus. The sequence goes on from VXBT01009197.1 coordinate 455,180, forward strand.
TGTGTAGACATGAGAGAAAGCACATCTGTTTAGTCTCCGGACAGAGGGTAGGTGCTGCTGTTTGTGTTGTGTGCTTGTGTTTGTGAAACCTGTCACTTGAGTGACAGAGGGTAATCCAACGAAACAAAATTCTCTTCCCTTGTAGCCAGGGTAAATGAAAAAATGCAAATATTCCTATGAAGGTATACAATGTAGTGGCAGTCTCCTTTTCCTGCTGGACCTATTCTGGCTTTCTAATAATAGTTGGAGTGCATTAATTGTGTTAAAACCTTGACTGAGGAGAGATGTGGATTGGCCTTTCAGCTGAATCATGCATCTACACTGTGGTGTTTGAGCAGTGATGGAAATAGAACTGGCAATATCTTACTTTGTGCAGACAGTCTAGTATGAAGAAGGTGCTCTGCTGCAAGTGTTTGCATAGGCAGGCAGGGAGCTAACTTCTCTGCCTTGCTTTATTCTATAGACCATGGTGGTACATGATAGCATTTGTTTTGATGTGTAGTTGTCAGGGATAAAAAGGAAACTGTACCAGTCCTCTGCATCCACTGGGACGTGATTCTATTCAAGATGTCATAATAAATCTCATTTCTAACTAACTGTTGTGAAGGTTTGTATATGGCTGGAATGGTTTGGCCATGGCTGTCTTGCCCACAGACACACACTGGACTCTGCTGTGCAGCTGCGTGTGCAGCCTGCAAGGGCAGGCAGTGGTACTGTAGACATATTCTGTAGCTGTGAAGATCAGAGCAGTGAAATCATTGAGCACTAAGAAAGGCTACTTTGGCTGTTTTTCAGTTTCTGCTCCCAGTTACTGTAGTGCAGTGGGTGCTTTGGTAGCATTGGACTTTTCTTTAACTGTGTGTATTTAGAATCAGCTTTCAGCTGGAAGAAATGCCTTTGTTGATTCCTCTCCACAGATGGTTTCAGGAAGGTGATTGCTCTGGAGAATGGTATCATCACAGCAGAGAAAAGCTCAGTCATTGAGTTCCAACACCCTTTCTTCAAGCAAGGGAAGGCACATTTACTGGAAAACATCAAGCGCAAGGTATAGTCTAAGCACATATTTACTTGACTTAATTTGAAAAGTGGCTTATCAGGAGCACGTATGGATGTTTCAAACACAGCCAGCAAATACCATGGGAACCAAGGAAACTCCCTCACAATGCCAGGCTGGTGCTTGGGTGGGCCTCCTTGTGACAGTGCTTAGACAAAACCTTCTCTGCTGTTGGTCGTGAACTGGGGTAGGACCATGTTCTGCATCATCATCAAACCACAGCCCTTCTCCACAGAGTTCCTATCCCTGACTGCAGTTTAGCATGCTCTGCAGTTCTGTCGGCATCTCCAACTCAGAGAAGGGGACAAAGTGAAAGAAGCAAAAGAAAGTACATTCCCATTTGGCACTCATTGAAAATTAGCAAGGTCATCACTAACCAGTTCATTTGGATGAGTTTGCATAAATGATATTGCTCCTCCAAAACGAGCACTTTCTGCTTTTCTTTTGTACGTTCAGGCCTTGTGTGACCTGTTTCTGCACAGATACTTATCCTCTATTGGCACATTACAGCCCATAATATCCTGAGGACAAGAGTATCATGATACATCATGTTGACATTTGAACAGCAGAATCTTTTCTTTAGGCTGTCGTCAGGTGTGCCTGCATTGCCCAGGGTAATAAAAGCCCAGGGTAGGCTGGAGAGCCACAATTACGTTTGGATTGATTCTTCACTGAGCTGCCCCTGCTTGGAGCCAGAATCGATGCCGTGGCGCTGGCTCAGGCTGTGCTCCCCCCGCTGCTGTGAGCAGCGTGTCCCAGCGTGCACGGTGCCAGGGCAGGTGCACGGTGACGTAAGGTGTGGCACCATGTGTCCCAGGGGTGGTGCACTGGGTGGAGTGTTCTAGATGGAAAGACAAAAGTCCTGCTCAATGCCAAGGACATTCATATGAAGTGTTGAATAGGTTGGTGAAAGATCGTCTTTGTTGCACAGGAAATGTCAGTGATTTTTTTGCAAAACTGTCATTAATTTTCTTGCTCTTTTACTGCCTGGAGCGGGGCCATATTCCAGTATTGGCTGTGAACTGTATTTCAAGCCTCTGTCAGGACTGCAGGTTTGAATGCAGGACTTGCTTTACTTAACTCCCTTTCACTTTTAGCTCTGCTGGTGTGCAGATACCCTGCGTGTCTTCACAAAATACCAGAATGGTTTGAGTTGGAAGGCACCTTAGAGCTCATCTCATTCCACCCACTGCCATGGGCAGGGACACCTCCCACTAGACCACGTTGATCCAAGCCCCGTCCAGCCAGGGATGGGACAGCCAAGTTTCTCTGGGCAGCCTGTGCCAGTGCCTCAGCACCCAAGGACTGGACACCCTGATTAGCCAGCTGAGGACTCTGAAGAGCTTGCATTTGAGCTTCTCTTTGTACTTGGGCAGAATTTAGATTGGCCCTTTTTTTTGGAGGCTAGCTGGCTGCATTTGAAATTTCCACCCACTTCCTGCAACTTTTGGTTGTCTTCCCACAGAGAGGTGGTATGCAGAAGAGAAATCAGACAGCCATGAATTCCATTTGGGATGCACCCTGTGTACATTAGCATAAATTATTAACTGCAACAAACAGCAAAGCATCTAAACTGCAGACAGGGAGGAGAACTGTCAGACCCCTCAATCCATCCTTTGCACCATGGGATGTCAAGAAAGTCATGTCTGAGAAGTGATTGCACAACAGCTGTGTTCTGTTCCAGCACAAAGGGATGGGATGTTGGTTTATAACACCATAGGTTAATTTCTGATCATCCCATTCCCCTGTGGAAGACAAGATGTATGAGCCAATCTGCACAGAAGTTATCTCAGACCTCAGCAGGCCAATCCCGCATTGGTGCTTTCACCTCCCCCTTGGAATCCACAAGAGATGCTTTCACATCCCCCTTGGAATTTAGCAGAGTAACAAGAAAACTCCCAGCAGGCTGTAGGTTGGGAGGGATGCCTGGTACAACTCCATGTGGCTCAATTATAGTCAATACTTGGCAAAATGATGTTCAAAATTGTGCCTGCAAAACCTGGATGTGTCATTCAGACACGTGCATGTGATACGCTACAGACCTGTCTTTTTCAGAATCCTGAACTGTGTTGCAGCCAACAATGCTCCTGCTGCAGAGAGAGTTGCTGAAGGAACTGGAAAATGTTTAATATAGAAGTGCAGGAAGGAGGTGGTGAGCTTTTTGCTCGCTGATGGTTTTTCCACCATCGTTTGAAGTAGCAGCATTCGTGGATTCTCCCTGAGCAGACGAGCGGTTTTGGACTCTTCTTTCTGCAGACAAGTCTCCATAACTTTGGAATATCACTGAGCAGAGAGGTAGTAGAAGAAACACCAACAGGGGAATCTGAAATTCAGCTGGTGTGGGATAAATTTTCAGATTGAGTAGGATGCATCTAACTAGACACCTTCATCTCTCAGTAACTTAATGGAAATTTGTTACTCCTTTGCTGGCAGATTTACCCACACCTAGAAGGTATATGATCATCTTGTTCTTCCACTATCAGCTGTGGGGGTTTTTTGGCTGGTGTTTGCTCTATGACACTAGAGGGCAAACTGTCACCAGGCCTGGCAGAGAACCACCAGGGAAAGCCCTTTGCAGTCAGTGGTTTATATCGTGAATTACAGTCATGAATCTACTGTCTCCAGGTGCAAAGTGCTAATCTCATGTTTTCATTGGCATCTTGTTTTTTTATACAGTGCAGCCTGTCCTAAGGATTGTCACCTGCAGCAGTTGTGGTGTTTTGTGCCATGTAAGAATTGCAGTCTTACCTGGTCTTTTAATGGGGCTTAGTCCTGCTCTGCAGACTGACTGCACTCTCCCTGCAGCAAGGAGTGAGCAGCGTGTTATGCACTGTTTGTGGTAAAGCATGTGTACCCATTCTAGGTGTCTGCAGTGAGAACTGAGGATCTCAAGGTCTGCACAGAGGATTTGCACAAAGTCCTGTCTGAGGTGCAGGAGATGAGAGAGCAGCAGAACAACATGGATGTCAGGCTGGCTAACATGAAGAGGTAGACTCGGCTGTTTCGGGGCGCTTATGCATTGAATGTTGCTTATGTCTGATGGAGATTGGCTAAATATGGGTTTCATGTGAACTGGAAACAGGTGAAGCTATATTCTTTCTTAAGAATGCCCATTCCACCCCACACAACATTCTGAATCTTGTTCGTTTTTGTGATTCAGTTACATACTGGAGATTTAGACTAGGAGTTTGTTGACTGTCTTGAGATTTCACTCTGGTTGCCAGCACCTGTAGTAGTTTTTTAGGGCAATAAAAGCATTTCATTTTTTGAATACAAACAGGATTAGATGTAGTGAGGGACAATTGGTGTTTTGTTTTCTCCCTAATTAGAAGTGGACTTCACACATCCTCATCTCTGTTCTCTCAGATCTCCTTCATATAGGCACTGGTAATTCATTCAGGTCATTGGTATGCCAGCAGATATCAACCAGAGTTCAGGAGATACCTTTCTCTCTCTGTTCCTTAAAAAAAACCCCAACCAATCCACTTGAACACCACCTTGAGATCCAAGGTCCACCTTGACCCAAGGCTGTCGTTGGGGGGTGGCAGGCTGAGTGTAATACAAAGTCCTTATTCAACAGCTTTGAGGCTTTGAAGGAATACCTCAGATCAAGATTATTGGTGGAGCAGCAGAGGATGAGGGTGTCCTTACTAAGTGAGTGTTTGATGCTGCCTGATGGAAAATGGAGTTAAGTTAACCCAGAGTTTATGCTAGTGGATCGGATTAACTGAGGGTTAGTTATCCACAGAGGGAATGTTGCCATTGGTTCTGCAAAGTACTCTAAAAGTTTGAAAGCTGTAAAACTAGAGCATATAAAGTAAACTCTGTTCATCCTCTGTCTTCTGATTTATTCTGCATTGCAGAGAAAATAAGGCCCTGTGGAAAGAAGTGGCAGTTCTAAGGCAGAAGCACAGTCAACAACAGAAGCTGCTGTCTAAGGTACCATTGCAGCATCTTCAGTGCTACCATCCTTATTCCTGCCTCTGTGATACTTCATGGCATTCTTTGCTTATGTAGAATGACAAATGACACAGAGCTGAACAGGCTGTATTAATACAGCATAAAGAAAATGTTCTCAGTTCCTGAGTGTCCCAGAAGTAGCACAGTAAAGAACCACAAGCAAAGCACTAAGGAAAAGTCATAGTAGGATGTCAGTGTGTGGAGACAGTGCATGGTGACAGGAGCCCAGAAGTTGAGAGATTGCAGGCACATGGAATGGAGTCTGTGAAAGATCTTGGACCAGGATACACTTAGACTGCTTGAGAAGTGAACTTGGAACCCAGAAACTGTAGGAGCTTGCACGCTGAAAAAAATTTTCTCTGGTTTATCCCTCAGCTGTTTCTGGTCTGAAATCCTCTAGTGACTTGTGCTGTTATATTGCATTTCAAAAAAAAAGCCAACTGTGCAAGTGGGATAATTTTTCTATGCAGTTTGTAACTCTTGCTTTGTTCTTTAAGATACAATTGCAAATGGACTTTTAAATACCTGTTAATTTCTGTCACATAACTATGTAATTTTATAGTAAAATCTGAATTGAGAATTTAATGTTAGGATTGCTATGCTGACCACTTGGTTTTGGTTTTCTTTTGTTTTTTCTTTATAGATTCTTCAATTTATACTAAGTTTGATGCGAGGAAATTACATTGTTGGGGTCAAAAGAAAAAGGTAATTACTTGATAGGTCCCAGATCAGTGTCAGATGTGAATTTTAGGGATAAATCAGGTTTTTGTTGTGTGACTTATATATACAAACTTGTATATACAAACTTGAGAAAGCTGATGGAAGTTCAGTCAATCACAAAATAAATATTTCCTCCTTATCACTAAAATGGGTGGGAAGAGAATACTCTATACATTTTCAGTTCCAAAGGGCGCCGTTATCAGAAGTGGTAAATCTGAAAACGTGCGTGCCTAACTGACTTCTTCCAAACCACGGTGTGCACGTAGTGCGGGCTGCCTGCGGTGCCCTTCCTGACACGCATTCCCAAAAGCCAGGCTTCTTGGGAGGGAAGGAACGATAACCATTACTGCCTGCATCTGGCACTGCTGCAGCTCTTCCCTCTGGAAGTCAGGATGTACTAAAGCTGTGCTTTGTCTCAGGTCTCTCACAGATGCTGCGGGTGCTTCACCCTCCAAGTACAGCCGTCAGTATGTCCGCATCCCTGTGGAGAGTGGCCAAGCTGTAAGTCTCCCCAGGGATAGAGGCACTGGGTTGGACAGGATGATACACAGTGATATCAATCTTCCTTATGGCTACAAATACCCTAACCTTGTAATCAAACGCTCTCTCTTTTGTAATGGGCAATGGGCAGCTTTAGAGCATCACTCTGGCTGTAAAATCACGCAAATCAGTGCAACTGGTCACAGATGAAATGTGAACAGGCAAGAGAAGCTGCAAGGAGAATGGGGCTTCAGTATGAAAAAAGAAAAGGTCGGAGCCTGTGGTTTACTCATTTCTGTGCTGTATCTGCAGATGGCTTTTTCTGAACATAGTGCAGATGTAGAGGATGGAAATGGTACAGGTCTGATAATCCGAGATATCACTGACACCCTGGAAAATGCCACCAATGGCCTCCTTGCTGTGGCACACACAAGTGACAGAGCCAGGTATGTCCAAAGTATATGAAGTATTTATGCCTGGGTTAACTGGGTAGTTATGTTAATGTAGGTGATCCATATGGATTCTGGGAAACAGAATATCTCTCTGAATGTCCATTTGTGCATGACAGGCCTGTTGTATGCTGTCCTTCTACAGCAGGTAGCGTTGGTCGTTGTCAGAGCTCATGTCTCTTCAGGAGTCCTTGGAGGCCTGTCAGGCTGATGGACATTTCAGGTTTAATTTGCTGAGACTTTTCTGTCTGTTCAACAAATAAGCACATACTTGACTTCTTTGACTGAACAGGGACCTGAATGCATATATAGGTTTCTAATAATCCAAAATGTATATAGATTGCCAACAAACAAATGAAGATGTATAGTTTTATCTTCAGTTTCAGTACTGCTCTCACTAAGCATATCCTAGGGAAGGCATTCTCTGTGTGGCAACAGATTTTAGTGAAAACCCATTTAGCTGTTAATACCTAGAGTGAAATACGGACTGATTTGGAATATTTTCTTTCCAGAGTCTGTCTTTTGGGAGTTTCCCTCCTGCCTAAATCCCATATACTACATTGCTGCTTTTTGCCTGGGAAAAAGAGGTGTTTTGCTCTCATACGTGGTCTCTGTATATAAGCTGTAGTAAAAGATTCTTCATCTGCCACTTTGCTGCTTTTTCTAAAGACCAGTTTGTCATTTGAACCCTTGACTGGCCTAATCTTACTAAGATTTGGGATACTAAACCTGAAATGAATAGTAATGCAGTTGATAAATTCTCCTGTGCGTTGTTTCTGTTTGGATCACATTTTAGGGAGCCACAGGCAGCTCTGGATCCTGGCTTACCTCTTTGTCAAGTATCACAGCCAAGTGAGTTAAATTGTGCAGAACCTGTCCCATCAGTTCCTATAAACGATGTCAGCAAATCCGGTGAAATAGGCACGGCTGCTGTGGAGCTCCACACTGCACAGCCAAATGCTCCAGAGGACCCTGTGTCAGTAATTGACTCCATCTTGAATGAGAACAACTCTGGAAACCAAAATGATCCTTTGCTGGACAGGTATTAACTTGTTTCTGAGAAGCATTACGCTGCTGTCTCCTTGTGGGATCCTGTCAGTTTTGGAGGGTGTGTTGTTTGGCAGAACATAGGGAATTAGCTTTTGAATTGTCATTGACAAAGTGAATTCTCTGCACCTTTGTTACCAGGCCTTGAAAAGCCAAGTGTTGGCATCACACACTGAGAAAGGGTGAGTGTCCCTGTCACCTTTATGGTAACAGGTGTGCCTGAGCGCTGGTGTGTCCGTCAGTGTGTCCCATCAGCCCGCTGCTGGCACTGCCAGGTGCTGCCAAACAGCAGGCGAAGGGCAATGATCTTGGGCGGGCACTTCATTCCTGGGACCTGGATGTGGATTGTCCTGGTGGTCATCTCACTGTTCCTTTCCTTCTCTGCCCCTCATTTGTGCAAAGCTGTTTCCTGTGTGCCCTGTCAGATCACACAGCCCTGGATCAGGGGTCCGGGCTGTGGGTTCCCGCTCCGCAGTGGCTGCGTGAGCAGCTCCCAGCTCCACTCCACTCCCTGAGCTTTGCCCTCACTGTGGCTGCAGGAGAGCACAAAGCTTTAACCCTTACAGCTCTCCTGCTGTGGTCAGCAGCCGGTAGGAGGGTCTGGGGTAGTGTCACAGCACTCGTGTGGTCTGAAGGCCTTGCTGTATCTTCTCTCCTGGGCACTGCAGGGTGTGGGGCAGTGCCTTGGAACTGCCCATTCCTCAGCACTGGGAATTCAGTACAGGAGCTCCTCATGGCATAGTGAGACATGCAGTGCAGGCACTGTGCCTGCTGCTGCCTTTTCAGGTTCTTCACTGTCCCTCACATCTTGCCCACTCTCCCTGGAGACATGTCCAATTTGTCAACAAGCTGATGTTTCAAAGTAGGTAGAGTTCTTTCAGGCCCAGATTATTTCCAGCCCTTTGCTTATCATTTATTGTCCATGGGGAAAGCCAGCGGACCTTTGTTTAAACAGGTACTGGTGTACAGGCTGGGGTCTGAGAACATTCCCCAGATACTAAAATGAGGGAGGGAGTAGGTATGGAAGGAGGAACTGCTTTTTGACCTGATAGCTGTAGTTATGCTTGCTGTTCAGGTAGTCTTCCTTGTACCTGTACCTCAGAGAGTGAAAGGTGGTACAGGAATGCAGTTTCATCCATTTGGCTATTTTGGATTGTAGGCAACCTGCCTTGTGGCGCAAGAGAAGGCCCTGCCTGCCACCTGTGCCTTACAGTACTATGTAATTTTATCTTTTTAGAGAAGAAATTCAGGATTTTCTGAACTGCATCGATGCCAGCCTTGAAGAGCTCCAAGCAATGCTGTCAGGGAAGCAGTACAACTTCGGTGCCGAAGCATTCAGTGACGTGAGTGTCTTCTCACTATTTTTGATTTCTGAGAAATACAGCTCAGGCTGCATCATGAAATGTTACTAGTTTATTCCATGTTGTAATGGGTAAGAGTGGGGAACATCTTGAAAAGCAAATAGTTACAAGTAGAATGATTCAGAGGTATTCACAGTGTACAAGGTAATATTGGGAGCCTGCCTTTCCCGGGTCATACAGGATTTCTGTTTTACAGAACTGAAGGGGGGAAAAAAAGGAAAAAATTTGCCTCATTTCTCCTTCTCAAGCCTCAATCACATATCATCACATCCTGACTGTGTGTTTGATTCAGCTGGATGGTATGGAGTGAAACTTAGCTGTATTCCTGGAATCACTGGGAAATAGGGTAACCTTTTCTCCCCTTGTGACCTCAGTTTACAGCCACAGGTTGAAGCTCCCAGCTGAAGGCCCATAGAGGAGCCACTGTCCCCGTGCTTCAGTGGAAGGAGTGGCACACTGGGTCCTGCAGTCCTTTCTCTGCAATTTTATTTCAAGAACTTTATTAGTTGACATATGGTCTGGTTTTATTTTCAGGCATTTAATCCCGAGCTGCCAGCCCTGGATATGAGCTTGATGGAAACTCCCCCTGGTGTGGAAAATGTAAGAGTAAGATTTACTTCTGTGGTGGGGAGGGCAAATGTGATGCTGGGAGTTGAATCTTGCTTGATGTAACTCAAGAGTGGGAATGGGGTTGGTGGCACAGGGTGACACTGCTGGTTCATCTCATCCAGCTGATTCCAGAGTTTCAATTAACAGTGTTGGCATGTCAGAATTTAAGAGGGATCTCCAGATAATTTCCAGTCCTGCATTCCTAGTGCAGTCACACACTCGGAATGCCTGTCTGAAGACTGAAGGAAAAGTACTAAATGAAAATTGTAATGCAATACACTGTAGTTGTTCTGAACATGGCTGTATAGGATCTCCTCAGAAGATACACAGAAGTTCCGCACAAACTTACTTCTCTTGGTCCAGTTCCTAAAACTGATTCACACTATTAAAAAAAAACCCTTGCAAGTGTTATTTTTGTTGTAGTCCTGAAATAATGTTTAAACTAGGATTTCCCAGTCAGAAGAGCTTAGACTACAACTGATGTAAAATGCAGCTGCGTTTAAGCAATGCCTGCAAAATTTAATTACGTGATGAAATCATGTTTAACTGTTACCCCAACAAGACCGATTGTAATCAAGCTTCTGGTTGGGAAGGTAAAACAGATATTTGCCAGTCAGAAGCTTGTCTTGTTTAGTAAGTTAAGTTTGTATTTCACTGTGCCTCCTGCTGAGAGCCTCTGTGTGCAGGCCTTCGTATGCAACAACAGGCTCATTGCTCAGTTGTTCCATCTCTCTTGCCTTCTCCTTTCACAACTAATTCTGTTAGCCAGTCAGTAAAGACTTCCATTTTGTTGTTGTTAAACATTCTGTCTTAACTCTCTGTCTGCTTTGTTTCAGATGGCAAACTTGGCAGAGAGCACTGAAGGTCTGGGAGCAAGTGACAGGGAAACAGCAGGAAGCAAAGGTGGGCAGGAAGGAACACTGAGTGCTGTGGCAGCTCCATACTCTTTGAAAACTGTATATTGAAATGGAATTGTTGTAGCCTGTAATATCTCCTTCTTTGGTCTGGGCTTAAGCTTTTTGTGAAGACTGTGCTGTTTCACTGATCTTGAAGCTGTGCCTCAGTCTTAATAGGCCCATCCTGGTTTTCAGATAGAAAAAACCCATCCTGGTTTTTCACACAGAAAACATGGGTCCCATCCTGTGTCGTTTTTCACGTGGAAACATGACACAAGTGCCACAGAGCAGAACTGCAGATGTCCTTGTGGCAGTATCTCCTACACAGGCTGTGATCCCCTCAAAGGCAGTGCTGCTCAGGTTACCACTGCAGTGCTGCCACTGCATGCTGTGAGAGTCAGGGGCTTCAAGTGGGCTTCAGGCACTGGTGTTTCCAGGCACAGGGGCTTTGGTTTCACTCTGACAGCCATGGGTGTAGAGTTTGTCCCAGCCCAGCTTGGGCTTTCCTGCAGTACCAAGTTTGAAGCAACCTTTCCAGATTTCCTTGGCTTGAATAGGAGCCTCAGTTGGTGAAACAGTTTGAACTGTTTGTTTTTCCCTCAGATATGCAGCTGATCCAGTACAGGGCCAACCCTCTGCTTTCCTTATTTGAAGAGCTGCCTTCAGGTGAAGCTGCAGGGAAGGTGGATGATCCGAAAGACCTTCTGCTGCCTCCCCTGGAGGAGAAACCTGCTCTCCAGCCTCCATCAGCCAGTGGAACCGTTGTGCCACTTGCGGCTCCAGCAAGCCAGGCCGAGCCTCTGGACACGCTGGGAATGAGTGATCCACCTCTCCTCCCAGAAGATGGGAATGGAGAGTATAAACTGTTTCCACTCCTGCTTCTCAGTCCTGTTGCTAACTTCATAGATGAGGCCTCTGAGATAGAAATTTCTTGAACTCATAGAACATCTGTAACCGGCTTAGTGCTGTGGAATAACCACCAAAGGAGTGGAGCAGCAAGAAGTGTGAGCTTGGTCCTCACCTGCTTCCTGGGGACCCTGTTCTGCGCAGACAAATGGGAGTTCTCTTGCTGCAAGCAGGGAGCACATCTGGGAGAACTGAACACAAGCTCAACAACAACAAGAGCTGGTGGAGTGAAGGCACCAGACAGAGGGGAAGAACAACAACCCTGTAAACATACCACAGTGTATTCCGTAACTTTTTATCCAATATTCTTATTGCAGGAGGAAATCTGTTTGTATCCTGTTTGTAAAGTTTGGCTGGGTTTTTTTGTTGGGGGGTGGTGTTTGTTTTTATTAGCTGGATAGTAATGTGGTGTGTAATATTTTGAACCTGGGTTTTACTCTTTGGAGAGCCTGCTTCAATAGGTGGCTTGCCTACTGTTTGGAATTAAGTTGTTTTTAAATTTTGTTTTTAATTTGAGATTTCTTTTTTGATAGTTACTGGCTACAATTGTTTGCATCTGCTTAGATCACTTTCGTACTCCTAGATTTGCTCCTAGGTATAGGGAACATTTTTCCTATGGAAAATGACATTTTAACTGTGGAGTATTATTTTTTAACATGCTAGCACACATCCATTGCCCCGGATTGTAGGAGTTGTGGTAGGAAGTGCTTGCCCCCCTGTGTAGCGCTGATTTCTCATGCACATTGCATGGCAGTTCCGGGGTAACCTGCCCCCAGTTCACAGGTCATGTGTCCTTGGAGATGGTCAGTAGGACTGATTCATGTTTAGCAAAGGCCAGCAGCTGCCCCTAAAATGAGAAGGGGAGCCCTGGAGTGCCTTGCACTGACACAGGGTGTCACATTAAGGTGTCTCTGTGCTGGTAGCAGCTATTGTTCCCTGCCCCCTGTATGAACACCAGGCTTCACGCTGCAATTTCTGCCCGTGGAATCTTAAAGCCAAATTAACCAGATGCATCCGAGTCTTTTGACAATGAATTACATGCACTAGTGTCTGCTTCATCAAAAAGTCTTTCCCCAAAGTTTCTTTTGGCACTGTTTCCCAAGCTCTCTGAGCAGCTGTTCTTTGGAGCCCAGCCCTGGTGTCAGCAGAGCAGCAAATTCTGTGCTAGTACCAAGCATGTCATAGCTTCGCCAGCCCACACAAACCTGCCCTGTGCTGAAGTGACAGCAAACTGCTGGGGCTGCAAGAGGCCTGGATGCAGGTAGAAACCCCCTTGGATAATATCACCTGATATCCCTACCAGCACAATTACTTTAAATTTTTTCCAATTTTAGGAATTCAGGCTACCTACAAGCTTTGTTCTCTCTAACGTTCCTGAACTAATAAGTGCTGAGCTCTTTTATATTCAAGAATCCAAGGTAGATATTCTGAAGCCTGCTAGATGATGCATGTTACCTGTGCTGGCCTGACTTTGTTGTATTTGTGCTTCACTGTCAAATCTCTGAGTTGCAAAGGAAGGTCCTGCTCCTGAGTGTGTAACACCTACAGTGTCATTTTATTTCTGTGCTGCTGTACCTGTTCTTACTTCGTGACCCTTCTCATTTCCATCTTTTGAATTGCCTTCTGTCAAGTTTGTCTTATTCAAGCCTTCACAGTCTTTCTTTCGTTGACTTCTTGAGGCCAAGGGCTGAATAGTCTCAAGTTTTCATGAGCTGAAGGAAGAGGGGGAGGTGAGCATGTTGCATCTGTCCCAGGTCAGGTTTGGTTTGTTAATTCCTTCCCAAAGGCCACAGTTTTGCCAAGAGTGAGACAGTGAAAACCAGACTTTCCTGGTGTGCTGTTTGACAGCACCATACAGACAACAGAGTTCTTTGGGAGGTTGATCTGCACCTCTGACTCCCTGCGCAGGTTGGACTGTAATTCCTGTTACAGGTTAGTGTCATGTTCCTCAGTCACAGAGTCCTCTCCCCTCAGTGCAGCTCACTGTCAGATATTGGGTCTGAGTACATCATGGGTTTTTAATACACTTTCTCTCTTAAGAAGTTAAGAAACCAAGGCTTAAAAAAATTGAAAAAAAAAAGTTTGTGCATCTGTGTGTCTGGTTTATGTACTGCTCTGAGAAAAGTATTTGTGCAACTTTCCTAAGGAAGATTGCAATGGAAAGGGGAAGACTGAAAAGCAAGAAAAACCCACATGCTGAAGTAATTAAACTCAAGCATTGCAAAAACATTACTGTGTTTCTTGTACGTTCTTTGTGTGTGTTCCTGTATGTGCCAATGTTTTGCAAACCTGTTTACTGAATTTTCCAGAATTAAGAGCTTTCATGCTCCTGGGGCGTGATCTCATGATGCAGCTGCTGCTGATTCAGGAATAACTAGGATGATGAGGAAAGCCTAGTGTCTGTTTCCAGAGCCCAGGAGAAGGGCACCTGGGACTGGTTTTTCAGAAGGGATGATGTGCAAGTTCAAAATACCATGTGTGCTGAAAAATACACCAGATGGAGTGCACCTGTGCACATGTTCTCCATAAACTTTAGTGGGAAAGGCCCTCAGCTCCACAAGGTATGGATTGAAATATTTACTGGAGATAATAGAAGGAAACAGGGAACAGCCCAGATTATCTGTTGCATCAGGCAGACCCCAGATCCAGACATGGCACCTTGTGCAGACCCTGCTTGGGGTAACTGGCACCGTGGGCGTTTCAGGTTGTGTGGGATTTTCCTAGAAGTAAGGATGTGCCAAGAAAAAGGATCTTTATACAGAACATGCTGCTCTGCTTCAGGATAAGGACAAGGGCACGGCAGTGGGGCTGGCACGTGGAGCTGGGGGCAGACTCCTCTGCTGTGACAAGCTGGCTGAATCTGGCTGCAGCCCAGTGCGCCTCCAGCGCAGTGCCGCCGGTGCCCGAGGGCGGGAGGCCAGGCAGTGGTCAGCAGCGCCCGTGTGACGGGCTGGGCAGGGGCACTGCAGCCTGATGCGTCACCAGTTTGTTACTCACGACCGCAGGGGCCTCACTGTAGCAGCAGCTTCCTTCCTTCTCCACATGGCTGCTGCACTGGCTCCTCGGCTTTATCATTCTGTGTCTGGGGAGGAAAGATTGCTCTTCCTTATCGTTCACGTGCGGGGAATTCACAGAACACTCCCAGACGTGGCGAGGGCAGACTGAGAAAGTGCCAAGTGCACCTCTCACGCTCCTTTCAGATCTGCTTCTGCGCTGCTCCAACCCAGCCCTCCCCACGCCGACCATGGGATCCCTGCCACCAGTTCGTATCTCCTGTGTGCTTGCTAACAGAGCTTTCCAGAACATGAGAAAAACTGACTTTGCTCTGTCTCTCCTGGGCTGTGTGATGCCACCTCATCCATCCATGTTCAGAATGTTTTGCTGTCTCCTAAAACAAGATTGTTGTTTTGAAAAGCACTATCATGGTATCACAGATGCCCAAAGCAGAAGTGAAGGGTTGCTGCCGCAATCACCTTAGGTACAGGTACCTGGTCCTGCATTGTATAAAGTACAAGACGTTTCCTGCCACTGTTCCCCCAGTCAAAAGGGTAAATGTAAATATGTGAATAAATATCTACACATCTTTTTTAGTCCCACGGTTTCAGTTTCAGCTTCCTGGTTGGTTCAGATCCCGCTAGTGACACATTCCTGTTGTGTTTTCACCCCAGCCAGCAATCAAGCCCCATGCAGCCACTCGCTCACTCTCCCACCAGTGGGATCGTGGAGACAATTGAAAGGGCAAAAGCTGGAAAACTCGTGGGCTGAGATAAAGACAGATTAATAGTGAAAGCAAAAGCTAGCACACAAGGAAGGAAAAACAAAGAATTCATTCACTGCATCCCACGGGCAGGCAGGTGTTCAGCCACCTCTAGGACAGCAGGGCCCCATCACATGTAATGGTGACCCGGGAAGACAGACACCATCACTCCAAACGTCCCCTCCTTCTTCCCCCCAGCTGTATATACTGAGCATGATGCCATGTGGTATGGCCAGCTGGGGTCACCTGTCCTGGCTGTGTCTCTTCTCAATCTCCCATGTACCCCCAGCCCTCTCACCACCGTTGCTGTACAAAAGCAGAAAAGGCCTTGGCTGTATGTAAACACCAATCAGCAATAACAAAAACATCTCTATACTGTCAACCTTGTGTTCATCTCAAATCCAAAATATAACCCCATATTAGCCACTGTGAAGACAATTAATTCTACCCCAGCCAAAACCAGCACAGTTTCCTTCTGAATTAGTTCAAGACTAATATAGGCTTCTGCCCGCCTCCAGCAAGCTGTGTTCCTTGAAAAGGAGTTCCAATGATTTGACCGGAACATGGTCTTTTCCTCACTTGAACCAAGAAGTACGTGAACACTTCAACCCCCACAGCGGCTTTTTCTGATTCTCTCTATCCCAGTGGCTGAAGGCTGGAGGGCCATCTCATGGGAAATTTCTGATGAAGGAATGCAGGGGCACAAGGGAGGATCCCACTGTGCCACTGCAGACCCAAACCGTGTCTCACTATCATTACAGCAGGGCTGTGTCCAGAGCAGGGGCCAGGATGTGGTTGGCTGCATTGAATTAGTCTGATTACTTGTATTTGAGGACGGGACGTTGAATTTGGGTGTAACAACAGCAAAGGCTCATTTCAGTTCAGCTGAATGCAGTGAAGCAGAAGAGATTATTTCATTGGAGCAGAAGAAGAATTGATAGCTGTAGAAGACAGCAAAAGGCAGTAAAATCCTTAGGGGTATTTCAATAGAAAACAGATATTTCTCTTACACAGTGGTCAATTACTGAATTATAGAGAATAACTATAACATTTAATTAATAATACATCATTTCAGTTAAGAAACCATGATTTTATGGTCTCAAGTATTTTCTACATTGACAAGTTCCTCTTTTTCTCTCTGGGCATTTCCATCTTCACCTGTTTCCAAAGCAGTCTGAAGGGACTGCAGGGATGTATGGCCCCAATCAGAGCTTGTAATTGAAAACAATTAATCAATTAAACCAAGCAGCTAAATTGCTCTGTGAGAAGGGAGGATCCATCTGTGAGATGCAGTGGGATTGGTAGTCTAGGTGCCTGCAGCTCTTGGGAAATTTTTGGGTTTAGATTTGTGTACCTGAATTCCCTGTCTCTTAAATGTGGTACAGTGATACAGAATATTTCAGTTGGAAGAGGCCTATAACAATCACCTGTCTCGCACTGGTAATGTAAAAATTTAAGATGTTTCGTGAACCTTAACTTAAAACATAGTGGTGGGTGTCACAGAAGCTGGTGAGAAAGTGATTGTGAGGACCAAGACAGTTCACAGACCATCTCAGGGCTGGTCTCTCAGACCTGTGTGTGTGTAATTGCATGTTAAAGATTATTCATCAGAAAGCAATACAAGGAGGAAAAGAGGAAGAAATGGTTGCTTAGGAAAGAAAAGAAATAGAGGGAAAAAATTTTAAAAATAGAATGGGGGGAAAAGCATACTCAGCAGAAAATAGGAAATAGAGTAGAAGTAATTTTTAAACTTTCCTCTTTACACCCTTTCTTAGGGTTTCCGCTCTGCCCACGCCTCTGACAGTAGTCACTGAGACACTTGTTTCCTCATAAAGAGGAATGAAAAACCGCCAGCCGTTGTCCTGGATGCTCAGTGACAGAGCACAGGCAGAGAAGTGTTTCTGATTTACCCCAGCTTGGGGAAAGCGGCTCAGTCTGGCTGGAGGGGGAGCAGCAGTGCCCCCGGGAAGGATGGGAATGCTGCTGCGAGCAGCCGCGCTCCTGGGCTCCCTTCTCTGCTGCAGCGGTGAGTCTGGTCTGGGCACGGGCCCTGCCCCTGCCCTGCGCTGGGGTGGTCGCGCGTGCTTGGCAGGGGTGGCTCTGCTTTGGGAAGAGAGATACGGCAAAAAGGCCAAGTGTGTGTGGTGCTGGCTTGGGGCTCCAGGTGTTTGAGATCCCATGGCTGCAGAGTGCAACAGTGCATGAGGCCATGGAAACGCTGCCCAAGGACACAGAGGACAGAGATCCCACACACGTGGCGACAGTTAATTCATGGAACACAAAGGGTCTGAGTAGTGCTGGTGTTTCCCGGAAAAGGGAGGTTTGGAAACCACCAGAAAAGGTAAAGAAATGTCTGTGAAAGCTTAGTTTCAGTCCTCAGAGCGAGAGAAATGTACTGGACAATGGTCCTCATTTTTACAGGAAAAGAGTTTTAGGCTTCTCTACCCCATGGTTTAAGCTTCTCATGTTTGGCTTAGGCTGAGAGAGGGGTGTGTTTCAGAAAAACAAAGAGGCAGCGGAGGAGAGAAGTCTTTGCTGTTCCTCAGAAGCCCCAAGGGTGATGTCTGGAGCAGACACTGGCTGGGACCAGGGAGCTTCAACTTGGACTTTAGACCAACTCCTTCCCTCAGGCCTAAGTTATCCAATAACTCTGACCCTGTGCTCTACTCAGTGTTGGTGGTGGCAGAGCAGGAGAACCAGGCTGCACACGTGGCAGGAGTCAGTGCCTCTGGCCATCAGCCACCTCCTGTCCATCTGCCTCATGCCACACGGATTTTTGGTTAACCCACCCCTGAGCAGCCCATCCCTCATCATCCCCACTGCCTGCCTGTGCTTCTCATCTGGTGGATTCTCTTTGCCAATGCTCTTGCCTTGGCTTTACCACCTGGGAGCTGCCTTCACCCTGGCTGCTTTGTGGCTTAATTTTCACTCTCCTTTCTTCCTGCAGCTTTTCTGGACCTAAGTGGCTCCAGTGAGATCAGAGGTGTCTGGAAGGGGTCTGTCACTCTGCCTTGTGCCTATGTGCCTGTGGAAGACCTCGTGCAGCAAACCCTCACCTGGACTGTGGTACATGAGAAGGGTTCAGGCACCATCTTTCGGAGGGATAACTCTGGTGACCACATTTTCCTGTCAGAGTACAGGGACAGAGTCAGCATCCCAAAGGATGCCCCAGGAAATGTATCTCTCCTCATCCTGAACCTGGAGGTCTCTGACAGAGGAACCTACACTTGCCAGGTCACCTGGAGAGACAGCAACAACAGCCTGATAGTAAAGGAGATCACCACCACACTGGAGGTTGTTAAAGGTAAATCCAAGAAGGAGGCTATTCAGGAGGGGAAGGCTTGGCTCAGAAAGGCTTTTGGGAATTGGAGGGAGCAGGTAGGAAGTGACAACACATTCCCATGCAGGAGCATTTTGCTGATCAGTGTCAGCCTCCAGCAAGAAGCAGCAAATAGATCAGAGATAAATTCTGCCCAGGACACAGCATCCTGCAGCTGGCGGAGGACCTGTGGCTCCTCAATTCTCAGTTCATCCCTGGCTTTGTCTGTAGCCAATGGCTCAATGTTTCCCAGGGGCGTGCAGCAGTAGGGAAGTCCCAGGGATACTGCACGGCTGGTTTTTGACTGAATTTCACCAGCACGTGCTTGCCCTCCTTCTGCTCAGTGTGGGGGGGTTTATAGAGGCACAGAGACATCCCCAGCCCAGAGAGTGGGACACCAGTGCCACGGGCATCACAGCCAGTGTGGGCACAGCTGAGCTCATCCTGTGGGAGGTGAAGTGAGAGCTGAGCTGCTTCCTCCTGGGAAGGCATCGACAGCAAGAGCGAGAACTGCTGTGGCAGGGGGACCATCCCCGCCACAGCCAGGGCTCTGTGACCTGGGCCCCTCTGCTTTGTCTTCCAGTGGCAGCCACCAAGCCCATCATCAGAGCCGGAGAGCCGGGGCTGACGGTCCCGGCCGGAGCCAGCACCAGCCTGACCTGCGAGGCCAGCGGGTCCCCTCCCATCAGCTACCGCTGGTTCCAGAGCACCCCCGAGGGGAAAGCCGTGTTCCTGAGCAGCGGGGCTGAGCTGGCGTGGCGCAGCCTGCGGCCCTCGGACAGCGGGACGTACTTCTGCGAGGCAGAGAACAGGGCTGGGGCCGGAGCCGTGCAGCGCAGCGATGCTGTGCAGCTCACGGTGACAGGTGAGTGCCCACAGCCACAGCTCGGAAGAGAACATCCTTCTGCAGTGCAAAGGAACAGCATCCTACTTCCCTGCCAAGCCCCTTCAGCACTCTGACACACTCCTCCCCGCTGGCTCCAGTCGCTGTCCTTCTTTATTTCCTGTATTCAATTTCCTCCTCTCTAAGGAACTGCTCTTTTCTGAGGCAAAAGAGGGTTTCTACTTCAAACACTTATTTATTCCTCTGTGGGTTTTTTGAAGTTCTCCCTGGCTCTGTAATGCTGCCCACTGCAGTCAGCAAGTTTAGACAAGGAGTCAGGGCTTTATTTTGAGAACAAGGAACAAGTGAGTGGTAATGCAGTGGGGGAACAAACCAAACTGGCCTTTGCTCCCCATGGCCAGCTGTGTGTCCCAGGGAGACACGTTGCACTTCACACACACCAGGCTCTGACACCTCCAGGCTCTGCAGGATGATGTGTGACAGGTTGGACTCAATGGCCTCAGAGGCCTTTTTCAATCTAAATGATTCTGTGATGGGTGCCTGGTGGAAAACTTGCAGCTCTCCTCGGCTGGTTGGTCGACCAGCAGAGCTGTGAAGTCCCTGACGGCAGAGCCGAGCACAGGTACCACACAGTGGCCGGTGAGAGAGGCAGAGCCTGCTGAGCTCCCAGGGCACGAAGCTTTGGCTGAAGCCCTGTGGTGCCTTTCACAGCAGTCGCACACTGGAGGGAACAGCACGGGAACAGGGGTCAGTGCTGCAGACGCTGGCTAACGCTGCTGGCACAGCATCCCCCTCCTGTCAGCTGCCTGGGGGCTGCTTCCTCCTGTGCCTATCCCTCCTGTGGAGAATTCTGTATCACAGCAGCATCACCAACATGGTCAAACCCCTGTGTAAGCCTCTCCCTCCCCCTCACCTTGCAGATCTGCCCACAACAACAGCGGCCTTGTGGAGGAATGTGGGAACCACGAGGGGACACCACTCAACCACAGGTCGGGGTGAGAGCAGTGTCAGCTGATGGCGAGGATGGGGTGTTGGGGCCGTGTGACGCCAGTGCTCGGCAGTGGTTTTATTGCTGGGGAACAGAGTCTTGACAGTATTGATTTTCCATCCATATGCCTCAGTTTTTAACCCACACATTTCTGAAAGCAGGTCTTCCTTTCCCTAGTTTCCATTCCATGGATGGCTTCTTGCTTGCTAATAGGTTATGTCTCTGTAGGAGAGACTGTACGTGTCTTAGGACTGCTCAAAATGCCATTTCCTAAGTTGCAGAGCATATAGGATTGGATGTTCTGGGTTTGGCTCTTTTCTACAGGGCTTTTTTGCTTGTTATCTGATCCTGAATGGAAGCTGCTGAGGGGACGCAGATCTGGTGTCTCCAGTGGCAGACACGAGGGATGCAAAAGCTGTTTCAGACCTGACTGGAAACATGTACCTGACCAGGGACAGCAGTTTTGAGGGAGGGCTTGTGATTTCCCATTTGTTTTTGTGGGATGTGGGAATTTAGGCCTGGGCTAGAGTAGGTCTGCTTGTGGAAACCTTCTGTGTTTGGATCGCATTTCGTTTGGATCAGTGGTGCCCCAGCAATCACATGGGGATTGTAGAAGCTGGTGTCGGTCACCAGAAGCTGAGGAAGGATGTTGACAGGTGTTGATTGTCCTTGCAGAAAAAACACAAACAGAGCTGGTGTCTGGAGGTACCTCAGGAATCTCTTGGGCTCCATGGGGCTTCACCACTACTGCAGGTGTGTGTGTACAGACATACAAATACACATATGTATCTGGTGTGTTTATATTTTGTGTATATATAATATGTACAGTATCCATCCAGTGGCTGTGCAGTGCTACATGTACTCCCTCTATAGCTCATTGCTGCAGTTTGCCTATTTTCACTGCCTTGTAAAGGGGATGGAGGTGCTCTCTTCTCATCCTATAGCTCTAATCCCAGGTCTCCTGGTGCTGAAGTGAGAGCTGGAAATGCACTGTCAGCCTCTCGCTCATGTTTGTTTCGCAGATCTGCCCATAACGGCAACAACTTCCGAGAGTGGCGTGGAATATCCAGGGAAGAATGACACAATTCGTGGTAAGTAAGAACAAAACCAAGCTGAGAAGATTAAGGACCCAAACCAGATGCTGGCACGTGTAGTCAGGAACTTCAGCTTCAAAGCTGGTATTCTTCCTTTTTAGCTGCCAATTGCATTAGCGGCTGTTCTCAAAGGGCCCAGATGATTCATGGTGACTCTTTAAAAGGCTCTGGATGTTTTCATGGAAGAATGAAAAAAACAAGTTGATACATGGGGCACACAGAGCTGCTGCTCTGCTCCTGACCAGCTAGTCCATTTTTGTCTTAGACTGTCAAAGCTGGAACAGTAGAGAAACCTCAGTGTGTGCCTCAAGCAGATCTACACATCCTCCAGCTTTGCAGCATTGTGACAGGTTTAGACACTTTCCAAACAGAACTGAGCAGCGCCCTTGAATGGAAAGCTTTATTTCATGATGGGCAGTGCAGTTACCCTGCCCAGCTCACATCCCTGTTACCTCAGCATTGAGATGGATGGTGTCTGTATGGCTGAGGTCTCTTGGGGAGGTGTACACAGAGTGCTGGGTCACACGATACCCACTCAGAGCTGCGGGACCAAGGGTTTCTGGGGACATGGCACTGCAGGGACACAGCCCTGTGTGCTCAGGGAGGGCTGGCTGCTGCTGTCCTCAGGGACATGATAAATGTCATGTAACTCTTGCTGCTGTCACCCAGAAGGGCTCCTCTGTCTTAAAGTCCTCTGTTGTATCACTTTAGATTTCCAGAGGACTGGCATGTCCCTGTACCTGGTCATCCTGATTGCTGTGGTGTGTGGTGCTGTGGTTTTCCTTGTCATCTCTCTTATCCTTTGTATTAGAAAGCCCAAAGAAGGTGAGTAGAATGTTCTGGAAAACCTGAATGTTTTATGCATGCCCAGCATGGTTTTACCTTTGATGGGTTTTGGGACCTGGAGCAGCCACCAGCTGTAGCTCTGGCACCTGCATCATCCAGGCAGGAGATGAGATGCATGGATTGACACAGATGGTGGGAGATCCAAAGAGGCACAGAAGTCCCCACAGTCAGGAGGGTCTTCCAGGCACCAGCCATGGGGTTGGGGCAGCAGTGGCCCTGGTGCTCCTGAGCTGCACCCTCCCATCCTTGCACTGGCTCCGTGGCAGCTCAGTCCCTGCCCTGCAGCCCATCCCGAGGTGTGTGGCTTGCTCTGCCACAGAGCCTTGGGATGGTTGTTTCTCACTGCTCCTCACAGACAACCCAGGGCTCAGACTTGCCTGCTTGGCCAGGCTCATAGTTCCAAACCTTTAAAGTCTCTGGCAGAGCGTTCATCCTGTCCTGCTGCTGGGAAATGCCCTTAGCACCAGCTGCTGCTCAATAGTTCCCATAGCTGGCACCCAGAGGGAAGTGCCAAGAACCTGTGAAGAACTGTCAATTCTCCCTATTTCATATAGATTTGTTTCCTCTCTGGTCTTTAGTCACAAGATATGTATTCACTGAATGCCTCTGTCTCTCCTGCACTGCCACCAGAAATCCCCCTGACCAAACGTTCCTTGGAGCCTCCTCCTCACCAGCTGTGCTCAGCTGTGGGCACACAGGTGTGCTTTGGGGTTTGAGATCCCACAGACGTCATTTTCTCCTTTGTTTCTCTGATGACCTTCCTATGACTCCATGCTACCAACTAATAATAATAATTGTCAGATGTCGCACACGGACACGATGGAACACACAGACGCCAGCTCTGAAAGAGAGAATGAGCCAAAGCTCCCCGGGCCAGAGCCCGGTTCTTTATTTTATACACTTTTAGAAAACTTTAAGGATTGGACGGTGACATTTACCACCCTTCAACCACACAGGTCAAAGGAGAAATCAATCAAACTTCTCTGCCTTAAGAGAAAGAATAAAAACATCTCGGCTAGTTTACAATAACATGGCTTATGTTTACAGAAAGTGCGTGAGAATTCTAACTACAGAATTAAAAACATTAAAAAACTGTGAACAGCAAAGCAACAGTCAGATATTTCTTTTGCCATTTTTCTTATCTTTTCTTTTTACAAGGAATCCAGAATAACCACTTTCAAAACTGTTCTTTATTGAATTTCTAATGAATAGGGAAACTGTGAACTTCTACTTTCTAACCTCAACTTTATCTTTGACACTGGGTTGGTTATTTTGACCCAGTTGTGTAACAGCTGGGTTGTTTTTGTTTTCTTGGACTGGATCCTGGGAAACTGAGTCATTACCCACCTGACATGACATCCAAGGCTGTTATTTTTGTTCTGTCTTCAAAGGTCATTTTCTTACACCAAGAAGATAAACAAAGAAATTATTTTTTTAAGAAGGTAAATGCAAATTATTGACACAAATTCTGATTTTTCTTTTCCAGCTCAAGCCTATGACGTAAAATTGTGAGTATAACCCTTTATCTAGCGCATTGATGAGTCGTGGGGGGCGGTATCAGAGCAGAAATAAAAAGCACTGCTACTAGCTGTCATGATGAAAAGCCCCTTAAGCAGTCTGGTTGAAGAGGTTCACAGTTAGCTCAACAGCACATTGTAGGATGGCTTGTGGGCTTTCCACAGCAACACAGAATGTGGTAAGAAAGATCTTTTTCATGGCAGTATCAGAATTGTAAAAGTGAGCAAGAGCTGCTTATTAACTCCTATGCCCAGGGAGGGCTACTGAAGAGGATTGCCAAGGCTAAACCCTCTGTGTTTTTCCAAGGCTAAACTCCCAGTGCTCTTTCAAATACAAAAAAAAGGAACTCCCCTTCTAGAGACCACTGGTTATACTCAGATTTATCCTCAAAACTGAATTTGCTTGGCTATATCCCTGGTTCTTCAATGTTTTTCTAACCATAGCTGTGGCAGGAAGTTATAGCTGTTTCTAAACTTGGCTTTCACATCCTGATCTCCTTGTAACCTGTGGAAGTTTTACTGAAGAGCCTGATAATCCAGTCAAAACATACAAGAAGAACCACTTCTCTAGGTATAAAGTGCTGCTGAGTTGAGTATTACAGTGGGATGTGCCAGCATCCCAGTGCTAGGCTTCCCCAGCAGTGTGCAAGGCAGCAGTTTAAGTTACAGCTGAAGCCTGAGCAAGGGAACAAATGCTGTGATGACATTTCTCCTTTGAGGATCTATCTTCACTTAAAAATATTAGATACCATAAGCCAAATGGTGGATGTGGGTTGCTTTCAGTTCTCAATTTACCCTTCCTCCAATATCTTTTAGAAATATTTATTTATTTATTTATCTTCAGCAATTATCTGATTGTGCTAGTACAAGCAATGGCGGTAAGCCTTTCATTACTTGCACACCCTTTGCTGCCTCTCCCTGGAAACTTTCTCTGGGTTGGAAGCAATGCTTCTACAATGCCCAAGGTTTTTCTGCCACCGGAAAGCAAAGGACAAAACTCTCTCCTTCAGAATATTGCCGTAGTCCAATGGCCCAGGTTTACACGGGTTTGAGTCAGGCCACAATACTGGTCAAAATCCTGATGGTTGGGAGATGCTTTGTTTACTCTGAGTGCTTCTCTTCTCGCATTTTGATTTCAGCCATAACCTGAGAGCAGCAACTTCTTCAAGCTCTGATAGGACAGGTCACTATGAGGAACCCATCTCTTCCACTGAAAACAACTATTTGATGGAGCCCAGGGAAAACAAAATCTCTGAAGAAGTAAATAAGAATGCGTCTGACTGTGCTGGAAACCCCCAGGAATCTGAGTATGAAGTAGGGGACACTTCCTGAGAACCAACAATGCTCTGCAGATACCAGTCCTGAGGACCACCTTCACCCAGACAAAATACATGTTTCTTTTCACTTTTGCCCCTGACAGATAGGTTGGACAAGCAGTGGTTGCTCTCCCTTTGCAATCCCTGCAGTGAAAATGCAGACCTCATCAGGAACTTTAGTTACAGACCCCTGTATGGAACTTCTGATTTTGTGTGCCTTGATTCCCTTTCACCACCTCTATCCCAGAAAGCCCTTTGAAAGCTGTGGCCTGCAGGTCCCAGACTAGGAGCACTGTACTAAACTTACTGCTTCAGATGGCCAAAAGGACCAGTGTTTCCAGCCTTCGTGTGGTGGGAGGAGAGCCAGCACCGAGGGCTGCTCAGCATCCCCATCCCCTGTGGGTGAGCAGGGCAGGATGCGGCTGGTGTGGGAATTGATGGTTCTTCTCCTGCCCACTTGATGCTGCACAGGTTTTAATATCAGAGAGACCTTACAGAAACATTGAAAGGCAGACTAAAGCCAAGAGGAATGCAGGAGCCTGCCACACTAGGAGAAGCAGTGCAAGAAGGAGGAATGTCCCGTGCAGTCCTTGTGCTGCCCTTGCTCCCCCTCCACAGCACTGCAGCAAGGTCTAGGCACGCTGGCCATAGCTCTGGGTGGTTCTGACACTGCAACCAGGCTCATTCTTTCTGAGCTCACGTTCTCTGTTCTCTCTTTAAATGCATGATGATATTTGAAAGAAATCAGATAGTTTTCCATACGTTTGGGTTAGGATTGCTTACATATGCCTCACATATTTTGGTGGGTGTATTTCTGCATAACTGGCTCATTTTGGAATGCGAGCAAGCCTCTCACAGCTCCTCAGTAGATACTCAGGAAGTACTTTCCTCCCAGCTTAAAAGGCCTGAAGGGTGAGTTATGAATAATTTCTACTGCCCTGAGTAAATCTATCATGCAGAGTTATGGAAGTTATTTATTTTTTTTATAATGAACAGGGCAATCCTGTGTTCCCTTAAAAGCCATGCAGACAGATGTAAAACAGAGGAAGTGACCCGAGGGATGAGTGGGACATTAGTGACACAGGCACAGGGTTAATGCACCCCCAGCTGTGCTGCTCACACTCAGGACAGCTCTGCATCTGCAGGTCTCTGAGTATCAGTTCAAAACTCACCAGAATTCAAAGGGAGTGTGAGGTGCTAATGGAATGGTATTCCAATGAAAAAACAGGATTGTGGTAGCGTAAAACCCCTGGAATGTCGCTACCTTATGTAGCCATGTTGGCCTCATCTTGGGTTTGGCAGAGCAAGAAGTTACTGAGAAAGACTGTAAAGAAGAATTATTGGTACAAAACCACATCTGTGCAAACAGTCTCTTGGAAAAAAGAGAAGAAGAAGAAACAAATGAGCAAAGTGTGCTCATGGGGGTCAGGGCTGAGGAGGTGAAGGGGCTATTTGTTTACAGCTTCTCTGAAAAGGATGCAGAAATTAGTGATAATTGTCTGGTAGCACTTTCAAAGGGCAAGGAAAAGTACTTCTTTGTATGCAACACAGAAATAAATGTGGAACACAGTGCTGCTCACCCAGGGCTGACAGCCAGAGGCCTAATGGGAAATTAGAGCAATGAATGATTTAAAAGTTCACCAAAATGTGCAAACCACCATGCACACTTTCCAGGCACTTATCAGTGACCTTAGACTTTCTCCCTGCATGTTCCTGTGCTAAAAGTTTTACTTCTCTTTGCTAAGAATGTACTTAAAAATCAAGGGCGGGGACATCTTGATTTTTGAATGAAAAGGGAATGAGTACATGGCAGCTGCTGGTGCTGTCATGGAGAAAACTGCCAACATGTACATGCAGCTTATTGCAGATGTGCAGAAAATAGGTGTTGAGTGTGTGTTTCTACATGTGTGAGGTCAGAGGAGGTGGGAAGGGAATGTGGCAGGTGCTGGAGCACAGCCCACCCCTCTGAGCTCAGCCTGACTGCTGTGGCCACTGAAGGGGGAATATGGCTCTGGCCACCTGAAATGATCTACAGTGCTTCATCTGAGGTGTCATGATGTGGCCTGAGCTCCAGCCTTAGGAGAAGGGAGCACTGAGGGAAGGCAGAGGTGCAGAGACAAAGGGCTTCCCACTGAGGGACAGGCTGGTCAGTCACATTGTGGTCTGAGCTCTCACGGCTGAAACCCCATGAGCAATGGCTGCCAGGAATCCCACAGCTTGCCCCAAAATCACTCAATTCCAGCTGCGCTGCAAAGCCACAGGCGATGCAGCCCTACCAATGTGGATAAACAGTAGTGTTATCCTGGCTGGACAGCCAGCACCAGGAGCTGATGATATTAAATACAGCTGTTGTAAGGCAAGCTCATGAAACTGAAAATAAATCCATGACTTATGGTCTCCATGTGGTTTGTGTCTGCATGCACTGTGGGACAGCTGGACAGGGTCCAGATCCTCACTTGGTAGGGGGTGTACGTGGGCAGAAGGGCAGCTGCTGTGCACTGGCAGGCCAGAGGATGAGCTGAACTCACAGCAGATCATCCCAGACCAGCAGTTTTGTTTACCAAGCCCAGAGCTCAGCCAGCCTCCGCAGAGCACTGGGAGGAGGAACCGGGCAGCCTGAAAAAAGACAGCATCGGACAGTGATGAGACTACAGCGAGCACCAGCAGCTGCTGGTGTGGTAACTGCAGGTAAGGGGACACCTCTGCTGTTCTGATGGCTCGGGGTGTGCAGCCCACCTGCAGCACCGGGAAAGAAAAGAGTACTCAGAAGACATTGTACATATGGGTCAGGAGGTGTTTACAAGGATTTGGCCAAGCTAATTGCAACCCAGAGCTCATGTCATTGACCCGAGAATTCCCGGGAAGGGAAGTGAATTTTTTCAGAGAGAGCACTTGTACATCATGTCTCTGTCACACAAGCTTTAAGGGCAAATGCTAATTTACATTAATTTCTGTTTCTTCAGGTGGAACAAGGTCATGTTTAGATGACAGACCATATGATTATCTGATGTGACAGAACTGTGGTGTGAATGGCTGGGGGAGATCACACAAGCAGCTTTTGTGGGATATCCAAAAAGTACTCAGTAAAATACAGTCGGTTGAGTCATATCTGTGAGTTAGCTAAGGCTGGACGAAACAAGAAAGTCTCAAGTAAAAATTGCTTCTTATTTGAGTGCATATGGTTCAAAAAGAGCACTTTGAGACCTTTCTTCTTCAGTTACCTACTTTTTGGTGATTTGCTCATAGTTGGGTTCTGAATTTCATCTCCTTGAACACTAAGGATCTTATTTTATCACCAGAAAAATGGTGGCAAACTTCTCTGGCCACTGGCAGACTTTGTCAGAACACGAAAGTCTGATGCAGGCTCAGCAGAGCTGGTCTCTATGATCAGGGTCTGAGGGACCATCTGTGCTCAGGTTTGGGGACATGGGACTTTACTGTGTCACCTCCAGTTAGCCAAAGATGAGTAGCAGAAACAGCAGAACAAGGAGTGCCTGAGCTGTGGTACTTGAAGAAACGATGCTCGAGAGTGTGTCCTGTCCTGTGTGCGGGAGGAAGGAGGGTGCCGGAGGGGGACGGGCTGCAGGGTGCCTCACCCGCAGCACTGCGTGGGAGAGCAGCAAGTTCAACCCAGAGCAGAGACACTGGAATAAAATACTGCATTTTAATAAACCAGGTGGCTAGCCATCATGTCTGAGACACTGAAGGCTTTTTCTTCTTGTGTTCAGATTCAAAACTGTGAGGAGTCCCTTCAGTAAGGAAGAAATGGGCTGACTGTGTGACTCAGGGAGCTATGTCTGTGTCCAGGGAGAGAAAGATGTCATGTACATCACATTTGGGGAACTACAGTTCTTCATGTCTGCTTTAGTTAAATAGTCCTTTTTTTAAATCCTGTATAATTAGAGCCCCAGGAAGTCTTGCATGTCCGGTTCAAAAAATAATCCACTCAGCAGTTTTAGCTTGGGTTTTCAACTTCTCCCAGGGCATGTTCCCCAAAACCCAGCTTCCCTTAAACTGTTTTGCGTAGGAGACTGTTTGGGACAAGGTTCTACTGCCAGTCACAGACCAGGGTGTGGAAAAGGTTGGGTTTTAATCACCTCCTGTTTGGGACAAGGTTCTACTGCCAGTCACAGACCAGGGTGTGGAAAAGGTTGGGTTTTAATCACCTCTATGAAAATGGACACATTTCCCTCTTTGAGTAACATGGCTAGCAATTTTAACAAGTGCTTTTTTGTTTGTTTGCTTGCTTTCAGGCAGGACTCAAACATTGCTAAAAGCTTCTCAGGGGCAGCATGGGCACATGGATGCAGGCCATGTGCGCTGGTACTCCACTGGTGGCTGCAGCAAAGACGTCAAGAAGGAAAGTCAGCACAAACCAAGTTTTAATGTCGTACATAGACATGCTTTGCAAGGACAGGCGCTGCCCCCATCATCTTCCTCAGCAGGATGGCTGCTGGTGGTGGCTCTCAACCTGGAGCCCTGGATGAATTTGTTGCACCAGGTCTTAGAACATGACATTCAGCTTTTTGCTCCAGGCAAGTTCCACCACAGCAATCAGCAGGGCTCAGCCACAATCACAGTCAGCCAGGGCCCCACGGGTGGGCATGCCTCTGCCTGGGACTGAAATGAGGTCCATGCAGTTCTTCATTAGCTTATTGACCTTGGGAAAATGAAGATAATCTCCAGCTCTCATTACCCTAGCAGAGAGGGAATAAACTGACACTGACGTGGAGCAGCACTTCCAGAGATGGAATCAGCTGCAAGATGAATGGTTCAGCCCAAGCAGACAGGTATCTGTTGTGATAGGATGAGGCTGTGGCAAAACCATCCCTTTTACCTTTCTCTCCCAGCTCCAGCAGAAAACAGCTCCCTGTCCATCAGATACTGTTGCCTTGCTTTTCACAGTTCTTCAATGTTTTTAATTCTGTAAATAGAATTCTCACGCACTTTCTGTAAACATAAGCCATGTTATCCTAACTGTGCCTGGATGTTTTCATTCTTTCTCCTAAGGCGGAGAAATTTGATGGATTTCTCCTTTGACCTATGTGGTTGAGGGGTGGTAATTTCACTCTCCAATCCATGGGGTTTTCTAAAAGTGTATAAAATAAAGAAGTGGGCCCTTTGGGCCGGGGGCTTTTGGGCTTTCTCCCTCTTTCAGAGCTGGTGTCTGTGTGTTCCTTCGTGTCCGTGTGCGACAAGACACATCTGCCTCCTGTTTAAAGATACTGTTTTCCTGGTGCAGCTGTTAGAACCATATGCTAAGGCATGGCTATTGAATAAATCAAAAAAAGCTGCTCTACTGACTCATGAACCACCTACAACAGAATTCACTAGATCAGTAGATGTGCTTTTATACATGTTTCTTGCCTTTCCTTAAGTCCTTCTACTTTTGGTAATAATTAGTAAGCACAGATCAGTCCTGTGCATCACACCTAGATAACTCTTAGAAGTACTTTTAAAGGTACCCTAGAGAGCACACTCAGAATGTCCCTTGGCTGCCAGTCACAAGTCACCTCCTTGGCAAACACAGTGTGTGCTTTCAGAGCATGAAACGTGATGACTTTTGCCCATGAACTGGACTATTGCAGCAGAAATGTGTAAATGTGTGCTGAGAGAGTCTGTGATGCTCAACATGACCTGGCAATGGGCACTTGCAGCTCAGAAAGGCAACTGGATCCTGGGCTGCATAAAGAGAAATGGATGGGACAGAGAATGGGACTGGAAAGATCCATACAGCCTTCCTCCTTCCTTCACCATTCACCTAACTCAGCAGTGAAATGGACTCGTGATGTTTCAGAAAGAGGATCCTAGATGACAAAGGACAGAATAAAGGGAAGTGTTCTTCACTTGCAGTCTGGTCCCAGGAGGGTGGGAGTCTCTTGGGGAAAGGAGGACAGACCTGCAGTTCTGGGAGAATGGGAGAAGTTGGGCGGATAGTGGTGTTTGTGATGACTTTCATCAGCTGCAACGGTGAGTAAATGCTTCAATGTATAAGAACAAAAATCAGAGTACTAAGAGGGTAGGGAAAATCTTTTGAATTATAGCATCTTTTTTTTTTAATTGACAAGTGCAGATAGTCTTTAGCTTATTCCATTAACCACAGAGCCTGAGAATTCATGAGAGTCTCCTTTGGCATCAGATACAAGAAGTTGCTTTCAAGAGTGCAGCAAATGGGGCAGTATCGGGCAACTCAGCTTCCCTGCCCCAAGGCAAGAACAGAATACAGTTTTTTGGGACTCTTGGCAAGGACCCACTCTGGTGTGCCAGCTCTCAAAGCAGTCTTGGTGAAGCTGGAATATACATTCTACTAGAATTTAATAACGTATCCTCACTGTTCTGTTAGCATGGCCCTGGGAAGAAGAGGAGCTGTAGTTATGAGACCAGGTGCCGGCACATTTGACTCTCCTTGGTCTCTCCAATCTAGTCACTCTCTGGTTGCATCAGGAAAGCTGAGACTGGACCCTTGGCTTTGGTTCCTATGCCCCTGACTGAATATACCCTTTCTCAGGGCATGTACGACACTGGCAGCAGCAGAGGAAAATTTTGGGAAACAAGAGAAAAGTGCTCTAACAAGTTGTATGCAGAAGCACAGGGTTGCTCCTGACATTTAGAAAAATGGCTTGAAATATATTCTCCATTTCATCAGAAAAAAACAGCTTTGCATGTGTCTGGGATCTACCTCTCAAGCAACTTCTTTTGAGTCAAAGCTGCTGAATATAACCAGTGTCTTTCCGAGGAGGGGAAAGGGGAGAAGAATAAGGAGTATGGGGAGAGGTGAGCCAAGTCAAATGAAATTAAGGTGATTTGCTACTTACAAGAAGCACTTCCCAGAGGAGCTGTGGGATCCATGGGCAGACAGCTGGAGAAAGTGGGAGAATGTGTGGACAAAATCTGCTCACTCTTCTCCTGCGCCTACCTGAATGCTTGGCAGAGTGCTGATCTGGGTAAGGTCTGAAGTTTTCCAAGGCTAAAGCAAAAGGATTGGCTTTGGTCCACCATTCCTATTCCAGGTCCAGTACTGCAGGGAATATCCCTAAATGCTCCTGCCCACAAGGAGCCTCTCTGTACTGAGAAAGAATTAAGAATTGGCAAGTGCCCAGAGAGAGACACAATAAAAATAAACATGAGGTCAAGGCAGCTGTTCACTTCCCCATGCTTGATGATGTGGGCTGGCTTAGTGGCTGTGATCTACAGCACATCTGAGACCTGGCCGCACGCTGGCATCTGCTGCCCAGTGAGTCCCGTCTATCTGGAGGACGTTTCCCTCTTCTGCTGCATTCTGATTTCTTCCCTTCCACTGCTGTTCCCTGCAGCCCTCCTGGATCTGTCTGGTGTCCACCAGGTCACAGGCACATGGATGGGATCCACCACTGTACCCTGTACCTATGTGCCTTCAGAAGGTTTCACACAGCAAACGCTTAGCTGGAGTGTGGAGCGGGACTCCAGCATCTCTGCCATCTTCCGGAGGGATGATTCTGGTGACCACATCTTGCTGTCTAAATTCCGAGGCCGAGTCAGCGTCCCAAAGCAGAGCCCAGGGAATGCCTCACTCCTCATTGAGAACCTTGAAATGCCTGACAGTGGACACTACACCTGTCAGGTCATCTGGAGGTCTACAGATAACAGCTTGATAACAAAAGAGGTGACCACCACAGTCAAAGTTGTCAAAGGTAAATCCAGCCCTGCTCTTATGCAGTCAGGTTAAACCAAACAAAGGTAGGGGGACCAGCGTTGGTGGGAATAGTCTTTCATACCATATGGTCTGGCCCATCTAGGTTGGGAGTTGAAGCATCTGCCTCCCTTGCTATGTTGGTTAACCTTCTCAACACGTGGAGGTGTATGAATGAAGTGGGGAAGGGAGCCCGTTAGTGTACAGCCCAAGATGGATCTATTGATGAGCCAGTTGAACCCATGATGTTTGAGAGAACATCCAGGTCTGGTTCTGTGCAGGCAGCCAACGTCTCTGTGGTTCTTGTAGCAACTGGGTGTTGTGTGAGCCGAGTCTGCCTTCTCCCCTTCCCGAGCATCCTCAGTGTGTGCTAGAAATAAGAGTCTTTCTGCAAGGGGGCCACCCACCCCAGAGAGCAGGACTTTGTGATAGGGTGGCAGCACAGTGGTATAACCTGGATTAACACACGGGTGACCTGAACTCATCCTGTGGGAGGTGAAGTGAGAGCTGAGCTGCTTCCTCCTGGGAAGGCATCGACAGCAAGAGCGAGAACTGCTGTGGCAGGGGGACCATCCCCCCCCCAGCCAGGGCTCTGTGACCTGGGCCCCTCTGCTTTGTCTTCCAGTGGCAGCCACCAAGCCCATCATCAGAGCCGGAGAGCCGGGGCTGACGGTCCCGGCCGGAGCCAGCACCAGCCTGACCTGCGAGGCCAGCGGGTCCCCTCCCATCAGCTACCGCTGGTTCCAGAGCACCCCCGAGGGGAAAGCCGTGTTCCTGAGCAGCGGGGCTGAGCTGGCGTGGCGCAGCCTGCGGCCCTCGGACAGCGGGACGTACTTCTGCGAGGCAGAGAACAGGGCTGGGGCCGGAGCCGTGCAGCGCAGCGATGCTGTGCAGCTCACGGTGACAGGTGAGTGCCCATAGCCACAGCTCGGAAGAGAACATCCTTCTGCAGTGCAAAGGAACAGCATCCTACTTCCCTGCCAAGCCCCTTCAGCACTCTGACACACTCCTCCCCGCTGGCTCCAGTCGCTGTCCTTCTTTATTTCCTGTATTCAATTTCCTCCTCTCTAAGGAACTGCTCTTTTCTGAGGCAAAAGAGGGTTTCTACTTCAAACACTTATTTATTCCTCTGTGGGTTTTTTGAAGTTCTCCCTGGCTCTGTAATGCTGCCCACTGCAGTCAGCAAGTTTAGACAAGGAGTCAGGGCTTTATTTTGAGAACAAGGAACAAGTGAGTGGTAATGCAGTGGGGGAACAAACCAAACTGGCCTTTGCTCCCCATGGCNTCTGTGATGGGTGCCTGGTGGAAAACTTGCAGCTCTCCTCGGCTGGTTACTCGACCAGCAGAGCTGTGAAGTCCCTGATGGCAGAGCCGAGCACAGGTACCACACAGTGGCCGGTGAGAGAGGCAGAGCCTGCTGAGCTCCCAGGGCACGAAGCTTTGGCTGAAGCCCTGTGGTGCCTTTCACAGCAGTCGCACACTGGAGGGAACAGCACGGGAACAGGGGTCAGTGCTGCAGACGCTGGCTAACGCTGCTGGCACAGCATCCCCCTCCTGTCAGCTGCCTGGGGGCTGCTTCCTCCTGTGCCTATCCCTCCTGTGGAGAATTCTGTATCACAGCAGCATCACCAACATGGTCAAACCCCTGTGTAAGCCTCTCCCTCCCCCTCACCTTGCAGATCTGCCCACAACAACAGCGGCCTTGCGGAGGAATGTGGGAACCACGAGGGGACACCACTCAACCACAGGTCGGGGTGAGAGCGGTAACATGGAGCTCACAGTGACAGGTGAGTACTCATGCCAGGGTTACTCATCTTTGTCACAGGAGAAGACCAAGGCAGGGAGTTTGCTCTTCGATAGCAAGATCAGACACCTATGCTGTATATGAATTGTGTCTTGATAGTTACCCAGAGAGGCAACACCAGAGGCTGGCACCCTCCCTGCTGGAGAGTGTGCCTGATGATGGGAGGTGGCAAGAAAATGTCCTCTATGTCCCTTTGGGACCAGAACTGTTGAGGTTGCAAAGCTTCAGCAGAGGTTGCCTGGGGCAAGAGACCTGGCACAGGCCTCCACACCCCAGGGAGTTTATGGTGCAGCTGTTGATAGCAAAGCCCCTCAGGCCAGCCAGGGAGTCACCAGTGGAGAGAGGGAGTGAAAGAGTCCTCTGGAAATCTAGGCAAGTGCCAGC
The DNA here is from genome assembly GCA_013400235.1 of Oriolus oriolus. Lineage (NCBI taxonomy): Eukaryota > Metazoa > Chordata > Aves > Passeriformes > Corvidae > Oriolus > Oriolus oriolus. Next base: position 490,200 of record VXBT01009197.1, read on the forward strand.
AGGACAAAGCCAAAGCATTCCCAGGCCCTGCTGTAGCCAGGCATGATGCACCGTATCAGCCAGGGCTGCCAGGAACCTGTGGGGCGATGGTCAGGGAGGGGGACATGAGTGCCAAATGCTGCCCCAGGCCTGCTGGCAAGACATACACAGCATAATAGGTGAGTCCAGCGCTGGCAGAGCAGACCCCATTTTCCCGATGCCCAGGGCAGCTCCCAGTGGGGCTGCAATGCATCCACCATTCTCCACTGGCAGATGTGGTCCCCACGATGCTGGTCTCCAGGATGGATACTGCTCCAGTGGAGCCTTTCACAGACACAGGTGAGTGGAGTCTCATACTGGAAAACACCAGATTTGCCCTGGCAAGGGCAGGGTGGCAAACACCATCCCAGACCGGCTCCACGTCTGGCTGCTGTGTTTGTGGCAGATACGGCTGCAGGGAACAAACCCTGGCATGCCAAACAAACCCGGCATTATCCAGGCAGGACTGCGCTCCTGGCTCCCGCCCATTCGCCTGCTGGTGGGGGCGTTTGCAGCCTGAAGCTTGCTGTTCGTTTCCACCCACGGATGCCCCATCCCTGGAAGCGTTCAAGGCCAGGTTGGACGGGGCTTCGACCAACCTGGTTGGTGGAAGGTGTCCCTGCCCATAGCAGGGCGTGGAACGAGATGGGCTTTAAGATCCCTTCCAAACCAAGTCATCCCGGCATTCTGTGACTGCCGGGAAGTGGCTGAACCCCCAAATGGCCTGGGCCCCGCCTTCGGTTAGGATTTAAAGGCGGTCTAAAGCAGCGGGCGACTGCCGGCTCCCGGCCGCGCGGCGGGGCCGGCCCCGTGTGCCCCGGCCGCAGTGACAGCGCTGTCCCCCCGCAGGTTCCCCGCTGCTGTACGGGCCGCCGGCCGTGCTGGGCGGCGCCGCGCTGGGCGCGCTGCTGGCGGCGGGGCTGGGCTGGTGGCGGCGGCGGCGGCGGAGGAAGGAGGGTGAGCAGCCACAAACCCGGCCGGGGGCGGGCGGCGGGGGCAGCCCCGGCAGAAGGGGACGGGCCGGGGCGGGCGTGCGGGCGGTGGAGGGCGCGGTCCGAGGTGACGGGCGGGCGGGACAGTCCCATCCCCATCAACCCCATCCCCAGTTGATTCCTTCCAGCGAGAGGCATGTGGGAGGGTTATTCCCTAAACGTGGGAACACCTGGAAGCTGGGTTTTGTTCTGTGACGCACAAAACAAGTCGATGCACAGCTTAGATTCTTTTTTTTTTTTTCTTTTCAGAACCTCTCTATGAAGTTGCTTTGTGAGTGCAATTTTCTACTTGGGACATTAAGACTGAGGGCACTGTTCTTATGTCTGCTCCTAAAAAGCGTCCTTGCTCAGTGAAAAGCAAAGATTTATTTGCCTTGCAGAGGGAGGACCTGGACCTTGGCAGTTTAGTTAGCAACATGAGGACTCAACACATGGTCACAGGAGATAGCCAGACTGTTCTTTAATATGGTAGAAAAACAGAAAGATACTCTGGGTCCTTTGCTGTGCCTGGCACATGGCATGGGGAACCTGTTCTCTGTGAGAAATTCTCACCATTATGTAACAAAGCAAGGAACAGAAATTCTCAGCTCTTCCTTTAAGTTCCCTCTACACATGCCTTTCTCTATAAGAAACATGTCTTAGTGCTTACCCAAGTATTACTTTGCACAGTTCCTATTAGCATAGGATTATACAAACGCATCTTCTGCCCTGTCCTCATCTCAGTCTTCAACACCTTCATACTGCTTTTCAACTCAGAGACACACCATAGCCATCTGTAGCCATTTTTCCCAATTATTCCTGGTATTTACTTTCCAAAGTCTAGACTGTCTGCTGGTAACTTTAGAGTAAAACATGATAATGCCGTGAGAGTTTATACTACCAGTATTAACTGTTCAGTGCTTCTTATTGTGTGTGTAATTCTTTTAATGTCACTTTCTAGTGTCTTTCAGAGCCCCCCAGGCCCTCACTAGAATAACATGAATTTTGCTGTATCACAGATTATGTGGTAGATCTTGTCTCTGACTAGGGTGTAAATGAAGTGCCATCTGCTTTGGTCATCCCTCTCACTCATGTCTCTCTTGTCCCAGCCGCAGCACTGCAGATGTCGCCCTGCTGCACACTGAGGTGGAAGTCCCTGCTAAGTGCCTACACGAAGAAACGTGCTCTAACACTGAAAAGACCACCGTGAAAGACAGGGAAAGTCCTGAGTATGAGAACCTTGTGACTGCAATGGAATCACAATATGAATAGAAGGAATTTAGTAGAGTACTGGCTTTTCCGCATGAGCAGCCATGCAGGGCTGTGGGTACTGAATAGTGAACTTAACAGAAGGAAAGTCCTCCTCCTGTTGTCCCTCTGCTCTGCTCTCACTGCTTGCTTTAACCCAGAGGAGCTGCATAAACTTTTGGTCTTTGGCAGACCAGGCCCTGCCTGTGGGAGCAGAAACCCCCAGCCAACTGTTTGTCTACCCACTTCTATAGAGCAAGTCGTTTCTGAGCAACCTGAAGGACCAAGGTCAGGAAGAGAGGATCTGTAGGAGTGGGAACATGAAATTCTTTAGTCTGTAAAAAAAATCCAGGATTTACAGGCTGGGTGCAATGCTGCCGGTCAGTAACACTGGCAAGGGGTACTCTCCAATGTGTGTTCCTGTTAAAAGACATCCCAGGCTGCAAGGAACCAGGACTGTGCTGGAAATGGAGATCTTCTGGCTTTTGCAGCTCAGAAAATATTGGTTGTATATCCTGCCTGTCCTTGAGTCTTTCTTTTTTTGTTACAGCATGGTAAAGGGACCACAGAGGGGAGGTTAATGTCCCAGGAATGTTGTTTTTGCTATCAGACTGTAGCTCAGTGCTCAGGAGAGAGAGGGAATGAGTCTCTGAACTGTCACACACTGGTTTTCCCCTGGAAAACCAGAACTGATGTTGAAGGAAATGCTGGCATTTAATTTTTACAGTATGGGGGCCAGAGGCATATTAAAATAGAGAGAAATTTGAGGCATTTGGATAATGATTAAGGGACCTCTCTGAATACAACAGGCTGACACCAATTTACTCTGTGGGACGTAAGTCAGTCTGTGTGATTACTGATGCTGACCTATCGTGCAACATGGGTGCTGTTCCTGCCTTCAGCTGCAGTGCATTCCCTGCAGTACGCTGTCACTCAGCAGCCTGATTTGCCTCGTCCTTGTTAATTGTTTGCATCTTGCCTGTACTGGAGTGCTGCTGTCAGCTCTGTCCTCCCTATCTGTCCTTCCAGCCAGCATCCCTGTGTCCTCCAGGCTTGGCAGGGAGGAGGAATGCCTCCTGGCTTTAGCAAACCAAATTTGTAAGAAGAGTTACTGGCTTTTATTAAATCAGTGGGTGCAGCAAGGAAAGCATGAGGAAGCAGCTGAGCTCAAGTCACTCACACCCTCCTGCTTGGCCCTGACTTCACCTGCAAGGCTTGTCTCTGCTGCCATGGATCGTCCCTTCTCAGGTCAGCAGCCTAACAGCAGGGTCACGCGTCTGTTTGTGGCCTGAGCACTGTGTAGAGCCACACTTTCACCTTTACTGCTCTGAATTGCAATGATGCTTCTTGTGCAGGACATGAGGTGGGCAAGACCAGAAAAAAAAAATCTCCTGCCTGTATTGTGAGGGCTTCACAAACATGGTGAGCCATGCAGGGAGGGCTGTGCTGGGTGTCAGGCTGTGCTCCAGGGAGGCAGACAGGGTCCAGTCTGTCCCTGTGGGACCCATGGCAGCCAGCCCTGAAGACCCCATGCTGCAGAAGCTGCTGGCATCAGCAGTTCCAGGGTGGTGCAGAACAAGGAGTTGAAGGGAAAGGGGAGCTGCAGCCACACTCACGCAGGGCAGTAGCATATGGTGCAAGGTCAGTACTGTGTGGGAAGGGAACTGAAAATTTCTCAGCTTCCCTATCCTTACCTCAGCAGATCTAGGCCCAAAACACGTGACATGGCACTCCCCTTCCCCCTGCAAATGTCATCCTCACTAATTTTCAATTAGCCTGGTGTTTTGTGCAAGTTTTCCTGCTGTTACAAGCTCTGAGCTCCAGGTTCACTCACTGACTATGTAACACCATGATTTTTCAATCTTGTGATTCCTCCCAGCACTGATCTACTCTGAGGAGGTCTGGATACCTTCCTCAGAAGACATGAAGCCTGGGAGAAGCTACAGAGGAAGAAGGCAACAGGAGTTAAGAAAAGGGGAGCAGATGCTCCAGATCGACCAGCCCCCATGTACTCTGTGTTGTCACTGCCTGTAGTTAGGGCAGCAAAAGGACTTTTGTCACAAGTAGCCAAACAGTGGAAACATAAGAAGCCTGTCTCCAGTGCTGAGGTGTTTTTCCCTGTGCAGCGTGTGATTATTTATTTTACTTTTGGCGTGTTTTCCGTGTTTGTAGTAAAACCTATTGGCAACAACGTTTTTCTTCTGAAAGTCACAGAGGGTTTTGCTGTGTTGCATGACCATCAAACCAGAAAACTTCTCCTTTCCTTGCACTGGTCACTCAGCCAGTACTTATCTGCTGAGTCCCAGCTCTGCTCCAAAACGGAAGGAAAAGCTCAGCTTCTGCCCTGAAAGGACACTGCCTCCCAAAAACACACTATGTCAAGTAACCAGTGCAGTGTCATGAGACTCACAGTTCCCCTTGTAGTCCCTGTCCCATGGAGGGGACTCGTTGGCTTTTACACTTGCTGGGTTAGTACCATACTTGAAGGAGCAGGGAGGTGGGAGATGAAGTCCCAGAGAAATTTGTCCCACTGTAATCTGGTACTTGTTCTTGTAGGAGGGGAAGGGGTTTACTTTCTTCCCCTTCACCCCAGTCATCTGGAGGGAAATGGAGGCTGAAGGGGAGAGTTATCTAAAAAGCAGAGGGCAAACTACTGAAAGCAACTATTGGAAATGCATGAAAATGAACAAGAATGAAGTGAATAAACAAACACTTGGCCAGCTGTGGTGCAAAGGAGGTTAGGTCTGTTGAAAGCTCGAGGTTTGAGTGACAGCAGGGCTTGGGGCTGATATGGCTGGCTGCTTCATGGAGGATCCACTGGGGACAAAGCAAAGCCTGAAATCATAGACCTTGCTCTCTTTTGAAGCTAACCTCAGTGATAAAGATCAGGGTGATGTCTGTGAGTCATGAGGAGGTGCTTGAGAGAAACCATGGGAGTGTGAGTCATAAGGAGTAGGGCCATTTCTGGACCACTTCTGGACCACGTTTGTCCAGAAGTGCACAAGCTATTCACAGAAAAAAGCAGAACGCAATTTGCTTAGGCAATGATATACATTCATGGGTCCCAGCTTTGTACAACCTCAAATTTCTTCAAAATATTTACAAAGAAATAGTTGCAACAAAAAGCCCAAAAGCTTAGTATTCAAGTTTATTAATACTCTCAAATATTGCAAAATTTGCTGGTGGTACTGTCCTAAAACTAGTCAGTAGGGTCTTGGGATTTTTTTATTTCTGAGTTTTCCATGTCAAATGCTTTCAGAGAGTTTGATTTGTCAAACTGGGCTGGATGCTCCCCCTGTCATTCCCCCACCCTGACATATCTGAAATGCTACAAGTCAGTTACGGAAAACACTTAGCAATCATTACATCTTCAAGTGGGATGATTTAGAGGGAATTACTTTAATTAAATAGTATAATAGGCAACCTTGCTGCAAGTGCTGATTAGGAATAACCATCCAAAGACAAGAAGTCTTCTCCAAATAGCAAGGCTCCCAGGAGGGGCAATGGACTCCATGGCCTAAGTTAAAACAGATTGAGCAAACATACTCCCTATTTTTCACAGGCTAACGGGCCAGAGGGAAGTTAATCAGCAGCCTCGTTAGTTTGTACTCCATATAAAAAAGATTCCTACATGTGCTAAGGAAAGATTCTTAATATGGATAATGCTGCCTTTACCCATGATGATGTGGGTTATAGTTGCCAGGATCCTTGTTAACTGAGCTGAATTAACAGCTGGCTAGTTAATGCTGGGTAAGAGAACAGCATTGTATTTGGATGCAAAGAACAAGGACCCAGGGCACAATTCCCTGTCTTCACAGTGCAGAGGAGTTGCACCAGCACCACTTCTGCTCAGATATACTGTTGGGAGGGATACCCCGACAGAAGCTTCCAAAACTGGGGTGGAAGGGAAACCTGGCAGCACAGGATCAGTCAGGTGTTCTAGAACAATGGGATGGGCTGTTCAATACCTCGGTGGGTTTCTGGAGAGGTGCTGAGCCTGGAGAGGAAGACTCCTGCCAGAGCTGGGGGAGAGGGCTGGACCCTTGGCATGGCGTTGCTCAGCAGTGCCTCACTTGGGGTATTTGACAAACTGACACTCTGCACACTGAGTGTCGGACTCAGCTTGTCAAATACACGCAGTGCCGCACCGCAGCTCCCGGCGGTCACAGTGTCCTCGCTGGATGCCAACCTGGGCACACAGAGACGGAAAAGAAGCACAGCAGCTGTTGTTAACTGCAGAGGCTTTTTCCAGTTAGCAAAAAGCATCATTAACCCTCCCATATTTCCCCCTCCTACACCCTTTTTTGGTGAGAGAGAGCCACACCAGCAGGCACTGCCTACTGCTGAGGAAAATATCCACTATATTAATTCAAAAGTCAGAAAAAGTACAGCTCTGCCCCTGGGCATGCACGTAGGGGTTCATCATTGACTCTGCTGGAGGCTCCTCCATTTGGCAGAACACTGCAAAGATTATGATGCTGAAAGAAAACCAAGCTCCACATAGGGAAACAATGAACTTCTTCAGAAGTGAAGTGAAACTTTCTCTTCCGTTGACAAACTAACCCCCTTCTTCATTTCTAGCAGACAGAAAAAGCCTTTCCTGCAATAAGGGGAGCTTTCCACCTCCATATGCTGGCATAATCCGGCCTTTAAGGGTGAACATCATATTCCCACACACACACTTCTTGCACAAAGACAGAAGATACTGTTACTCCCTTTTCTTTTAACAGGAGTGTGCAGGAAATGCAGAAATGCACCTAAAGAAAACTAAATAACAAGACATACACAAGAGAAGATGTTGCACATCTGTTCTGTGTCCTTCTCAGATGCTGACTGTTCAGCAATTCAGTTTAAAAACAGATTTGAAATTCTGATAACTGTACAACTCTCCCAGAAAAATCCATACTGACTACTAATTCACACACCCATTCTGCACAACACTATTTATGTCATTCATACTCTTTGTGGACATGTCCAGATATAGCTGAGTTTTTAGCATGGTGTTTTAGCTTCCTTACCAGTCTAGATTTTAATTTCACATGGACCAGCATCAGCAGTTTGTGAGAAAGTAGTCATGCTATTTTTAGTATAAAAAATAAAATCGAAAATGTTTTAAATTATATATTTGAAGGTTGACCATTAAAGACACTGAAGTAGAATTAAATGAAGTGTATTAACAGTATCATACAGTGGGCAGTTCATCAACCATTTGTATCTCTAACTTCTGTGACTCTATTTTACACAGATGATCATAGGATCCCATCTAATATCACACACAGAAACATACCTGGAAAGGGAGAGGTGAAAGCACAAAATAAAAAGCAGTAATGGCAAATACATGTTCTCTGAACCCAGAAGAGAGTGGAGTTAAGACTTAAGAGCAAAATAACAGCTTCAGCTATAAAGGTAAAATCAGTTTCTAGACTGAGTCACTACCCAGACTGCAATTCTGGCATTCCCCTGTCTCCACCTTCGCCTTGGGTGTGATGTAGATAGTGACCAGTTCTGTGTTCTGGCTCCTCATTCCAAATGCAGTTCAGCCATGGTGGACAGAAGTATATGGCAATGGATAAAAGCAGCATGTGCATGTCATAAGAAAACAGTGTTAATAAGCTGATTTAAGATCAGCCTACTGGAGTACGTGTGAACTTGTGATCCCCAAAAGGACTCTAAGCCATACCAAAATGTGGGGAAGCCACTAGAGAAAGACTGAGCAGGCTCTTCCACAGGTATCAGTGACCAGATTGCCTTCAGCTTCAGTGCTGATGTCTAACAGGGGCAGATCTGGCCTTGGAGGAGGAAGAAGAAAACAAGACAGCACTGCTTCTGCAATTGCAGCTTAAAATAATCCCTGCATTGTGGCTTTCTGAGGGGAAAAACAGCTACTTTAAAATGTAGCTGTGAGGGCTAGATAAGGGTTGGGGACACAGTGGAGATAATTCTATCAGCAGATAGGAATGGAACTTGCAACTCTACCCATAGAGATCATATCTGATGTGAATGGATTTGTCGTTGTCAGAGTTTCTGGTTTCAAGCTAAAGTGGGTATTTCCAAGTAAAAGCTCAGTGTTATAAAACTGAGCAATCTACTGCATACTCTGAGGGCAAAACAGAAAGAATTTTTTTGCCTGCATTCTTGAGTCAGTCCCTTACCAAAGTCACAAAAAGTCCCCTCCGGGCTGCACATCATGGCTCAGGTATTTTTACAGGGCTGTCAGACTGTTCTGCAACTGGTAATGAAAATAAATGACAAGTTAAATTATTGGATAAATTCAACTCTAAACCTAATAACAGCATGCATCAAAGTGTGGCTGTGTGTTTTTCACATGCTGAGTAGCAGAACCCTAGGATGCAGGCTGCAGCCATTTCAAGGCATGCATTTATTATGCAGGATTTTAACTGGAATCAAGGTCATCTCTCTTCTCCACTTGGTGAACACAAATCACAGCCTGAATTGAAAGCGAGTCCCCACAGATCTGTGGCAACAGGGTCCGCTGAACCCCTGGCCAGCTGAAACCTTGGGTTGTGCTTCTCCTAGGAGCTGGAAGCCTTCATCATAACAGAGTAAAACAAGGCTTTGCTCATTGCAGGCTTCCACTGGATGCTGTCCTGCTCTGTATAGGACCTTCCTGTGCCCCAGCCCTGCAGTGGACACTGCAAGGAGCTTTGCCAGACAAACGCTGGCTCACTCCAAAGCCCCCAGGAAGCGCCTAATAAGCCCCACATCCCCTGGAGGCCCCCAGCCCCACATGCTCCCACAGCCCCTGCAGTCCCCTGAGCCCCACAGGCCCCATCCCTGCACACTGGACTCTGTCCCCATGGCTGCTCATGCCCCAGACGCCCAAAGAGGGGAAGAGGGGTGTGCAGTAAACTTTCATCTGCTGTACTGAAACCATCGGGACAGTGAGAAATGAAGGTGAAGAGCACACTTTCACACAGCTGGGACAAGGTCTCTCCCTGGTTACACCCTCCTCCATCCCACACCCTCCCTTGTTCGTTGTTCGCTGCCTCATCCATGACTAATTTAGACCAAAATCTCCCACTGCCAGCAGCTGACAGGCAGCATGTGTGTGTGAGAGCTGAAGCAGCACGCACACATGTACCCTGGTGCCGAGCAGGGCTACATATCACTGCTGATCATAATTCATCCTCATCAAGGAGCCGTGCTCCACAGCACAGTGCTCCGTGGCTGGGACCAGTGGCATTCCATCCCTGAGCCTGCCCTCCCCAAGCACACGCGGCCAAACGCTACCTCATCCCTGAAAGGAGGCACCAAAAAGCCCCTCTGGCTTAGGCAGACACAGCCCCATCACCAAAGGGAGGCAGCCCAAACCCGAGCAAGATGAAGACCCCCCGAAGCTCGAGGTGTATCACAGCATGGGAGGACTGCTTTCTTGGTTGCGGGTTTTGGTGTCCCAGCACTCGTGGTCCTTTGGGACCTCCCGAGGGAGAAACAGTAGGTGAACCCCGAAGGACAGATCCTCCCCTGTCCCCAGCCACCCCTTCCGCGGGCAGGACGGGGACCTGGCACCTACCATAGCTGGGCCATCCCGGCCCGCGGCAGGCAGGGCTGGCAGCGCGGGGCCGCAGCGGGGGTCGTGCAGGAGCGCGGTGGGGGCACAGCCCGGGCACACAGCTCGGTTTTGAAGGGGCTGCTCCTCCTTCAAGAGGAAGCTGCGAATGGGGAAGATAAGGCTGAGGTTAGATAACAGGAAATGTCTGGATGTGAGTGACAACACATCCAGGTTGTGAAAGCAGCTCTCCCCATCCTGCCACAGGGCGCGAGGCTCGCGAGCGGGGTGAGGGCGAGTAGCTCGGCCTCTGCCCAGGGCAGCCATGGCGCCTCAGCGCGCCGGGCACAGGGGGCCTGCGGCCGACCCACCCACAGGCAGCACGGGGAAGGGGAAGCTGTGAGCAGCCACACGGACTGTCCCAAGCCCAGCCACCTCAGGCCATCCATCTCACAGTGGTCAGGCTCTGCTGCCCTGGCTGCTGAGGAGCCATGCAGAGGGCTGTGAAGGCACAAACAGCCAGAATGGCTCTGGTTCAAGACATAGGCTCATGCCTGTACTGTGCACAGAGGGGTGGATCTCTTACTCTGAGAGGAGGCTGAGTGAGGTGCAGGGAAGCAGTGTTTTGTTCTCAGGGGTGGGCTGACACTTCAGCCATTGCAGGAGGTTTTGCTCCAAAAGCTCCCCCGCAAGACTCACCTCGCTTTTGAATTCATGGCCATGCCTCAGTTCCTCTGTTCCCTCACACTCATGTGAGCAGACAAGTTTTGCTTTCCCAATTGCAGCACCCGACCAAGGAACTGGCCCTGCTTCTGTGCTCCTGCCGGTCCCTCCACACACCCTCTGGTGTCCACTGAGGTCCCCGTCCCTGTCTCTGGAGCATCCACACTGCCTGCACAGAAAAGCAAACACCAGTGTTTAGTTTAGAGTTGTAACCAAAGCAAGTCCCACAGTTTCTCCTCTCCTGTCCCCTCCCAGTACAGCCCTCAGTATGAGGCACTCTCAGGCAGCACCCAGCATCAGTGCTGTTTTCATCCAGCCTGGCCGGGACCCAAACCGGCCAGCACAGCTGTGGGAACAGAGACCAGCAAGCTGCATTTGCCCAGGCCAGCAGCACAGATGGCCACGCAAGAGCAAAACAAAGTCAAGCAAACCCAGGAATTTTAGAGACATTCCTCATCTCTCTAGGCCAGTATGGTACACTGTATATTTTGTAAGGCCAGAATTTATTAAAAATATATTGCTCTCTGTCTGCACTATCCCAAGCATGTTTGCCATCAGCTAGCCCTGACAGTGTGATGGACACTTGAGGGACATCCCTCTTGTAGGATTGGTTTTCCCATTCCCAGCATTCAGCTGCTGCCCTTCCTTTCCAGTTTTGCCTCCCCGCTGCTGTCTGCCTCTGCAACCAAACCCCACAGATACCTTCCAGTGCTGGTGGCTGGGGCCTGCCCTAGTCCAGCAGCTTTCAGTTATGTTATCAGCAAGCCAGGACTGCAACCACCGACTTTATGTTTCTGCACCTCTGACCAAACTCCTAATCTGAAAAGCACTTACTTATGCCTCCAAGTAACTGAGCCCCCTGAGAGCACTCACAAGGTACTCCTGAGGCTGTGTGCAGACACAGTAAGACCAGCCATCCTGCTAACAGTCAAACCCATCCCCTGTGCCCAAGGAAGAATTAGATAATTAGGAATACAGTTACTGTCCAGTTCCTCTTTCATTTGCCTGTGTTTTAAAATATACAGTAAAAGAGGAATGGACAGGTCTGGGTGGTTTTGTTCTGTTTTTACTTTGGTTTTAACTGGGGGAAAGAAGTATGTCTGTTCATGTAGTCTATGTAGATTTTTATGCAAGCCAGCATGAGCTTCAGTCCATAAAGGCTTTCTAGCCAACATGCAATCAGAAACCTGAGACTCATCAGCTGGGGCAGTGGGAGATCAAGCATCCTCCACCAGCCAGGACATTCCGCTTTGCCTGCACCTGACCCCGGCCCAGTCCTGTGGGCTCACAGTAATGTCCAAGGTGAAAGGTGCTCAGAGGAGCTCATTTCCTCTGTACTTTGCAGATGTCACCACACTGCCCTACTCTGTGCAACAGCCTTGAAATCGCACTCAGCATTTCCCAATGAAGTGAGTGCTTTCAGTGTACTTGCAGTGCACGCAGCTCTGTAGCTTGCTCTGGGAAGAGGAAGAAGGGAGGTAGAGAAGCTGTGGGGGTCACAGACTGCCATCAAATAATGTCTCAGAGGCTTCTGCATACTGCTCCCCAAATTTTCTTGCAAAACCACTTGAAAAAAAGTAAATCCATTTGATTAGTGCGCAGCAAATTCTCTCACACCATAGTCTCAAATTCTTGTACTTTTTACCTGCCATAAAGAAGGGCATGAAGGATTAGCTGGTTTGTGCTTGACACAGAAAAACTGGGACTCATTTGATACCGATGCTGCTGTGTGCAGATCAATCCACACAGACATGAAACCAAAAAAAGACATGGAACTCTTGGAGCAAATCCAGAGCAGATCCACAAAGTTGACCGGAGCACCTCCTGTACAAAGACAGGGAAAAGAGTTGAGGCTGTTCAGCCTGGAGAAAGGTGCATCGAGACCTTATAGCAACCTTTCAGCATCTGAAGGGCCTACAGGGAAGCTGGAGAGGGACTCTTCACCAGGTACTGTAGTGACAGAACCAGGAGTAATGGGTGCAAATTGAAAGAGAGGAAATTTAGGTGGGATATTAGGAAGAAATTATTTACTGTGAGGGTGGTGAGATACTGGAACAGATTGGCTGGGGAAGTTGTGAAAGCTCCAACCCTGTCAGAGTTCAAGGCCAGGCTGGATAAGGCCTTGAGCAACCTGGTCTAGTGGAAGGTGTGTCTGTGCTCATGGCAGGGGGACTTGGGACTGGATGATCTTTACGGTTCCTTTCAACGCTTAACTTTCTATGTTTCTATGATCCAAAAGCCAAGGCCAGGGGATTGCAGAATCTGGCCCTTAGTCAGCATGCCTTCACAGCACGCCAGGAGATTTTACACTGGGATGGCTCCTCGCACAAATATCTTCAAAACCAATACAGTCCTTTTGATGAAGGAATTAAAGCTGTGTGTTACCAAGTCAGGCCAAATTCCAGTCATCAGTGATTGTCTTCCATTTCAGTTTGCTCAGTCAATCCCATTCTGCCATCCAGCAGCATCCAGAATTAAGTCCATCAGTTTTGAAGCCACCGTATGAAGGGATGGAGAGACAAATTATTCATACATCAAATTTAAAAAATCAAACTGTTGGGGTACACTGTGTGCTGGAAGAGAGATTAGGCCTTGTTGGCCGAAGAAAGAGCCTCGTTCTCAGACCCAGAGGGGACCCTGGGATTACAGCCAGGTCACCGGGGATGGGCTGAGAGAGCATTGTGGGTTTCTGGAGAGGGTCAGCCCTATGAGATGTGATAATTGCAGTTTCTGACCTTGTAAGGTATTGTTTACCTTTCACCATAATAGGCAATGTCTGGGAAATACTCCAGGTGATTGGGGGACACTGAGGTGAACATCCTTCCTGTTTATATGAGGTGATTTCCTGTAGGTTATGGTATTTAAGGGAATTTCTGATGCACATTAAAGCTTTGCATCTTTTCTACCATGTGTGTGGAGTCCATGCTCATGCGTGAATACTGCAGCAAACCACTCTTCCAAAGGTTCTCCTCCCAGGTGAAGAATACCATTATTTACTCCTGCATTGGCTAACTGTTCAAATTGTTTTCCTTCATCCTTAGTTCTTGGAGAGCTTTCAGACTAAACCTCAGAAAGACAGCTGCTACCAGACTTTCTCCTGAGCTTCACCTGCCTTGCCCTCCAGCGACGTGTTAATGACCCAGGCTCTAACAAAGCCTGCAATGACCCTTCCACCAGTCAGCCATAACACCACCATTTTCAGTTTGTCAAGATATGGGTGAGCTTTGACACTTCTTGGCATTACAGGTGCTGCTTGGGAGAAGCTGTGGGGCCCAGTGTGAGCCCAGCATGAATGCACACAGGGGAAACAGTGAAAAGAAGGGTGTTTGTGTGAGTGACTACACTGACGATGTGAGCGAGGAGAGGAGGAAAGGGGAGACCATGAGCAGCCTTGAGCTGCCACTGCAGCACTTCCCTGTGCCTCTGGAAGCACTCAATGTGCTGGATTCTCCAGGGAGCAAGATGGGGTGAGTGTTTTCACAGCTCCTTCCCTCTAGAAGATGGCTAATTATGACAGCTTAGCTCTAGGCACTAAAACAACCTGCAACGGTGCAGGAAAGTATCACAACTATTCCTCAAAGGCTAAGCTGCGCATGATGGAGGAACTCACTTGGGAGATCCTCCCAACACTTTGGTCTTTAAGCCTCGCAGCTGGGAACTGGGCAGGGATCTTTTCAGCCAGCAAGGTTAGAGACATTTCATCCTCACCACCAGCCTGCCTCTAGGCACAAGACTTCTCAACTGCCAGGTCTTGTCAGCAGAACTCACTCAGCTGAACCCTGCCTCACTGGCCATCCTGAGCTTTGAGTCGTGTGAACATCTTGTTCCCATTTCCATTCTTCACCTTGTTCAGAAAAAAGAAAAACAAATCAACACACCACATGGACCTCCAAGTTTTGCTGTCAGTGCCATCCTCCCTTCCTGCTCTCTTTTCAGGCAGGTGCACAGCAACAAGAGTCAGAGGCTGGGCTGCAGCAAACAGAGGATATTTCTGTTCATGGCTGATTATGTGTTTGGCACATTTATTTTAGACCTCTGGTTAAGGGAAAAAAAAACCAGAGAGACAGAGACAGAGAGAGAAGGGCGGGGGGCGGGGGTGGGGAAAAAAAGGGCAGACAGCAACCAGGAGGTTCAAAGCTGTTTTTCAGATGGACAGTGAGAGATAAGAAAACCCCACTAACTGTCACAGCTACTGAGTGACCCAAAAGACATCCTGTACCTCATACACTGTTAAGAATAGCATACAGGGAACAGTAGTAGTGTTGATACTTAGTCCTAAAGAAGCAGCAAAATAGCACCAGCCAGAGGTCAAGCAAGTTCAGGTAGTTTCAATTTATTCTTATTTAATTTTAATGAGTACACATGGATTTTTATATGAGTGGAGGAAAACCAGACTTCCATTTTTTTCCCAAGTCTGATATACCTGTTCAGTTGAGATCAGTTCTCTGTTCACAGGTGCTTGTCTAGAGATTTTGCTTCAAAATAAAGTTGTATTGCAGCCACCTATCTCCTTAATTCCAGCACATCATTGAAAAATAAAGCTATATTTTCCCATATTTGCTCCCTCAAAGGACTATCTTTTTTCCTGCAGTAATTTTATTACATGGACTAAAGTCTTACTCTAGGTGTGAAAGATTGATAGACATTATCTCTTAAAAAAATCAGGAGCTATGGAGCTGCTTTATTCACTGCTGGTGTCAATACAGTTACTTCATACCCATGATCCCTGAGAACAGAATCCAACCTTGGAATTCTAAAAAGACAACCATGAATTCATTTATATTTTTTTTCATAAAAATATTTAACAAGCATTTGAATTGTCGAAGAGAGGATTGTGCCAATTCTTTTCCACAGACAATGAAGGCAGAGAGCAGTGGTCCTTCTGACGCTCATCACTGTCTTTTACTGAATATGCATAACTGAAATTTCTTTTCTCTGCATATTACTTTCAGAAACCACATATTAGCCAAGTTTCTCTGCTGCCACTTTCTGGAGATCCCACCAAATGAGTATCCTGGGTACAAAGCACTGCTGATCGCTATAAGGCATAGCAGGCAAAGGCCTGTGGGGAACTCGCACACTCCTGCTCTGCGACTACAGTCTCTGTGCCCTGCCAGGCTCTCTCCCCCATGGGAATACAGCAGGAAAAGCAGCTTTGCCATGGTGCTCTCAGACTGCCCTCCCATTGCTCAAGGGGCCAGTGCTGGCAAAAGCAATTGGCAGTCAGGAAAGAAAACCACATCAGGCCTTTCATGTTTGGAGATACCACTTCTAAAGGCTCCTAAGTCACAGATAACTGGAAACTGGGACTGCAACTAGAGAGATACCAGTTGCCCAGTTCTTCCATTCTTCCTTTAGCATCTGCTGCTGGTGAACCCCAAGTGATAGGCTGCTGGGTCAGCCAGCCTCTAGTCTGATCCTGGGCAGATGTTCTGCTCTTCGGTTAAGCCTCAGAATTTACTGCAGAAACAGCATGGGACCAACATACCAGGAACACCTAAATACCAAGTGGATATGTTTATCAGTCCTGCACTCCACAGGCAACTGCTGCAGTGTCACAGAGATGTCCCTCGAGCATTGACCACTCTCAGACCCTTCACTTTGGGCTTCCAAGAGGAGGCAGATGTGCAGTTATCGCTCACCCCCTTTTCAGAACACAGAGGGCATTTCGACACCGCTGCCTCTGCTTGCAGAGTCACTGTCAAAGGGAAGTACGTGACCACGGGGCTCCAGCTCACAGCTCGCCTGCTGTGTTGCTCAACAGTGACAGTTGGGTTTACATCAACCACCCTTCTCTGTGGCAATGAAGTGCTTCCCCAAGACCATCGTAACAGAACAAAAGGGGTTTTCTGTACAACACACCACTGTCTCTCAGTATATGAGGTATCATGCTGCTAGGCCATCCTGTAACCATTACATCAAACCTCCCTGTTTGGGACACAGAAGATGTTCACAGACATTGTGACAAAACATCTGTCACAGCAGGATCACCTGCTTCATCAGACCTCTTCAGAGTGGCACAAGAAAAGCCAAACCAGAATTGCATGGGTTGGTACAACTGCCAGCACGTGTGCAAAAGTGGGAAAAGCCCTGGCTTTCATAAGCATTGCCTTGGCTGCTGCAAGGCTTCTCACCCTTCCCAGGAGGAGAGCTGTGGTTTGAAATAAGACCATAGCCCTCATAACATCGGCAGCCTTTTCTTTTCTTTTGGACTCTTACGAGATTATTCATTAAGTCATATGCCTTCACACTATAGCTGAACTGGGACAGACACACCAACAAACCAGAATCTCTCAACATCCATTATCTACTTCCATCACATCTTCCCTCTTGTACTGGAGCTGTAGAGACATTCCAGGGTGTTTTCTAGTCCAGTGAAATTCCATCAGCACACCTCTTCCCTCTGCAGTGCCTCATGTGACACAGCATAGAGCAGCAATTCAGGCTGAAAGGCCAGCATGTAGCAATTGGGGATTTCTCCCCCTTCCCAAAGCAACTGAGTTGCTTCACATCCTTTACTCAGTCAGGTATGAATCAGAGATCCCTTCAGCCAAGAGCATGGAAATACAAGGAAGGAAAGAGGTTTTATTGACCCTGATCGCTTAATCTTATCCTAGGATGTTAATGAGCTTTAAAAACGCTCAGACTGAAAAGTTCAAATGTATACACAAATGTCTTTTTCCAAAGCAGCTTATGGCACATTGCACAAATCCAACAAGGCACGTAAGCCTTATCCAGACAGTGAACTTACACTTGGCACCAAGAAAGACAAGCAATTGCCCATCAGAGCACATGGCCTGAACTCATTCTGTTAGTGTCAGAGTACTGATTATCCGCTGAAGTGCCCACAGGCAAGGAGTCAGACCATTCATCTGCCTGCGGGGCTGATCAGAAGGGCTAGCAGGGACACAGCCCTTCTCCTGGCTTCCTGTCAAAGGCTGAGCAAATGTGAATGGTGGATGTTGAATCTTAAACCTGGAGCAGACAGGGTAACGCCAGGCACGCTCACTTCTCTGAGCAGGTAAATACCCAGCCCGATGGGCAGGCTGTGCACGGGTCCTGCAGCTCGGGCAGGGACACGGCTGCTCCACTAGTGTCCTGTCGGGATAGCCTCTGCCTGAATTCGGCAGACCCCAAAGTCAAGTGTCGTTTAAAAATTGTTCTGAAGTGTATCAGAGGTATGTCTTATATTAAGATTTTACCTAAGGATTTGCAACTTTTTAGCAGCTACAAAGTCAAATTTAGCGTGACTGGTGCAAGGAAGGGGAGAGATACACAGAGGGAGAGACGCTGCACTCCCGAAGTCACCCGCACACCGGCGAGAGCGGCGCGGTCCCCGGAGGTCGCAGGGGAGAATGAGCTGCC
>VXBT01009197.1:508222-530986 GCA_013400235.1 Oriolus oriolus
GCAAGCTGCGTGGGAACATTCTTGGCGGTCCTGGGCTTGCGGCCTCTCCAGGGAGAGGACTGCTGGTCAGAAAGGGACAAGGACGACTTTCAGGCGGGGGGCCGGGTTTTATTTTTAAAATCCGTGTAAAAGTACTGCAAATAAAGCCTTAGCCGGCTGACGGACCCGGAGGCTCATTGGCAGTCAGCCCCGGCCAGTCCCGCTCAGTAACTGCAGAAAGCTGCAGGACCGAGTAATTCCTTGTCCTGGGGATTGCGTTCCTGACAGCCCTGCTGTGGCCCTCGATATCAGTGTGTCAGCCGCAGCTTTCTGCTGGGACCCGGTTGACGAAGAAAACTCTGCAGGGCCTGCCATTGTCAGTAATGGCAAGAACCTGGTTCTTGTCAGCCCCAAACCGTAAACAAACTCACACCGTGCTGCCTGCCATCTCCATCCCTGTCCCAGCGGTGCTCCCCAAGCGCAGCATGTTCTCAGGGACTGTCACCTAAGTGTTTCTGGGTACTGTGTGCGCACAGCTGATGGCAAACACCTGCCATGGGCCTGATTCCTGGGCACAGGGCGCCTCATGCATTTGCACAGGATCACAGTGACCATCTTTCCCCCACTGGCCTGACTTTGCATCCTTCAGCCTGACACAAGCAAAGTTCCTCCTTGCTATCTGGCAGTTACAGTCCCTCAGGTTTTGCAGGTGTTTCCAGTTGGGATGAGCACTGTAATGAGTTTCGTGCTACTAATGCCTTGAGACAGGGGAAACTTGAGGAACAAAAGGGGTGGGTGAGTGACAGACCGTGTCACGCAGCCAGCACTGGGTGTGTGGATGTGGCCTTGGTCAGGGTGCAAGTGAGTACTCACCACTGGAATGTCCTGCAGGAAAGGGGCCCGTGCCAGGCCTGGGAGGATGCGAAAGGAGACAAGGAAATGAGCTGACCCACAGGCAGCTCACATCCGGAGGAAGGGGAACCAGGCTCAGGGAAAGCAGGGACAGTGGGTTTGGCTGGGCTGGGAAGAGTGATGGCAGTTGCAAACCACAGTGGAGCAGGAGCTAAAAAGGAGACATTATTACTCTTCAAGGACACCTGAGTTGAATCATCATGAGTACCTGCACTTCACAGTGGGAATTGGAGTTCCTGTGAGCGTGTGGTGGGGAGAGCCAAGGCCAATGCAGACAAAATGTCTGTGCCTGCTCTCTAACTGTGTGGCCATGCCAGTGTGCCTCACTCCTGCAGCAGACCCAGAGCTCCCTGTGTGTCTCTGCAAGGCTCTGGCTCCTATCCCTGGGGTCCCACAGGCTTTCCTGCTCACAGCTACACAGAGGTCGTTCATCCCCTTTGAGCAGCTCCCAAGTCACACTGTTACTGGTGCAATTTGTCGATGACAATGTGGTTTGCAATGTCATTTTCTTAGGGAATGGAACATTTTGTTTCTCTGCTCGAGAACACACTTTTTCACTTTAATCAATCTTTGGGAGATAAATAAAAGTATATATGCATACTGAGTGTGGCATGGTCCTTCTCACATTTCCTTTCATTTATTTGATGAAGTGAGAGGGCTCTCCAGTTTCTTTACATATGTAACATTTTTCAGTTGCAAAAACATGGGAAGAATAAAATAAATGCATTTTTCAGATACTTTTTTCTTTCAGCCCTTGGTTCTTAGCCTTTTGCATCATGTGCCCATGGGAATGATAAAAAATACCTCTTACTTCATGTGACCTGAGAATTTGGGGTTCTTTGTCTCTTAAACCTTTTCTCAGTTTACATAGACACACACTTCCCTGCATGTACAGTGTGACAATAGCTTGAAAGCAAGTTTGTCTTCCCCAATTTTTTTAGCTCACATAAAAAAGATTGGGAGCATTTCAGTTCTCACAAAGTCCTGGCTTTAGCCTCTCTTGAGCTTGCCACACGCTGACAGCATTTGGCCAGTTAGACCGTGCCTATCCCAAACCTGCCACTTTGGGTGGTACCTGCCCAGCAGCCCTGGCCATCAGCCCCAGCACTGGTGCCCAGCTCTCCTCTCTCTCCCTTCCTGTGGGCAGGGCAGCAGAGAGCTGCGGGATCTGAGGAAGACTGCATGTCTGAAAGGGGCTGGAGCCCCCTGGGGCCTGAGAGGGCAGGCGTGGAGCTAGAGCCATGGCAGCCATGGAAGCTGCTACCAGGGTGACCGGGCAGCCCTGCCAGTGCTGACTGCAGCCCAGCCTGGTGCCGCTGCTGGCAAGCTGCCTGTCTGGTGAGAAGAGAGGTCTCAGTGGGACTACTGCAGTGAAAACTCTTTCTAGCAGGAAGAATTGAAAGACACAAACCCCTAAAACCTTCTGTGCTTCAGCTGTACACCCAATTTAAATACATTAGCAACTAAGTTTGGCAAGGTCCAGTAAAGGCTAAAGTGGCACAGTGGGACCGCTTCCCATTTTCTTTCATTCCTGTCTTAAAACTCCTGTCTGGAGTTTTTCTTCCAACAGAAAAGGTTCTTCCTTCCTAACCTGCAGCCCACAGCATGGCACAGCAGTGCCCTGAGGAGCCTGGATCACAGAGTCAGCCAGCCAGCCTGGTGCCCTCAGCTGGCCATGGTCCAGCCAGTGCCACCCTGTGGGGAGCACCCAGCTCTGCCCACAGCTCTGAACAGAACAGGCCATTCCTGAGCCCCAGGATCAAACAGCATGAGTTTGGTTGTGTCCACATTACAAAGCCCTCGAATCCACATGTGGAGCCTTTGTGTTCCTAAAGCGTAAGCCTTAACTTTTCGTGTGGTTTTTTTCAGTTCAAAGCACATGAAAGAAAACACATCCTGTGCTGCAGTTCCTCTGAGAAGTGTTTGCATAGCATGAAACTGTACGCTCGCCCATGCTGCCTATTGGCAATTGTTCCTGATTTATGATATCGTCCAAACAATGTTCAGGCATCATTTAGGAGTATTATTAGCAAAGGCTAAAAGAGTGCCAGTGTGTGAGCTAATAATTAAGTAGGATAAACAATCAGTGGTCCAGTGCTGAAGCTCTTAAGCTGAGAATGTTTTATTTAGCAGCATAGCCACATCCTGGGAATCAATGGAAGCTGGAGGGACGTGATCTGGGAGGTATGTAGTTTATACACTGCTCTGCCAACTGGAACATCCCATAGCATCAGGAAATCTTGGTCCTTCCAGCACTGCTCTGTTTCTTCTTTTTCAGTGACCATCAGCTGCCATACCATAATCCAAGCACTGTCATATTTATATTCTTATATAAATAATCACAAAATCAGTTCTACTGTGAAGGTTGTTTTGGCTCAAAAGAGCACTAATGTGAATGAAGTGCTGCACACTGTGTAGGGGTTCAAGCAAGAATGGGATGCAATGGATGGTCTGTAGCAAGCAGAGGATTGCCACCTGCAGAGCAGGAGGAGGCTTTTCTCCAGGGAGAGTGACAGCATCTCAGGTAGCTTTGTGGTACCATGCTCAGAGATTGTGGATACTAAAGCAGCTGGGATCAGGGCTGCGTGCGCTGATAATGCAGTTTTGAAGGGCTGCCTTCTTCAAATATCCAGCAAACTTCTTTGCTCCTGCTATTTGTAGGGAAACAAATACCATGGGAGCAGTATTGGGATCGGGAAAGAATCAATGTGGATTATTCCTAAAATCAGGGTGGTCCACATTTCCATGGAAAAGTAGTCAAAGACATCTCAAGGTTGTTAATTTAAAAGAAAAGCATTTAAGAACAAAGACTTTTAATGTGTTTTGGAGGACATTAGAATCTTTTAAACAGCTCATTTTCTTCTCTTGAGCACAGCAGAAATGGCTCATAGTCAGTAATTGATCCAATACACTTCACCCTCTGCAAATTTTCTGTTCTGACACTCCTCCCTGCCATTTTCTATATTTACTTGCTGTTTAAAACTATGTGTGTGTCCAGTCTGAGATCGCATCCTCTGCCACAGGCAGCTCCCAGCTCACGTGCGCTAATCAGCACCTGACCTTCCTAGAGAATACACCTGGCTCAGCTAGGGTGAGACTGTTCCAAGGGACTGCTTTATCTGCTGCCCTTCCCTAAATTATTAATTGTTCTCAGCAAGCTTTTTCATTTCATGATTTCTTAGATGTTTCTACCTGACAGTTATTCCAGGGACTTTCGATGAAAAGTGAGGGCAGAAGAAAATCAAACTGGAAGACTACAAAGAGCTGCCTGTACTCCATGGCACCTCTTCCAAGCCTCACATCTGGGGTGGGAATATTCGTTTGAGTGGAAAGGCACTTTGGCCTAGCAGAAGTTGGTTCCCTGCAGCACATTCCTGAGCTGCAGACCGAGCCCAGGATAATATGATTTAAGTGGCAGGGCTTCCATCCCCTCACGCTGGGAAATGCTGCCAAGGTTTTACGAATCTTGCTGTTAGGGCATTTTTCTTACTAGGTTTCAATCTTAAGTGTCCTTTTGCACAGTTTCATCCCACTAGTTTCAGATACAAGCTAAAATGAAGAAGAATAACATGAAATGAAGCCAAGGGAAATGCATTAAATGATGTTTGTAGAGTACATTGATAGAAGGGGACAAAATGTCCTTGGGAGAACAAAGAAATTGATTGTTAATAACACATTTCACGATGCAGACACCGAAGAAGTTTTATAACTGCTGTGAAGTCCCCGTGTGTTACCCTCATAGTGCAGACCTGCAGAGTGATCAGGGTAGCTCAAGGTAGGGGATTGCAGGGTGTGCATTTGGATCTCATGAGTTATCAAGCAGCCCTGTGCCTTGCCCCACGCAACTGGGTCATCTCCAGTGCTGGGAATCCCCACAGGGATCTTCTGGACCTGCTGGCTTGGGGAATGCACAGGCAAGTGTGTAGCTTCTGGGAGCAGGGCTCAAACTCAAGAAAAGTGCATTAATCTGACTCTAAGTACCTGACAAACTTTGTTTGATTGTATGAGAGCCAAACAGGACAGAGGGAATTTTAGTGACATCTGCACTGAAAATGGATTTCTAACGTAAACCCTGAGCAGAAGATCCCAAGCCCAGCAACCTCTGACAGTAGCTGTGATTGTTCCACATATATTTGGCAAACAAAAGAGAGTTTTAAACTTATTTAATCCTTCCTGCTTTTTCTAATAATCAAGTCAAGATGAGAGCCATGCTGTGGACAGAAGGAAGGTCAGCAGACCCCCAGTATCTGTCAGGTGAGAGAATTAAGAGGATGGATGAAGAGGAGAGATTTGATGAGGGTGATGGGAAAGAGGATTAAAAAGAAGTTAATACCGAAACTCA
This sequence comes from Oriolus oriolus, assembly GCA_013400235.1. Lineage (NCBI taxonomy): Eukaryota > Metazoa > Chordata > Aves > Passeriformes > Corvidae > Oriolus > Oriolus oriolus. The sequence goes on from VXBT01009197.1 coordinate 513,456, forward strand.
GTAACGACAAATTGAATGAAGTGAGGATTTCTCAGTGAGCGGAGCAGCACCAGAACAAAGCCTGAACATGCTGGGACATTGGACCGGTCCTGAAACCAAAACCATCCAAATCACTGCCAGCAGTTTTCCTTTGACAGCTTCAGCTACCAGGGTAAAAGAACTGGGCAGCAATTGCAGAGGAGGAGATCCAGAGAGCCTCGCAAGCAGGTACAGCACAGATGTCTGTGAGCTCTGTATCTTTTAGGTAATGCATTGGAGTTCTAATGGCAGCAACATGTATAACAAATGAGCTCACCAGACTAATATTATTACAACAAGTTCCACATGAATTAATCATGTTTGAGCCATGATAACAGAGGATTGGTTAGTGAATTTATCTGTGAAGCTCCCATCTCTCTGGCACTTGCTCATAAGCCAGTTGCCTTGGGATGGGGCATGGACTGTTTTCTTTCAAAAGAAAGCAAGAATTTCTTTCAAAAGCAGACTCGTTTAGTCTGAGTTTTATTCTTGGGTAGGTCAAGCTTTTGTAGTGGAAGCATTCCAAAACTGCAGTATGATATTTTTTGTAAGGTTTTATGTTGGGTTCTTCCCCTCCTTTCTGTGCAAGATAATGTAAGGACCCTGGGAAAGTTTCCCCCAGCAGCCTTCTGGTTTGGAGATAAATGTAATCTCTTTATAAAAACACACACTCACATAGCTTACACCAGCCTTGTGCTGGATGTGGTGTTCACCATAAATCACACCACCTCACTGCCAAACCAACTCTAAAACAAAATGAAAGAAACTTCTTAGTCAATGTAGCTTTATTTCTGTCCTTCAACAGCAGGAAACTCATGTGAAAGGTTTTTACTAGTCCTTGCATCAAAAAAAAAGCTTTGGGAGACCTCCAGATAAAGGTTTTCCTGAATAAATAGACGTAGGTTAGCATACATAAATGAACAGAAACTCTTATTACCATGAGAAGGAAAACCCATGCAGATGTGGAGCTGCTTGGGTGCCTGTGCGTGACATTGATAGGTCTGGTCACGGCACTGACCATCCTCCCTGGTGCTGGGTGGCTGCCTGGCTGTTACCAAAGGAATGAGAAAATAAAGAGAATGAGAACTTTGACCAAACTCCTGGCAATCAGAGCAGTTTTAGTTGACTTGCACATCACAACAAAAGTTGAAGTCAGGTTAATGGCAGTGGGTTGTCCATGGGCTATTTTTCTCAGTCTGGTCATCCCAGAATCACTGCTGTGCTTTACTTTGCAATACAAAAGATGTCTCTGTGGCTCACATGTAGCAAGCAGGAAACCAGCAGGAAAGAGTGAAGATTCCACAAAAATTCCGCCTTTTCCTGTATTACTGACTATGCTGATGCTTTCTCTGTTCAGTTCTTGTTTGGCTCCTGGGCACTCACCCAGATTCACCCTCCGGCAGAGACAAAAAGTGCCATTCATGGACTGAAAATTGGAGCTTCGGTTCTGGGTAACCATTTGGCTGACAGATGTTTCTGCTTGCCTGTCTCCATCACCATTTTTTCTCCTATTAATTCCTGTCCTAGGAAGTGTGTGGCACTACTGCAAAGAAGGAAGGGGGGAAACCCACAAAAAATTAAAGGCATTTAAAAAGCCTTGGGGTGTGAATTTCCAACCTGTTGGCTGGTGATGTCGTGAGGGTGCGCCTGCACCTCCAGGTGTGGGTGGGAGCCTGACTGCAGTGGATATTTCATGCAAGCCAAAGGCACAAGTTACACAACATCTCCCAACTCTCGTTTCATGGGTCAGGGAGTTTCAGCAGTCCAGCAGTTCAGAGAAATGCTGTCTGACAAAAAGTGCAGAGTTGAGCCCTGGTCCTACAAGGAGGAGGGACACCTCTGTCCGTGCAGAGGTGTTGCCTGTGTCCAGGTCTTTGAGCTGAGACAAGAATCTTAATGAGGGCTGTGGTAAAGCAGGAGGTTGGTAATGTACTGGGTAAAGCTCAGGAGGAATTCTGCTTTCTTCATTCCTTGAGCAGATCAGATCTCATCTTATTTTTGCCCCCGTCAATGAGTCCCTGATGGATGAAACTGGCCCACAGAAAGGAGGCACAAAGCTCAGTATATTTTGTCTTTTGAAACCACCTTCACACATATCCTCACAAAGCCTCCTTACCCCCTAACAGCTCGTTGCTGCTGGAAGAGGGCCTGGATGTGGCCCTCACAGTCCTTGCAGACATTGTTGAGAGCAAGGCCAGGAGGCAGAGAGCTGGGTCTGGCAGCAGTGTGCCGTTCCTCACCTACACTCCCCCAACACTGTCCTGCTCACACCTGCTCACCACCACCCCTGTTCCTGTCATTCTCCCATCCATGTTTCCTTCCAGTGTTCCCCAGCAGCTCCTCAGGCAATACTGTCCCTTCCCAGCCCTGTAGGCAGTCTTGGCTGCCAGGGTGAACCAATGGATGAGCTTTAAACAGCAGAACGGAATAAAAATTGCTTCTCATCAGCAGTTTCCCCTTCCCCAGTGCCCCCACACCCCCACACTTGCTGCCATCAGATGTCTTTCTTCTGACACCCATCGACTCAGGGATGGAGAGTGGAGAGTTTCAGAGAGCCCCTCACGTCACCTTGTCCCTTGGACAAACCTTGCTCCTGACAGAGCTCCTGGGCTCTGCTGTCCCCTCCTTGCCATTTCTTCCCAAGCATTCTGTGTGAGCTCTCTTTGCCAAGGTGATGAGCATCTCCAGCCAAAGTCCTAAACGCCAAATGGAAGCCAAAGTCCCCAGAGTTTACTTCTGTTTTCTCCTCTGTTTTCCTCCTTTATCAGCAAGCAACAGTTTCCTGGTGAAGATGGGCAGAAAGAATCAGCAGTATTGAGCAAACTGGGAACACTTGTTCAGACCAAATGCCCCCAATATTTCCAGCAACCAAAGCCACCTGTATCCAGTCCAGAAAACCTGAAAAAATGTGAGAAGTCAAAAGACAGTAGCTTTATATGTTTCAATAGTTTAATTTCAAGCTACCCAAGGTTAATTTGAAAAAAAAATAGAAAAAGAAACATACAATAGGTTTCATTTGTTTGTTTTTAACTGTTTGGTTTGGTTTCATTTTGTTTCTTTTCTGCAATGTTTTGGCCTTTGTGCAGAAAAGTAAGAAAACAGAAACAAAGATGTTATTGTCTTTGCTCATTTGTCATGAGAGTCACAAAAATCCATTTCTGAGATTGTTTTATTCCTAACTTACGTCTATTAACTGTACAGTGTCTCACAATGATCCTATAAAATCCTTGGAAACATGGACAGCAGAAAAGCTGCTCATTCTGTCCAAATGCCAGAGTGATGAGCGAGGGTGTCACACGACTGTCTCATCACAGCTCGGTGACGTGGCTCACGAGCCTTGTTCTCTGACCCATCTCATGCACACAACTTGTGCTTCACGGTGCCCCAGGACTTGCACAACGATGGGCTTTTATCTCCTGGCAGTGTGATGGGCCTCACTGTTCAAGGAGGGGTGATGGCAAATATGGGCGTTGCTGCATCTTAGTAGAAATATTTTGAGGATTCCTGACTTCCTGGAGAGGTCTGTAAGCTGCTCCACCCTTGGAAGCACAGGACGATGGTGTTAGAGAGTAAGATTTAAATCTTGGAACTCTTAAATGCGCTTTTACAAAAGGAGTGAGGTCACAGGCAAATTAGTAAGCTGCTGGAAGGAGACTGAGACTGTTTCTAAACTTCTGTCATTTCCCTACGAGGGATTTTTACCACTTCAATAAGAAGCTGTCCAAGGCAGGAGGCAGTTGAGGGAAACACTTTGATGACATTTGGGCCAATCTGGTCCTGGTGATGCTTCTAAGGGCGAGACAGTTTCGCAAAGCTCCTCCACCCAATTCAGGGGACTGTGACTAACTCTCCTGCATGCAGCCCATTTCCTCAGAACAGCAATCACAGCCTGCAGACAGCAGCCTGGTCCTGCCCCAGTGATGTCCTAAGAACAGCCAGCACAGTGCAGCATGTCTGAGGGAGCCTTAACATGGGTGTGATACCCTGCCCGGGAATTCCAGTGTCACGAAGTAATTATTTGTAATAACTCAGAGTAACAATTTCCATATGTAGGACTCAAAAACAAGAACTACAGGTTAGGAGATAGATACCTTGTTAGATGAGAGCAGGATTTCCATGTCCTTTAAAATAAGATCTATCCTGTTTTCTGTTTTGGTCTCCATCACCCCACCAAAATAAAATCAGCTGCAAACAGATGTGTCAGTGAATAGAACTGAAATTATTGCTAGAGGTGTGAAGTGGGGAGGGTTTGACATGGACTGAACTCTCAACACCATGATCATCCTTTACTGATTAAAGAGCCTGAACAGATGCACCTTTCACTTCCAGTTTAGATGAAAACCTTGACTGTGTCCTCCAGGTTGGCAAGTTTGGTGTTCAGTCTCTTTCAGGACTGTCCAGAATGTGGAAATTCATAAACAGAGTGAGAGAGACACAAGAGACAGACACAAACGGAAGTCTCCCTAAAAACTTCCGTGCTGTGTGCTTCCCTGCATGGAGGAACGAGATCCTCCTTTGCTCATCCCTCAGAGAGTTCCTTTGTCCATCTGGGCAGAAAAAGCCAGGAAGGTGAAGGTTAATGCCAAGAAAGTTATTTTTTCTCCTCCACCCCCTATTCCAACTCACACACACAAACACACACAGGGTCTGGCACACACACATCCTGGAGCAAGGAAAGGAATTCCCTGCAGGACACAGGCCAGGACCTCGGATGATACCGGCAGCCGGTGCGTCCTTGCCCTCACCCCGCAGAACCATCAGCCCTCCCCAGTTCTCAGAGCTGGGTCACCAGCCCCACACACAGACCTTGTTCTGTTCCTCGGCACAGCACTACCCTGGCTGCAGCCGGCACAAACCCCCTGGCCCCCAGCCAACCCACAGGGTTTCTTTCCCCCTTTCTCTGCCAAAGCAAATTGACTTGTGACACCTTCCCTTATGTTTTCATCCTTTAAAGGGTGGAAAGCTGAAAGCTTGGCTTCACTGTGTTCACTTCCATGCCTCCTTTGTGCTCTCCCACCTAGATGTTAAATAAGCTCTTTCAGGGACGACTGGCCATTGGAGTCACTGCTCGGCGCAGTGGGCAGGCAGGGCAGCGTGTGCCTGTGCACACGTGTGTGCTGCACCCACTGCCAAGCACACGTGCAGGGTGCCCTCCCTGCAGCCCAGGGGCAACAGCGCTACCCCATGAGTGTGTCCTGGCCCCCTTTGCTCCCACCCCCCAGCATTTCAGCTCCCTGGGCCTTGGCCATCCTGCTGTTTTCATTTCAGAAAAGCATATAACCTAGTTCATCCCTTCTCTGATGTAACAGAACACGTTGCAGGTTTTCACTGAAAGAGAAATAAGAATTTTCATGCCCTGTCGGTCAAGGATCTTATTGTCCTCTTAAAAAAACAAAGGTATAACTTTACAATCACAGACAGGACCTTGTGATGACAAGTGGACACCTTCTTCTACTTCCTTCACTTTAGCGGAAACCTAATCCACATCTACACTACAAACTCACCTTCTCAATCATACATGGTTTGCAGCACTTTTCCCAAACAGAACGAGAAAAGGCTTGTCCATGAACTGAATGAACTCTGACTCTTCTACTCCTCTCCCTGAATGAGATTACGAGGGACCACCTTGTGGTTTGTGCTTATGTAAAATATAAGACTAAAGTGTTACAACAATCCAGTCAGTAATAAAGTGATTAATAATAAAGGTGATGCCAAAACCATGTGGGATCATCTGAGTATTTGTTTTGCTAACAAAGGCACAAAGGACCAAGTCCAAAGCCCAGTGGAAGGTACCTGTGCACGTGGATGCTGTCCAGTGAACTTGGGCGTAGCCAACAAATCCATTACCTGTGCTGTGACAGTAGCCAAGGTGCACGGTACCGGCTCTCGTGCACAGGTGATGAGAACAGCGCCCTCTGCCAAGATTAGTGCCAGAAAACTGCCTTGCCAGGATCTCTTCTGCCTTTTTTCCTGGTGCAGCTTGCTCTATTACCACAGTAGTTACCAATAAGACATTCCTTGGCTGCACAGTGCCTTGGTGAGGGTATCTCAGCCCTGTTTGTAACAAATTCAGTGCCTAGAGGTAAAAGAGCCACAAGACACCAGAATGTGCCATCTGGCCTTGGAAACCGGGAAACAAAGCTTATAAATATGCAGGGACCTCCCTGTGTTCCTGGGACCACATAGCAAGAAGACAGAAAAAGTCAAACATATACGGAGAGGAATGTGTGCCCTCCTCCTTTTCCATGTGCTTCAGCCAGGATGTTTGTGCAAGAAGAAAGCCAGTTGAACAATAAAACCCATATGTCAGATGCAGAAGGGAAGTCTGGAATCCAACATGCCGAAAGAAAAGATTGACACGAGTTCATCCTTATCATGAGGTTCCCCTCTGCAATCAGGATGCACATCACAGCATCCTCATTAGGGGTCCAAACTGATAACTGCAGCAGCATGGTACTTGGCACTTTGAACTTTTCACCCAAGAATTGTGAAGCACTTTACAATTAAGCCTAAATATATCTTTATATGAGATAGGAGGGGCTGTAAAGAGATAGCTTTGCTTATTTTGAGCATGCAAAACACATAAATCCATTACAACACCAACCAGAAGGCTCTAATTCACCTGGACATGGTGCTTTTAATGAATTTTAATCAAATTACGTCCAGACTACAAGGCCAGAGGACTTGCATATCTTCATGCTTAAAAACAGTGTTCTTGTGACCTTCTGTAGTTACATTTTTAGTAGTAGAAATGATATAGAACGAAACACAAGAGTCCTCACTTTAATAAGCATTATGAACACCTCAAAACATGGAGTGGGAAGGAAAGTATTGCAAAGCAAGTCTGGCAAGCCATAAATGAAGTGAGGTCTAGGCACTGAGAAGTTTTACATCTGAGTACTTGCAATTTTTCACCAAATTTTCATCAGATTTATTAGTTTTGGTTGGAATGTTTGCCTCTCAACTGTCTGTGTGGCAAAAATCCTTGCTAACAGGGTTTCCTTTTTACATATAACACACAAGTAATTAAGTTCCTAATTAGTTAAACTTTGAACAAAGCTCTGGCAATGACTTCCCTGGCAAGGAAAGTCAGTAGTTCTTACTGGACTGGGGTTGTCAGATATTTCCAAAAAACAGCACTGAGCACCTCAAAGCCTGTGACTACCCCTCCTGCTCTAGGCAGCTGACGGAGATGTTAATGTCCCAGGAGTGATCCCAGTGCGAGGTTTCTCTATTAAAACCATCTCCAGGCAGCAATCAGGTTTGCCACATGCCCATGGTCCTCGTCACTCTTGGACAGCCATGGTGTATCGAGGGTCAGGGCTGCTGGATTCAGTGCCCTTCCCTCTTACCCCTGTCCCCCAGTTCAGGGAGGGCTGTAACAATATCCCATGCCAAATGTCCCCAGCCAAAGGAGGAGAGGAAGAGGTTAGAGATACAGACGTGGAATCTTCAGGTTCTGTAGCTTCCCTGCTGTATTTATCTCCTCCTGCATGTCTACAGTGAGCTTGAGTGAGTGAGTGCTGCCCTGGCCGAGGAGTCAGCAGCCGGGGCTGTTACACTCCCAGCCCTGGCACTGACCACCACAGGGGTTTGACTTCTGTCTGTCCTTTTGCCTGTATTTTACTTTCAGATTCTCCTTAAACTGGCATAAGCTGGTTTCACCACCAGCAGCAGCAGCAGCAGTGCTGGCACAGGGTTTGCATGGTGCTCAAAGTGGGGGATCTTATCCCAGCTTCATCCCAGCAAAACAGCACATATATTTTACCTAGGATCAGGCATGAAAGTGGCTGCATAAGCCAGTTCCCAGTGACCACCAGAGCATAATTTGTCCTTTCCATGCCAGAGTCTGATCAATTTGGGATCAGGCTGTGCTTCACTAACAGGTCCTGACATACTGCAGCACTGATTTCACTGGGTCCTTGACCCTGTGCAGCATCACTGATCCTTCACGAGCAAGGTGCAACCTGCTAGCAAAATACACCAATACTAAAGATAAAGCAAGGGCCAAGTGTCTTGTAACACATTCCTCTGGGCTCTGTATGGAGCTGGCAGTGCAGTGGCAGGGCCTGGGAATTCTGGAGATAAGGAGGAGTAAGGGAAAACTTAGATTTGCTGTGAAAGGGCTGATGAGCTCTTTTTTAAATAGTGGGACTCCAGTTTGTATTTGGTCTCTCATGAGCGGACAGTGGTGGAGAGCCAAAAGTGTTCCTGGCTTACCACTGGCACAGAAGCTCCTTACAGGGAAGTCCTGAGTAAAGAGCTCAGAGACACTGCTGGAAATCTCTTCTAGTCCAGTGTGGTCCTGTAGGCTGCAGCTGATCGCAATACAGAAATGCTCTGTGCCTCCAAATTTGCTTTTCTAAGGGAGAAATGGGTTATATGAGCAAGGTCCTGCTTATGATCTTATTTCTGGTGGATTTTTTTTGTCATCTACTTCTACTAAGATTTGCCTTTTAGGGTCAGTTCCTTGGCGTGCACCAGCTGGTGTTATTTCTGTGACTGCACTGAAGCTGTTCTGCCTGTGACCTGTGTAACACAAGCTGGTCAGATGGTCATCACTGGTCCTCTCGAGCCCTTTTGCCATCACCCTCAACAAGAAGATCAAGTGCTTTACCACCCATAAAGACACTGCCATGTCATTCTGATCCCCATCATGCTCACGCGTTTTTGCAGACCAGGTGGATGTCCCCTGAAAGCCTCTGCTCGAGAACTCCTCGCTGAAGCTGCCTGTACCAGGTTTGTTCTGCACAGAGGTGCTTTGCAAACATTCCCACAGCCCTTGAGCAGCACAAGGCATCTCACCACCACATATTCCAAGCCTGAGTTTGCCTCTTCCTCTGGGACCACAGGCAGGAAGTAGTAGTCTACAAGTAGAAGCAATTTTGGGTGAAGACAGCTCTCCTATGTTTTCTGTGTGTCTGCTCTGAGCAGGACTACTTCCACTCTAAATGTGTTATTGCAGGGAACAGACAGGAGCTGGGTGGGGCTGCAGGGGCTGCATGGACAATAAAAGGAAATGCCTCTGCTCTGCACATGCTCTGGAGAGGGAGGGTGCTAGTGCCAGGCAGGAGGGGATGTTGTGCAAGACAGGGTCCAGAGGGGAGGCATCTGCATGAAAACCAGAGCAGAAGAAAGTATTTGAGAGAGAGTGGATGGGTGGCGTCAAGGGAGTGGGAACGAGACAAAAGAGGCTGTGTATGGCTGTGTGTGAGAGGATTGCGAAGACGAGATGAGAGGCAGAATGTCTGTGGGTGGCATGGAGAAGGATGCAGCGCCTGCTCTGTGCTGCCAAACACATCTCCATCCCAGATGCTCTGACCACCTTCCCAACCCCATCAACTGCACCCTCATTTTATCCTGTTAACCCTCCATATCCAGTGTCCTTTCCTGAAGAAGAAAAATTGTGGTATAAGAGTCTGGGTAGGGTGCCAAAGTTCAGCAAGAGCTGTCCATCCCTTCAAGCAAACAAATGGCATTTTTTCAAAGCTCTCTTGGGCACACAGAGAGGCTTCAGAGTTACTGTAGTGTTGGGTCTGAGGGTCATTAGAAAACAACCTCTCCAGGAATGTTTCTTCTGATTTTTGAGTCAATGAGCCATCTTCTTACAAAAAGTATTCACACATCAGTGTTACCACGGGGAAAACAAAAGCTTCATCCTTCATTGCAGTAGCCTTCCAAGTACACCCCTCCCTACAACTTCAACATTTTGCAGTTCAAGTTTTTCTTCTTCTGCTTAAAAAAAAAAAAAATTGGCTTGGTTTGGAGACTGCCCAACCCACATAGCTTAGACCAAGATGCAGCTGACCCCCAACACCCTGGGGTGCTAGCAACTGACATTTGAAATCAGACCCCTCTCTAAGCCAGGTTCCTGAAAAGCAGTTGGCATGGGCCAAAGAGATTGATAAATAAAATTAGCAGGTTTGAAGACAAAATAGAGAAAAAAAAAATCAAGCTTGTTCACAGATATCTTCAGAAAGTGAAAACATAGAAATAGTGACCTGGTGGGAGGCTCTACTCAAAATTCCAGAGGATCATGGTAATCTGATATGTACACTGACTTCATGAGTTTGGAGCCCTTCAGAAGAATCAGACCACAGCACCACACACTTTTTCTTAGCCCCTGCAGGCCATCTCCACGCCCTGCTGTTACAGCTCTGGTTTGTAAAGGGTTTCAGTTTGTTCCTTTGGTGGATTGTAATTGACCTGGATCAGCTTCAAGTAGGAGAAAAAAAAGTTAAAGACAAAAGGAGCCTTCAGAGGTCCTGAGCACTGTGCCTAGGTGGTGATCTCATGGCAGTAATGACCTCAGAGGTGTGTTTGGCTTGGTTCAGATTCACGGAACTGCCTCTTGCCAAGGATTTTTGAAGTGGGCCAGAAACATCTGTAAACACACCCATCCAAAAACACATGCTGTGGTCATGCAGTTACAAACACACATCATGTGTCTCTCATCAACTCATATGTGCTCCTCTTGGGAGGTATGGGGCCTGCAGCCACAGTCACCCTGTCGGTGCTGTTTGTCACACGGCTTGGATGCCCCAGCCCACAGCTCACAGGCGAGTGAACTCAGCCCGTCAGCAATAACCTGTGCCACGCAGGACAGATGTCTCCTGTGGAGTTCCTGATCCTGGATCCCAGACTGGGGGACTATGGTCTTACTTCTCTTATTTCAGGTTAAAATAATTTTTGGGTAAGTCATCTGAACTTTGCTGTGCTCCTCATAACTAATCCATTTAAAACAGGAAGGAAGGTGCTTCTGGGGGTCCGGTTTTCCAGGATGAACATTGTGCTCCTCACAGCCATGGCTCTTTGATGGTTGTTGCTCAGAACTGCTCTCAGCAATGACTGCAAGGAGCTGTGGGTTGCCCCTGCAGAACCCTCAGTGCTCTGCCTGCTGACATTCTTGGTGCTCAGCACATGCACTAGATCATTTTCACAAGCTGCTGTGCATTCCTCTCCAAATGCACGTGGGATACACTGATTACCTCCTTTTCCAAAGGCTAAATCATGTACACAGGACTAAGGCTGGAAGCTGGCAAGAAGAACAACCCTGTCTGCATAGGCAGAGTGCTTCCATGGCAAAAACTCATACTCTCAAAAGCACATATTTTCCCATAAATGGCCAGTCACAAAAGAACCAGCAACCACGAGCTGATGCGGGCATAGGGAGGAGCTCTACTGTCCATTAACGATGAGGGAGCAGCTCTGTGACACGACTGAACTGCAGGATAAAATTGTGGGTGACTTCACAGCTAGTGCAATGTGCGCCGACAGTACTGGGAGCCCTCAGCTGGCACATGGGGCTTGGGACTTTCACCTGCCCCACAGCCCTCGGAGGACACAGAGCAACAAAAGACCCATTTTAGCACACGTAGGTTTTCAGCAGCTCCTGAACATCCAGACTGTGGAAGTCTGCCAACCCCTGGTGCCGGAGCCCTCTGCCCTCCCATGGAGGAAAGATGCCTAAGAGCTGAGCCTCCCGAGAGATAAAAGGACCTTCCTTTAGCTTACGGCGACCAAAAAGCAGGCCCAGCATGCCTTGCTTCTCCTTATGGAGATTGTCTNGGGTGGCTGAATAAAGCTCACCTGTGGAATTCACCACACCAGGCTCCCTCGTCTCTCTCTGTCCCTGGGCCTGCCCGGGTGTTCTCATACGAGCTGAAATCACTGAGAGCTGAACCACTTTGAGCTGAAATCACTTGTAGCCGAGGCTGCTACACTTTTGAGACCACCCGTCGCTCCGGAGAAGTTGCAAAGGCACCCCCGGAAGGCGACACCAGACCAAGCAGCACACACCTCTGACTGCAGCTTCTCTTGGGCACTGCCAGCATCTGACGGGATCCCCTGAGCTAAACAAACCGCCTCTAAGGAGATAGAGTGTACTCTAACAACCGCAGCAACTCCTTTTTAAACTATTTTAGAAAATGCACAGCTTTAATCACCTGCTTAAACTATATTTAAAAAGCTTTGGCACCTAGGGTCATTGAAAAGGCTCTCTCAGCCTGCCAAAATTTAGAGTATTTTCTCTTGAAATGACCCTGTTTCAGTGTACTGTTACAGCAGATACCAGACACCACCAAGGTCAGGTCACACTGCAGCGTGTGCTGTCATCCTGAGTTTGCTTCCATTGAGTATTTGACCTCATGTTTCCCATGTTTGGTCCCTCTTAAGAAAGGTTGTTTTGTTGGGATAGAATCCCAATAGGTATTTTCAAGTTCAAGGAAAGTGAAAAGAAACAAACCCAAGCCCCTACTGTGCAATCCTCCCCTCTGTACCAATACAGAGGCTGTGCTTTTTTCTACAGGCCTCCATCAAGGAGAGATGAAAGGCAGAGTTCAGGACCAGGTCTGAAACCTGGACTTAATCCAACACCACTAAATCTCTGGCTGCAATGATGTTACATTGCAGTGAGACAGGAGGGTGGAACCTGGAGGGAAATTGTTACCAGTGCTTGAAAGTTTCCCCTGAGTGTACTTTGGGGCCTCTGTTAGAGTTTTGTAATGGATCTTACCAAGGCTTATTCCCCATCATTGTATGAGACAAGTCATTGCTGCTTCAGTGTTTCTGCTGGGGTAGTCTGCATGAAGAATACTTCAACATCAGCTTCACAAAGCAGAACCCCCGTGAGACCTGGCCTTTGTTCAGGAAAAAAAAGTCACAGGTCTCTCAGCATCCAGGGAACTCCTGCCTTTCAGCTGCCTCAACAAGACCCAGGGCATGAGAGCAGCGAGCTGGGAAGGTGCTCTTTTCAGCTGTGAATCAAGCCCTGAGTTCTAATCTTCTATTCTACCTACGATTAAGCAGGTAGGATGCAGTCCCAATGCAAATAGACATTCCTGCTCTTTCAAACCAGCTTTGTGTCAAGCTATTTCCAGGCAGGCAATGACAAGAACAGGCACGGGAGGAGAGCCTTCCTCATGCCATTACTATTAAAGATCTGAAGACCTGTTCTCCAGCTCTTTTCCTTTCCAGTCCCTCCCACATCTCTGCAAAACTGTATAGAAAATACAGCTTGATAATCCAGTGGCTTTCTCCTCTCAGTCTGCAGGACTCTAAGTATGAAACAGAAGCAAAGCAAAACCTAATTATCACATTGATTAAAATCATGGCTCAGTCTCACTGCGTTTACTCATGGGATTAAAGTTTCATTGAAATAGGAGAACAGGGGTCAGCCAAGGAGTTATCCCACCAGTTTCAGAGGGTTGTGGATTTTTGCATGGGTATTTACAACTAAATGATGGTTTAACCCCACTGGAAATGGCTGGTCTTATGTGCATGGAAATGCAAAAGATGAGATTACAAAAGCAGCAACACCTTGGCCAAATAACTTGGGCCAAAACAGGAGTGAGGTGTTTTCTAATCCTGCTTGATGGATGAGTGGTGCAGCAAGACACTCTGTGTGTTTGTATTGCAAACAGGAGCACAGCCCCAAGCTTGGGGGAGAGGAAGGGTGTACCTGTGGGAGAGCCCGCATGTGTTGTAAATACAATTTTTTCCTGACGTAGCAGCAAAACTATGTGTCACCCCACTCTAATGAGTGCTAGACAAGCACTGAAGAAACATATTGCTAATTGGGGAAAAAAATCTTTCACAAAGCAGCAAGTCAGCCATGTGAGATAAGGGTCCTCAGGCTGAGGGTAAGAAAGGGCAATGACTGGCAACAGTGGCATGGGAAATGCATACCTCATGTGGGGGTTCAGAGCATTGTGGCAAGAAATCCTATTATAAACCTGACTTATTGCCCTAAAGGAGGAAAGAGAAAGGAGCATCTGCCATTTAGAAGCATATTCATTTTAGTAGCCTTCATGCTCTTCAGACATGCCCAATCGTTGTGTGGAAATCCTGATGGTATTTTCAGCCCAGAATGAAGCTACAACACACAAAGGAACCAGGCAAACAGGATGCCAGCAAGCCTTGCTAAAGGAAACACCATGTAAATCAGGGAGAGGAGGTCACAATGACTATAGGATGTATTACTTCTATAGCAGGGGCCAGCTCAGCCTTTGGCTTGAGAACAAGATTAAGTCTAAGTAACTGTGTTAAATGGCATTGTGTAGGGAGGATGTCATGGGCTATCCTTCACACATCAAAGGTTACCATCCTAGTCACAGCACAGATTTTTTTTTACAGATCTGACCCATGCCTCAGTTAACCCAGTCTCCTGCTCTCAGATGTAGGCCATGACTTAGTGCTTGAAGCGTTAGGGTTAGGGTTAGGCTTAGAAAAGGGGGGTCCTCCCTGGTTCCAGCTCACTGACAGTGCAGTGCCAGACTTGATGAAGTGTCTTAGCTAGTTCCCACGTTTGTTCATCTAGTTAGGGCCACCGGACATCAGAGCATCACATGCACAGGTAGCAGTGTCAGCAGCATGGCAAACCCTGAGTCACGCTGTGTGTTCGCAGCACTATAGGATGGAAAACAAGCCCAGGAGCATGGTGGAATTATTTGTTGATCCTGTGTGTTGGTAGACTCTTTCAAATAGTTTCTCTTCACTCTCAACTAATAACTCCAAAAAATAAAACAAGATATTCCTATGGGTTGATAATTTTTTTCCCTCTGTTCAGCCCTGGTCTGTCTGAGTGGCTCTGTCAGACAGAGACCTCATCACTGCTGCTCCCACAGCGGCGTCATGGAGATCTGACAGCAGCAAAGTTTCCAGCCCTGTCCCATAAACACACGGAGTTTTCCAAGCCCTTCCCTGCTTGCACTACATTCTGAAACAAATCCATAACCAGCAAAGGAAACAATTGCACTGGACTGGAATCCCTTGGCTTATGCTTCATTTTCTGATGTAAATGGAGCCAGAGGTGTGGAATTGGGTCCCTCTATGATGCCTTCCATGGGACAATGCACAGTTTGCATTTCTCCAAAGCACAATGATTTGGAATTACAGTTGTCAAGAAATTTATTTTGAATGCTCTTTTGAAAGCAAATTCCAAACTGTCAGGGTTTTATTTTTTGGAGGGTACTGAGTTCTTTTTTTAATAATATTTTTAACTCTAAGGGCTACAGTTGTAACAAGTTGGTTTTCATCTGTTTACGAATGGGCTTACCTGCTAGAAAAGGCTGTTTCAGTGGAGCACTGACACTCAGGGCCCCTTTGAAAGACACCAGGGACCTAAAGACCATTGATGCTGTCAGATTTCCAAGACTGAATTCCTCCCTATAATATCCAGGCTTGCAGCCAATTTAGCTGGCTTGGAGCAGTTGTAGCTTTAAAACATGCTTGATGTGTATTCAGATTTCAAAAAGGAAAAAAAACAAACAAACCCAGCATTGCAGTGATTCAGAAAGATTCACAGATGATGGAGTGGAGCAACAAAGTCACAGGCAAAGCCAACACAAGCAGAGATGACCTTTCTAAATTCCACAGCACTAATTCTGCTGCTTGGAAAGAGTGCCTGAACATTTTTACCCCAGCCCGATACAACTATTTCCTTTCTCCATGTCTGATTCCCTACATGGCTGCTGTGATACCATAAAAAAACTAGTTTGAAAACACAGTGGGCTATTTATGATTCTTTTTTTATGAAGCCTCACAGTTCTTCAGAAACTTATCATTCACGGATATTTATTGGGCAGGAGGCAAAGAAGAGGGAAGATGATTCTCTGTTTAAGTTTGCTCAAAAATTTAGGAGAAATGTTCCCATTGTTACTGACGCATTTTTCTGATCTATAGCGCACAGAATCCTGAATCCCCTTGCCCATGCAGTGGAGATAAAGGAACACAGCTGAAGTCCTCCCAGCTACCATTGGGCATATAATAAGCTCAGAGGCTCTAAAGCATTTTTATTTAGTATAATGAATGTTGTTAAACTCAGAATTCACAGGGACTTAAAACTGCAGAGGAAACATTTTCTGCTCATAGATTAAGAAATAGGTATTTTGGAAAGAAAAGATCAATAAATTTTATCCATGGGAATCCTTTGCAAAAGGCTATGCCATTTTAATTATTGTATTGCTGCTACAACAGTAAGCAGAACCATATTGAGACTGTGGGCACTAGACATGGAAAAACATGGATGAAAAGCACTAACAAGTACTAGTCTTGACTGCAGTCTTAAATTAGTCTGTCCCAGTGGTACCTTTTCACTTACAGGAAATGCCTCCTGAGGTACTTCCCAGGAGAATGAGAGCTGATGGGGAGGGACTGCATAGTTTGTAATACTCCATGAATGTGTGTGGGGAGGCGAGGGGGGGTGGGTAGGCGGGAAGGAGGAAGGGAAGGAGGGGACTGGCTGCTTTATTTTGTCTTTTTAAAGGCAAATCACATATATGGGGCGGAGGGGGCTACTCTTTCATTTTCCGAAAAAGTCTCTTACATATCTTACATTCAAAAGTACTTGTAAGGGTTGTTTAGAGACAGAGGAGATGTCATTCCCGAAATTTCACAACTTGTCAAATCTTGTATGCAGAGAGAAAACAAAGATCAGACCACAGAGTACCAGATGGCAAATACAGTATTCCTCATATTTCTTCATAGCTTTTAAAAATCTTTTGACCTTCCAGGACAGTCTGTGTGACTGAGATGTGGTGCACTCTCGTTTTCTAAACACTTACATTTATTTAACACTTTGAGTAGTTGTTTGCAGGACTGAACCTGTGACGTGAAAGAGATCAAAATAGCTTAACGTGGATTAGAGTACATTTTTCTCATGTAATAGATCCCCTTCAGCACATCTCCAGAGAGGGTTTTATAGCACAGATATTTCTCAAAGTGACAGAACTGTGAAAGTGTCTGCCCTTGGAATGTGTTTACCTTGGAATAGTCTCTCAAGAGGCTTCTTTCTCAACACAAACATACTTCTCCATAGACACAAAATCTCCCTGCAGTGCAGATAGAAAACTTTCTAAAGGAAACTTCCTGCACAACAACAACTAAAACCTACAAATGGGGGCAGAAAGAGAGTGCATTTTGGCCCCTATTGCTTTTCCTGCCTTCTGTACGATAACTGGTCCTAGAAGCCCCAGCATCCCAGGCCGCCCCCCGGGCAGACCCCACTCTAGGCAGCACCATTAATGGAGCGCAGCAGGAGCTCGGGCCAGGCTCTGAGGGCTGTTACACCCCACTCTGCTCTCTCTGGTATGGCAACAATCCCCATGAGAGGAGCCTTAAAAGTCCTGGAGTGGGAAACAGAGTGCTCAGGTGCCCTGGTGTGCAGGAAGAGCGGCCCTCCCGAGCACACGTGCCCAGCTGTCCCGGCTCCTGTCACTTCTTGGCTCTCCCACCGCACCCAGAAAATCGATCTCGTAGCGTCACTTTCCGGGTCGCTCTTTCTCCGTGACAGCTCCGGGCTCCCGGGCAGCGCCCACCATCGCGGCCATTGCCAGCTGGGGCAGAGGCAGCTCCGGGGCGGCATCAGATCTCCTTCCCGTGCCCGAAGGGGCTCCCGCGGGGCCCCGGCTCTCGGCCGTCCGGCCGTCGGGGCAGCGCTCGGGGCCGGGGCGCCGCGGCCCCGCCCGGCCCTGCCCCGCCCGGCCCCGCTCCGCCCCTCTCCGTGCCCACTCGCC
>VXBT01009197.1:531008-569753 GCA_013400235.1 Oriolus oriolus
CGGGCACCGGGCACCGGCCATGGGCCGCGCCGCGCCCCCGCCGCGGGCATGACAGCGCGGCCGCGCCCCGAGCTGCGCCGCGGGCTCCGCGCGGAGCCAGGCAAGTACCGCGGCCGCCGCGCTCCGTCCCGCGGGGGCTGCGCCGCGGACGGGACGGGACGGGACGGGACGGGACGGGACGGGACGGGACGGGACGGGACGGGACGGGACGGGACGGGGGGGGCTGCGCTGCGGGTCGGTGGCGGAGTCGCTCAGCTGTCGATGCCGGGGCCGCGGGAGGCTCCGCGGAGGCGGATCGGGAGGCGCTGGACGGGCCGGGGGCGGCGGAGGCGGCGGAACCGGGGTCCTGTGTGTGCGGAGCCGGGGTCCGGTGTGTGCGGAGCCGGGGTCCGGTGTGTGCGGAGCCGGGGTCGTGCCTGCGGTCGGGACGGGACTCACGCGGGGCTCTGGGAGCGCCGGTGCGGTGAAGCGCGTTCGCAGAGTCCCTGCTGCATCCCGCCGCTGATCCCAGAGAGTTGTCGGGAGTGCGTTTCGTGCGCTCGTGTCGGGACAGAAGGACGGGCGCGGTACTCTGCCACCGCTGCCTCGTCCCTCTGCCTCCCCGGCAGCGGCTGCAGCCGCCCCTGAGGGCAGCTGGCGGCACCGGCTGCGGCCGGACAGGAGTGCCCGGGCTTCACGGAACCGCAGCTGCCCTTGGTGATTTTTCAACTCAACAGAACAAACAACAAAATATCGTTTTAGCACTAAGTTTAGCCTGAAAGAATGGAAAATAAGAGGGAAAGCTGTAAGCATTTTTTGAAATGCCAGTTTGAAATTCTCAAATGAATCATCCAACACAAACAGTGGCTGAGTGGAACAATTTTCTTTGCAGGGAGTTTCCACTGGAATAAATGGCAAGTTCTGTTAAAAAAAAAATAAAAATTTGCAGCTAGTTGTAATACTTGTAATGCTTGCCAGGGGCTGGAGTGTGCCCACAGCCAGGTAAATCCTTGTGATCCAGAGTGATGGTTCATTGTAGCTTTTGCTGCCAGTTCTTTAGAGCCACTTGCAGTTTCTATCTATGAGCCCTACCTAAGACAGTGGTGGCTGGATTTCCCTTTACCTTCTGATGTTATTCCATATTTAGAATATTCCTTAACACTCTTTTTCCTAAGCAGACCCCTGCCTATTGATGCCTTTGTGTAACCCAGAGTGTTGCTGTGATGTGGCAACTCTGCATTATCTGCAGACAATGGAAAATGAGGGCATTTAACAGGGTGCTCCTTGCCTCAGCATCGCAGCCAGTGTCTCACTTGCACAGCCTGAGCAGTAGGGCCATGAACACCTCTTCTTGCAGGAGCATGAAGCTCTACATAGATGGTATTCCCCAGATGCACAAAGGAGGACCAGGCACTGCACCTCAGCCCTCCACTGATGCCTTCAAGGACCTGGTCATCAGTTTGTCGAGCATGACTTTCAGCTCATAAAGCCACTGGTACCTGATGGGTTATGTACAAATGGGAATGTTCCTGGTCATGACACAGCTGCCAATTCCTCTCTGAGACCTGGCTCATGCCCAGCTACAGGGAAGTTCCTGCGTAAGCTTCCTGGGCCCCTGGACTGGTGCTTTCCTGTGCACAGCTAAAGAGAAATAAGGTATTTAGTCTGTGAGCCAAAGAGAGGTGTTCAGGAGGCTGTTTTGGTCTGCACAGACCTTTTAAACCTACCCCACCGAGCCTGCAGCTGACCAGTTTTCTCCAAGATCTCACTGCCTGCACAGGCAATAGCTCTGTTGTAGCCCATCTATTTATCGCCCTCTAGTGAGGTTTTAAAAATTAACATAGATTCCTTCCATGAGGAAAATAAATATTTGAGTTTATTGATTTAAAAAGATTTACATTTTTTGAGAGTCAGTGGCTTCAGGGAATCCCTCTCAAACATGCACACTTTGGATGAGTGCATAGCCTAATTTTGGATAGGCATGGAGACGTAATGATAGTGTGTGTCTCCCCTGCAGTCTCTGGGTTCTCAGTGAAGGTCTTTGCATCAACAGCACTGGATACAGTTCCTTTCTTTTTACCTCTTTAAGTGCTGTTGCACTTTAGGTTTTGGCTGAACCCACATGTAGATCACTTGACATGGCTCTGGTCTAGGTGGTTGCTTATGCTTCTTGGTGCTCCACCTTTCTTAATTATAATTCAGCTGGGCTGGCCCCAGACTTGGGAAGTGGCCTTGTCTTTGCAGAGGAGCTAGCTCCAGGGGCTGGAACTCTTTTAGTTTGTAACCAGGGGATGTGATTCAGTCACCTCTGTAGTCAGACTGGTTTTACTTCACAGGTGTGGGAGATGATGAGGAATGTACCATGAGTATGGTTTCTCTTAATTAGCCTGAAGATGTAGCGGATGCTTGTTCTTCATGACCAGCCATGAGGATTCTCGGATCCTCTCCTGCTTGTAATGCATAAGGTTCTGATTTGTAGCTCCAGTGCAGAGATCCTTGTGGACAGCATTACATCAGCACACTGTAATGCCTGGTCCTAGGTTCACCACCTCTCTGTCACACCAGCACCCTCCAAAACACCCCTAGATTCCTGTATTTGTTCTGTTCACCTTCATCCATATACTACTCACTCCTCCACTCTTGCCAGTGACACCATCCAGCTCTTGCTCCAGCAAGAGCTCCCAGCAGATCTGAATACAAACACCTCTGAGAATGCCCCCAGCAGCACTCAGCCACCCAGGCTGTTGCTCACCTGTGTCCTGCATCACCTGGGTGCAGTCACACCAATGTCACACCCGCCTGTCTCAAATGAACGCCCTCAGCAGCCTCCGGAGAACCTGCAGCGCGTCGGCTGCCGGGCAGCACTGCTCAGGGGACACCCCTCGGTGTGTCTGACCGGGAGCTGGCACGTGGAATCACCCAGGGGCCGTACTGCAGCGAGGTGCTGTGGTGCACACTGAGGTACATGGATGGGTTCTCAGCTGAGTCGGGAAATCGGCCGTGGCAGCTCCCCACCGCTCTGCGTGCTGCTGGTGAGGGACTGACATCGCCTCAAGGCAGCGTCAGCGCTGTGGGTCAGTGTCAGCACCCAGCAAGCAGCCAGTCTGCTTAACAGCACCTTCTCCACTTCAGCCAGGGGCTGGGAGTGTGACAGTCACTGTGGTTTAAAACAAAGCTAAAAACCAATAAACCCCACTTCTTCTCATCTTCCACTTCTCTGCATTTCCTCCTGAGGCGTCTTAGAGCTGTGGGAAGAGGAGCTGGCACAGGGACAGGTGCTCAGTGCCCATGCACTAGGGATCAGCCCTTCTTTGCTTATGCACGGTGCTGCCCTCTTCATGTTCCCACAGAGCAAATGGCAGGACAGATAAGGACATGAAAGTTTCCTAAACCAGGCATCCATAGTTAGCCCCTCGGAAAACAGCTAGGGTGGAGCCCAGTTTGTGGCGTGTGAGGGAGAAACTGAAGCAAAACAGGATGTTTTTGTGATTTAAAACTTATTTTTCATAATTCCTATTTAAAGGCTTGTTTTGTTTTTGTTTCAAAGTTGTCTGCTACATTTATTGGGAAATTTATAACCCAAAGAGCTTTGTGCATGTGTGTGTGTGCATGCAGATGTGTATGTGCACATGTCCTTGTGTAGGGATTGCACATGAAGAGGCTACTACTCAACCTCAGGAAAATTTTCCTCCTGAAAATTAGTAAAACTAGTAGGTACTAACAGCAAAGTAATGGCAAATATAAATTCTATCTATGTAGCTCTTCTGTAAGTCTTGCTGGATAATTGTTTTTTGCTCTGAACACCTCAAAATTGGAAAGATTATGTCAAATTATAAAGTGTTTACCGAAGACCCATGAAAATACTCATGGCTGGACATATTAGTTTATGCATAAACATGTTAAGCTCAAGTAATGGGAAATGGGGCATAACAGGCGGATTAGGAAGTCTTTGGGGTCATCTGTACCCCATAGTATGTCCTGTATTTAGCTTAGTTTCAGCTGATACAGTTTTCACACTGTAGATGCTAAGGCAAAAGTGAAAAAGAAATACTGTGAGAAATTAAAGAAGGGAATAATATATGAATAGAATAACTGTCTTTAAATGGAATGTTTCTTGGAGTTTTCCACTGCCTGCCCCTTCAGGCTGTACTGGAAATGGAGGCACAGAGAACAACATCTCCAAAAAGCCCCATGGCCACTCTCCAGGTGAAGGTGAACCTCCATGCCTCTGTGCCTCCGTGCTGCCCCTCTGTCACACTGATCCAACCCCCACAACCCCAGCCTGTGCCCTTGCACGGGGCATGAGGGGTCGTTATGCTGCTTTAGCCTTAGTCTGGTTGCCAGGGGATGATATACCCACTCTCACCACCTCCATCCTCTGCAGAACACTGGCATTTTATTACTGCCTTCAAGGGAACAAGATTTTCTGCCTTTGTTGTTTCTTTTCCTTGGCTCATCTCTGAGTTTGCAGTGGCTTGCAGCAGTTGCTGCTGTGGAATATTTATAACAGGCTTGTGTAAGGAACTTCATGTGCATAGTGGTGATTCCACTGTTTGTATTTTCCCACCTCTCATGCAATCAAAGAATGGGACATGTTCTTTAAGGCCACACAGCCTGACTTGCATTGGTTCATAGCAAGAGCTTTGTCGTGAAAGAATGTGCACATTTCTTTGCTAGCCTTGGCAAACTCTCCCCTGGCTTCCAGGTTATTTGATCTTCAAGCTCCTCATCAGCTCTGATCAGCTTCTCTCCTTCCTTTTCCCAGCCCACTGGCAGCTCTTCAGGCTGTGTTTTCAAACCTCTCCTTTGCACCTTCTGTTTCACATAGGCTCAGCTCACATAATGCTGCTCCCTCCTGCCTTCCCTTTCTTGACTTTTTCTCAGCTGCTGAGCAATGTCTCCCTCTTGGCCTCTATCACTGCTCAACCCTTAATGCCTTCCTGCTACTCCCAAACCTGGCCAAAAAGTGTGATTGTTTAAGCCAAAATCTACTTTTATTTTCCCAGCTCATGTAACTTTAGACTCACAGCTCCACTGAAATTCATGATCTTGGGATCCTCGTTTGAGGCTAGGATGTCTATTTTTCATTTCAATCAGCTGCAGAATTTTGTGGAATTAAATCCTGCAATTCAGCACAAACCTATCCTGGGGTTTGAGAAGTAGTTTGACAGTAAATGCTACTATGAGAGTGCCCACACTGATGCTGACAGGCAGATGAGCAAGCAGCAGAAGGAGGAAAATGCCTTTCATGGTGTGTGCTAGCAGAGATGCTGTTGATTAACCCATCTTTCAGCCAGCCAGCTCTGCGAATGCCATTTAACAACCGCTGAGCCTGTGTAATGCTAACGGGATGCTTATAAGGCATAAAGGGATTAATGTTCAGCTCTAATGAAATCCAGATGCACAGAGCTGCCTCTTCTCAAAGTCCTTTCTCTGGCCAAGCTGCAAATAAAATTATTTAATCATTGTAAATAGATGAGAAGGGCCATCACTCAACATGAAGCAACGTTCACTCGGTACTTGAGCTCACAGGCACCGAAGGCTGCTGGCAGTGGCCTGGTGGAGGGGCCGGGGTCACCCAGGGACCCTCTGCCTGCAGCAGTGTCAGGCATGTGGGGGGAACGTGGGACCTTCCTTGGGGAGCACAATTCATGCGAGTTTGCATCAGGGCCGGGGGATAGCTGGCTTGGAAACCAGCCTCCTTCTATCCCTGAGCAAAATCCAGGGATGGATTTTGTTCTAAAGTTCTGAAGGTGGTGAGTCTCTGGTCAGTCTCCCAGGGGTGCTGCGGGCTACTGGCACCTTGGCACCTTGCCCTGGGTGTGTGCTTGGGAGAGATGAGCATTTGTACCCGTGTCAAGTGGAGCTGCACTGTCTGCTCAGGAGACCTGGAGCCTTTCTGTCTCATAAACTGTTTGTGGTTTGCACTTTCTCTTCTTTGTGCAGTTTATATTTTCCTTTGTCACACACAGACCTGGGTAGTCTGCATTTCAAGCACTGGGAGTTAATCTCAGCCCTGGCAGGGTCTGGACCACCATACTCATTCTCAGAAGCCCTGCATGGAAAGGCTGAAGTAATTCTACAGCTGAGCAGACCCAGCTGTCTATGAGTTTTTAATTTTTAATGTAGCAGGAGGAGGGGTTTTGAACCAAGAGGCAGGGGGAAAAGGAGTTATTTTAAAGACACTAAGGAATGTGTTACATTTTTCTGTTCCTCAGGTTTGGCTGCTCTGCAAGTTTTTCATTTTGCCAAAGCTCAATTCAGTGAACTGTTTATTTGCATTTTTAAAGAAAGAGCGTGATTCTTAATTTACTTTGGCCTCATTGATGAATTTTTATACTGTGAAACCCAGCAAGTTCCCTTCCAATGTTATATATACAACTTCACAACAGAAACTTCCACCCCACAGTACCAACCTAAATTAAATGGTCCAAAGGGCTTTATAAAAATGTGCCCCCACTGATTTCCCATGTGAGTAATATCTGTAGTCACCTTTTAATCACTGATGTCATGCTCATCGTTGGAGCATGCCTCAGCTTAAGGCCAGAGACCATATATGTGTGCAGAGCTGTGTAGAGGTTTTCTTTAGAATTCCTTGTGAGATGTTCCTGGGGTGGCTTTCAGCATTGGTGCAAAGGAAGGAAAGGAATGAGGAAAGAGTCCTGCTATAAAATTATATCTAAACATGTATGGGTAATCTGTTGTGAAGGGTTTTCACCATGGGAAGAAGCATTTCAGGAAAATCCCAGCAGGTGCCAGCTGTTAGGTCTAATCCATTGTCAGTACATATTTCAAATTTACTTGGCCCTGGACATCAGAATCGTGACAAAACTGTCTGGACCTCCAAGAAAAGGTGAAGAAATTTTACAAAACAATGTTTTACTTTTCCCACCGCTTTCAGTCTCCCTTACCAGTACTAGAAGGGAGAAGGAAGCTGCTTTGTCTAGCCATGTCTTGCCAGGCCAAATGCTCAAAATTCAAAGTATTTCTGAATCAACATCAATATTTATTGATCTCTTCAATTTCCATCAGTTAGTGATTTGCTGTGCTGTGCTAGTGACAGAGAAGAGACTTGCATTTGTGTTGTTCAAGGTTTTTCAAATTGATATTGATGCAAAAAATACTTTATCCGAGTGTATCCTTTGGATGTTCGGGGCCTATTCCTTTGGATGTTCATGGCCTATTCCTGCTGCAGGTGATGACTAAGAATCATCCTCACCAGCCCTCAGCATTGTTCTTGCAGTGGTTTTTTATTGTTGTCCCAGAATACATAAACACTCCTCTCCTGCTGAACCTTAAGATTTGCAGAGAAAAGACCACGTGTGGATGTTCTCAGCAGAGGCTGCCTGTAATTTTCAGAGATTCTGTCCACCAACACTGTATCAGGGTTGAAGCTTGGAAATAGCAGGATATTTTTTTATTTTTGTATTCATCAGTTTTCACCTCTCTGTCCGGTTCTGGGACCTCAGTGAGGGAGCACAGAGCTGCAGGTGGGTACCATGTTTTTTACAGAGGCACAGCTGATGGATGAGACCTGTGGTTTGTCTTCCTGCTTAAAGCTTTTGGGCCCCCCCTTGCCTGTTTTTGAGTGACAGTTGAGAGTTTTGCTCTTCTTTGGGACCCCGAGCAGTGCCATGTCAAGGGACTGAACATTTGTGCTGCTCTCCAGGCATGGGCATTGCTAGCAAGGCTGTGTTCAGTAGCCAGAAACACAGCCCCAAGCCATGACAAGTTCCAAGTGTCCTTATTTGGGTTCCAGCCCAGTGCCATTTAAGAATGTCCCCATTACATCAGCTGCTCAGAAAGACCTGCTTCAGTCAGGAAGACTGGTGCTCTGTGTGGTGACGGTCTCCTCCATGCTTTGCAGGACATCCTCCCTCACTGCCATCCGCTGCTGGCATAGCTCCAGACTCCAAGGAAGGCACAAGTAATCCATGGGAGCAGAGAAAAAAATGTGGCATGGAACAGATCAGTGTGAATTAAGCTAATCCCCAGCCACCTCCCTTTCCACCTCCAAGTGGAAAACCCACTTGGCCTTTGGCAGGCAAGAATTGTTTCTCCCAGTCCTGCTTATTTGGGACATTTTAAAATAAACCAGCAGGGTTCCATTTCTTGGAAGGAAAAGGAAATGTTTCAGAGTGTGTCCTTGCAAACTGATTTACTGCCACCACGCTCTGCATATTTTAAGACATGTTTTCATTTGTTTGGAGCTGTGTATTAGCAGTAAGAGAGAGGGAAGCAGTTAGTGAAACATGACAGGAAGATGAAGTTGTGTAAAATGGCTCAGATAAATATTTACACCCGAGTTTCTTAGCTCTGAGTTCACATCAAACCATGGTTCATACAGAGCATGTTTTTTGGAGGGCCTGCTCCATTTTGGAGCCTTCTCCCTTCTCCCTGTCGGGTCATAAGGGCCTGCCTGCCTGGCAGTGAGCTGGAAGGAAGCTGGTTAGCAATGCCTACTCATGACCACTATCATGGGAGTGTATCTCTGCTATATATGGCGTCTTCACAGAATCACAGAATGGGTAAGGCTGGAAGGGACCACATTGGGTCATCTGGTCCGTCCTCCCTGCTCAAGCAGGTCATCCCAGAGCACAATGCACAGGATTGTGTGCAGACAGTTCTGGAATATCTCCAGAGAGGGAGACTCCACACCCTCTCTGGGCAATCTGTTCCAGTGCACGCAGAAGCTGCACAGTAAAGTTCTTCCTCATGTTCAGATGGAACTTCCTGTCTTCCAGTTTCTGCCCATTGCCTCTTGTCCTACTGTTCAGCACCACCGAGCAGAGCCTGGCTCCAGCCTCTGACCCCTTCCCTTCAGACACTGATAGACATTGATGAGGTCACCTCTCAGTTGTCTCTTCTCAAGGCTGAACAAGCCCAGCTCCCTCAGGCAGTCCTTGTAAATGAGATCCAGTCTTCTTCCCCTGGCTGTGAACTGTGCAAAGAGAGGGAAGCCAGTGTAGAAAACAAATCACAGCCCAGGCTTTTGTCTTGGTCCTAAAATTCCAAACATTAACCTTTAAGAGACACTTGGAGAAGTGGAGGGTTTTTATCTTATTCTGAGCTGGGCAGGAAACCAAGGCCGAGAAGAAAACACATCTCTTCCAAGGAGCTGATGGCATGATGTAGGAAGGAGTGTAGCTTTTCAAGCCAGTATCAGCCAAGACCAGGCTGGCAGAGTGGCACAGCACCCTGATGAGACTCAAGGCAGGCAGGCACAGCTTGCCTGCCTCCCAGTGGGTGCCCTGTGATGGATTTCCTATTTGAGGCAAAGGGGAATGGCTGCAAGACAACAGCTGCTGGAGTCCCTGCTAAAACTGTTCCAGCTTGAGGGGTCACGTTCAAACTGCGCAGTTTGCTGAGTGGCAGATGAAGTCTGGGAGCAGGGCTGAAGGAGACAGCAGCCGTGTGGGTGCACTTTTCCCTAAACTCACTTTAAGTGTAAAACCACATACAATGGCAAGCCGAGGGTTTTTTCAGTTCGTGTAACCTAATGCCCGATTCCCTTTTATGCACTGAATAATTTCCCCTTCTGTGTTGTTATCTTTCTCTAATGGCATTTTCTTAACTAGAAATGCAACAGCAGTCTGACATGGGTACATGGTAGAGCATCCAGCACTCACATGAACAGAGCAGGAGGCAGCGGTGTCCCACATTATCTCATTAAGAGACTTTCGCAGGCATGCCTCTGCTAATGTAAACTCATTATTGGATAGAACAGCAGCAGTTGTTTTCACATGGGTGGATCCAAGTCCAAGTGATGAATTGTTTCTGTACTCTTAACTGGGTTCTTAAATATTTTTTGAGTGTTGCCCGAGAACTAAGTGGCCATGTGCTACATTTATACAGTAACTTTTGCCCTGTTCCAGTAGACCACCGACAACTGTGCTCAGCTGATTAATAGCAGTGATCTGCTATCCGCTGCAACACCACATGCTGATACTGTGAGTAGAATATTTGTAGGAAGAAAGCGTTTCACAACATCCATCCAAGAATAAGAATAATGTTGGTGTTGCAGGCTCTGAACAATCTGTGATGCTTCAAATAATCAAAGACATTGTGACCCATGTTTTACTCTCTCTCTTTTAGCAACATAAGCCTCCCTAACAGATAAGAATGTCAGCATGAAATGGACTCTGAGTCCATGGTTGTAAAAATTGGGGTGGTTTTTTTGAAGAGTATATGATACCCTTTCATCATCTTTGCAGCTAGGAAGCGGACTGGTTGTCTAACGAGGGGAGAGTGGCACTGACAGCTTAATGTTCCACATAAAAGAGTAGCAGAGCCTGGCAGCTAAGAGCATTGGGAACAGCAAATTTCCCTTGGAAGTGTGAGCTGGGTGCTGCAACCCCACCCTGAAACGCTGGGGTTGAAGAAAGCACAGGGTGGTTTCAAAGAAACAGTGTATCAATGTTTCTGAAACAAATATTTCAATTTATGTTTTGCAGAAAAATCCCTGTTAAACAATTTTTTTTCATTTCTGAATGGCAGCTAAACCAAACAATTTCATTCCAGTGCTACAGGCATTGCAAACTTTGACCAGCTATTGACAGAAGGAAAATCCACCCTCTGCTAAGCAGGTGTCATTGTTTTTCAGCTCCATCCCACCTTAACTATCTGGAGAATAGCATTCAAGTGCAGAGGTCAGTGGGGGGAAAAAAGCCCACTGCTGCTGGCCAGCTGAGCCGATAGCATAGACCATACATGGATTTGGAATGAAGGGCATTAGGCTCACAACCTCCCCGGTGCCAAGAAATACACAGCTAAAATCGGCAGCTCAGAGATGAGTAATGCACAAACATGGTCCAGAGTGTTAGAAGTGTTCAAGCACTTCCAGAGTATGTTGGGTAAATGAGTATCTGTTTCCATGGCACCAAAACAGCACAGAGATCACGCCATGTCCTTCAGCGGTTCTCTGATTCCATGCCCAGTGAATGAGAGCGGAGCTGACCTCCAGGAAAACACTCCCTGGCTCCTGCGTGGAGGAGCACAACGAGGTCCCCTCTTCATCTCGAAGCAATGCTCATGGGCAAGAGCTGCCCAGCGCTGCTGGCAGCCAGGTGAGCCGGGCTGGGAGCCACCAGCCCCCGCCTCGGAGCCCAGCCAGCTCTGCTTGAGCCCAGCCTTTGGGCAGGAGGGTGAAGGGGCTCCAACATCAGACACAGGACTTGGAATGCTTCTTCTGTGTAGTGAGATGGGAGGGGCTTTTGGGCAAGAAAACCATAAAACTGTAGAGCTTCATACAGGATTCAGAGCGCATTTACATGGCACTGGGAGAACACTCAAGGTGTTAGGAGACTCTGTCCTTGTCCAGCTGCCTCTTAAGAAAATATCACTTACATGGGCTGGCCCATACACACTCAAATTGTTTAAAATGGGGTACACAGCTAGGTTCTCCCATGCGGAGAGGGAGCACACAAGCAACTGTTTTACTTTGTATGCCTACTGAAACCAAAGGCAGAACAATTTATTATTCATCTATTAAATATGCAGGTTAAGTATGCTACCCCTGAAATTGTGCCAGTTAGTTGTGTCCACTTCCCTCGGTCAGATGATAGTTTTAGAGTGGCCAAAATGATTGCCTTACGGACAGTAAGGGGATTCCGTCATCTCAGTGATGTCCTGCCAAAGGGACGTGACTGGCTGGGATCAAAGAGACTGGCTGAGGTCTTGGAAGGCAGTTTTTTGGTTTGCCTAGAGTCTGTTTGGGGTCAGGCATCTAATGATCTCAGCTAATGATCTCAGCTTTTTTTTCGGAGAGATCAAGTATGGGGAGTACCTCGTGTCCTGTAGTCACAGCATTTCACTGGAAACTCACAGTTCTGTCTTTGTTAGACTCCCAGGGATGGCCCAGTGGCTGCTGGAAGTGGTGCTCTGGGACAGGTCCTCAGACCCTCAGGAGAGGTGAGGTGTGTGGGCAAAGACAAGGCTGCTTGGAAGGCACTGCTGCCACCATTCAGAAACAGTCTGAAACCCTTCCCAGTGGTCAGAAGAAGAGATCCACCAGTACTGACTCCCTGAAATTAATTCCGGGATAAATGCCCTCCTACACTAAAATTCCGCCATGTGTGTATTTAGTACCATTTGTACCCCAGAAGAGAGTGGTTTTGGAGTGGCCAGAATGATTGCCCTACCTACAGCAAGGTACTGTGTGCTGTGGGATTTTTTGGCACAGAAGATACTATCACGAGCAAGGGTTTATTACAATGCCATTGAAGACATTGCTGCAGTCTGCAATGCCCCTGGCACAGAGGTGCACCAGCTCACCCTGTCTTCATCAGAGACCTCTGCAGCTGGCAGCTGCTGGCATTGGCCCCCAGGCACCCACACCTATCCTCGCTTCCCACCTTAACATAGTGCATGACTGATGCTTTGCTGCATTATGTTTGTAGGAACATTTTATTCTATTAAGGCACCTCCAGAAGCCAGATGTTCTGTTTTAGTAGGGACTTCCTTTTTTTAAAACAAGCATTTCTGAGCTGATGTTATTTTTATTCAGTTCTCCCTGTGAAACTTCCAAAGACAGATTTTTGCTTGGCAATGTCATAGCAGGGTATGAGGGAGAAATTGCCATCCATCTGCCTCTGCCTACATATGTACATGTACCCAGGGAACCTACTCAGGGAGCACTACTGACACTGCAAAGCTGAATATTCATATATTAGGAAATTGCTTTGCTAAATCACACTTGCAGGTCCACTCCAACTTGAGTTACATAATCACATGCGATTTTTCACGAGGTCATCTGTGCTTTGGAGGCCTCTGATGGACCTGATCAGGCATGGAGTCAGGAGTCTGTGTTGTAGAAAGCTCTAGCCTGTAGGATTCCAGGTCTTTTGTTGTAGAAGTCAAAAGGTGTCCTGTAAACTAAATGGGAGATGAGGAGGATGTCCCTTCCCTGACAGCTGGACTCCACACCAGCCTCTGCCATGGATTTCCTTTCTGAACTGTCTTAAATCATGTAACCAACTTTTATTTTCTCACACAAACCCCTGGAGACAGACCTGCAGCCATGCTGAGCTTCTGTCGCTCCAGGGAGGGTAAAGAGAAGCAAGTACTTCAAACCAGCCTCAGCCAGCCTTCCAGTTTGCTCTGAAAAACCAGACACAATGTGGTGAGCACCGGTCACGCAAATTGACTGAAATGGCTCTGTCCTTTGCATTTCCATCACTGATATGAGGATGACATCACAAGAATGTTAATGTTGTCATAAGATGCCGAGCTGTAATAGCCTTGTGTCCTCAGGGATGGGACCAGCGAGCTCACATGCAATGAATGTTTTCTGTGTTTAGCACAGACCTTGAAAAGTATACAGTTAACAAAAGGAACAAACTTTCCCCATAGGGGTTCTCCCTCATCAACCAGCAATCATGGTTTCTTTTATTCTTAGAATTTTTCATATTTTGTAACATTCAGAAGTCAAAAGATCAGTAAGTCTCAATATGCTCTGAACTCCCTGGCACTTAAAGCTCTAACAGAGGCACATGCTGAAATTAGAAATGAGCCACGGGACAGATTTTCCCATGCTTACTAATCAAGAGTCACTGATGTAAGGATTTCTCTCCCAGGCTAAAATCTGTCATCTTTCTCCAGCACAAAATTTATTTAGCAAATAAAAGGAGACCTGTGACCTCTGTATATGTTGACTTGGATAGTTATTATTTCTAACTCTCAGGTCTCACCCTTACAGTGACTCCACATCTGTGTTATACAAGACTTGGTGGCTGTGGCTGTTAAAAAAGACACAAATGTCTTGAGGTTAGGCTGCCTGGAGAGGGGCCTAGTAACAGCCTGTTTGCTGAACCTGTGAGTCATGGAAAATTAAAATAGAGAAAAATCTACTAAGGAACCTCATCCATTCCTTCAGCTGATAAAGTACAACTGCCTAGAGTATTATATGTTCTTCATATCTTTGTCTGGTCCAGTTTTAAATTGTTTCTATACCTTTCCCTAAAGAACTATTCCATGGTATGAGTGTTTGGAAGTTTTTCTTGCACTTCATACTTCGGTTTTTTCCCATGTTTATTCACATAATTACTTTGAGATTTGGCTGTGAAAACATAAATGTGAGAGTTGAGCAGTGTTTTAATGATCAGGAAGGGGAGGGAGGTGTCTGACATTACAGATCATGGCTTTCAGTGCTGAGCTAGACAAAAAGAAAATTTGTAGAGTGCAATGAGCAGCAGGTCTGCTTCCAAGGTGGCCAGGCTAACTTGAATGTCTTTTTGTCTTGCAGAAGATGAAGCCCATCGTCCAAAGAAGACGATCTACCTCATCCACCATTACTAAAGCTCTTGGCAAATCAAAGTCCCATTCCAGGTAGAGGAAATACCTTTCCGACTCCTGTTTCCATCTTTCTGCCTATACAGACAGAAGTCAAACTGGTTTTCATTTAACAATGCTGAGGGCAATTTGGTCCTGCAGCAGGGGCAGGCAGGGGCAGGTGGAGAGGGACAAGGCACCAGACAGACGTGGTGGGTTGCAGGACCCCTGAGGAGCATCCTGGCATTCCACCTCAGCGTTTCCCTGTGCAGCCACCCCCAGCTTACTGGGCTGCCAGAGCCCTCTGCAGCCCCTGCTCTGTCTGCTGGACTGCCAGGGGGAAGGACAGCCCTGAGAATTGCCTCTGGCTCAGCTGCAGGTACACCTGGGTGGGTTAGGGGGCTGGAGCTGCTTCTGGAGGTGGAGAGAGTGATGGGAGGCATGCCCAGGCCCTGACAGCACTGTGCAGGATGGCATCAGCTCAGGATGTTTGTTGGAAGAGCCACCAGACCCAGACATGCTCCAGGACAGCCATGTCCCTGTCAGAGGACAGCAGCTTTCCCTTACCACCAGCTTGGGTAGTGGAAAGCTGCCTCCCTTGCCTGCACCTCCACTGAGTCTCTGCTGATGCTTTGCTCCTGCAGTGTGAAGCACCAGGAGTGTCAGCAGGGTCAGGGAGCCACATGCCAGACATGCACATCTTCTGCTGAAACTCTAAGTGTGCTTACTTAGCCCTGAGCTGAGCACCTCAGTCCAACAGTGGGAGCTGAGTCCTCCCCAACCTCATCCCCTCTTCCTCCTGCAGCACTGTGTCACTGCTAGGGACAGATAAGGGCATACCATGGTCCTTTCTGCCTTGCTCTGATAGCAGTCTTGTAAATAACATTTCCTGAGGGATTTGTTTAGTTTTTTTCTTTCTTCGTAAGAAAGAGATGATAAAGCCGAACTGATTGACATTTTGATCTGGACTAGCCCTCCCAAAGAATATCCCTTTTGTATCACACCACTGGTGATCAATGCACAGTACATCCTGCTTCTCTGGAATGAGTTGGGGGGGGGTCAGTCGAGACTGGATCATTTCATATAAAGGGCAGGACTGATTTTCATTTGGTTGTCATTTGACAAAGTTATGTGACTTCTTTGTCCTTCCTCCCGCCCCCTCTAAATTGCACTAGGGAAAAAAAAAAGTGAAGAAGAGAAACAAATTCTTGACTTTATTTGGCTGGAGAACATCCTTGTGAGGGAGGGAAGCTTTAAATGTTTCTTGTGATGGATTGCTACAGAGGGAGCTGGTCCAATGCCATCTTTGCTTAGGCTACCAGAGCACCAGTGAGATTTTTTTGCTATCCTGCCATTGTGTTTATAAAACTGGATAATCCTCCAGCTTCAGGAAATCCACTGCTTGGATTGTAAGATGCTGTGGCTCCCATTACTCAGCTGATGGACATGGAGACCTTTTAATATCATATCTGAAGGTGATTTAGCTTCTCACTTGTTACCCCACAGCTGCATAAGCCAAGGATTCACCTTTTGGTGGCTGTGGAGAGGTGAGGAGGAAAGAGGGCATTTCTGTTTGCCAGAGTGCAGGTGTTCCTGTGACTGGGGGATGATTCTAGTAAAGCAACTCTTGGCTCGTTTTAACCTCACTCCTGTGAAATCAAATGAGTTCGGTTATGAGGCCAGTGGAAACTGAGTTAAGACTAACAATGTCAAAAATACTACACTTACAGCTTCTGTGGTTTTTTATTTGTTTGTGTAGAGAGTGCCCTCAGACTAGAGGATAAAACAGTAGAGGGTAGAGCAGAATTGCTGAGCGGGGGAAGGGAAGGCAAGTATCCTTGCCTGCAAGCAAAACACACATTTTTGTCTGTGTGTAGAGACAGGAAGATCTCTGTGAGTTTTTTTCTGTGTCAGTATAAGGCCATGTCTCAGAGGTTCACTAATTAAAGCAGGGTCAGGTACATGAACACACGGTGTGAACAAGAACTCTTCCATGCTGAGACCCAGAAATGGCTGTGGGAGCTGTTGGGTGCCAGCTGGCCTGAGCCCGGAGCAGTGCTGAGGAGCTGCTCTGTGGGGGTGCTGAGGTGCAAGCGAGGAGATTGCGCTCGGCAGAGCTCTTCCAGCTGGGGACAGCACAGGGAGAGGGTCTGGCTCAATCCCCATGCTGCCTTGTTGACTGAAGTCAACATGCAAAAACCCTCAGGGTTTTTTGGAAATGGTGAGCGCCTATATGAATCCCAGTGAAAACAACAAGCTGGATGGCAGCCAAGCAAGCCAGAATCAGATGTCTGGAATTAGACTAGTAGATGCAGTTCATTTTCTTTATGCTGCACCTCTTGTGCTGACAAATTGTTCGGTCTGGATGGAAAACATACGCAGAAAGGGCAGTGCCCCCCACGCCCAGCTGAGCCACACCGAGCCATGGGCATTCCATGTTCAAGTCACAGCTCACACACATGTGCAGGAAGTAAGTCTTTTACCTGAGTGAGAAATTACTCACAAACTACTATTTCAGCAGCTTAACCTCACAAGATTTGGTGTGGGCATTTAGGCAGTTTTCCATCTGTCTGAGGCTGGTAAAGTTAATTGTGCAGAGGTGGGCGAATGCGGGTCATAATAGAGAGCAGTAGGGGCTGGGAGAAGCACGAGGCTATCAGGCTCCTCCAAAACAGATGCCTGTGTCCAATCACAGACCCTTCTAAGAAAAGCTTCTGACAAAGTCTTGTGATTTTTCTTACTCCTCCAGGGAAACGATTCTTTCCTCCTCCCATTCAGACAATGGGCTGCCAAGTGGGGCGTTCAGCAGCCCAGGCTCCACCTTCATCCTGGATGAGCGAGTACAGCTAACTGTGGGCCTGCAGACCCAGGAAAGACATCTGATTTTGTTCAGTGATGTGCTGGTCATTGCCAAGTCCAAGTAAGAGGAATTCCCACTCATTCCTTTTCCCAAGTAGGTGCTGTTGAAGCTAGGCTCAGCACATGGTGGCATTTCTGGGGCTGTCCTGTGCAGAGCCAGGTGTTGGACTCAATGATCATGTGGGTACCTTCCAACTTGTGTGATTCTGTGATTCTATGAGGCTCTGATCTATTTGTGGAGCACCCAGCAGCCTCCAAAACAATGTTTCTCTATTAATGTGGATCTAAAATGTGGCATTTCCCCCTTCCACTTTTACAAATTCTTCTTGGTATTAGTGTTTCACTCCATTTGTCTGAAGGGAAAGGTTGTCTAATCAGTTTTGCCCTTTCCCTTATGAAGCTGCTTGAAGATACATCATGAGAGCAAGAGGTAGAAGGACAAAACTGACTTTCGGTCTGACTCCTTCTGCTACATATAAATTAAGAGCTGTCGCTGCAAGAATGGAAGGGTGCACGATCAGACTCTGGAAGTCTAGATGTTAGTCTTTGGCTTAAGGAATTAATAATTTCCATTGTAGATCCTCCTCCAGCCTGAAGCTGAAAAAGCAAGTGCATCTGAGTGAAGTGTGGACCAGCACCTGTCTCAGCGAAGTGACAGAGAAAAAGATGAGTCCCGAGAACTCATTTGTCATTGGCTGGCCTATCACCAACTACGTTGTCACCTTCAGGTATCTAATCAGACATCAGACCTCCCTCTGCATCCCAGTAGCTACTCAGGTCTCCCATGTGTCAAGTGAAACAATGACTGAGGCTAAGGGGCCCATTTCCTTTTCCATTTCCTTACCCTGAAGCCTGGGTAACCTGTGCTGGCAGCAAAAGCTTCTAGGAACAGCAGCCATTGGGAAGGAAATGCTAGGAGAAAGAAAATAGCAATTAAAGGTCACTGCAAAAATAATGAAGGCCCACAGGATAAGTTAACTCCAGCTTCACAGAAAGGGATTTGTCCCTTATCTGAACACTCACCAGTCTGACAGGAAACTTGGTCCAGTTTGTTGCTGGAATTTTTTTGTTGTTATTATTTTTGTTATTTGTTAAAATAGAACAGAAGAAGGAAAGGACTGTGCTTTTGTTCCAGGGCTTTGCAGGAAACAACTTTGACTTACAGCCATATATAAATGAAACTGGGTAGAGTTTCCAAAGGCTGTTACCCATTCAGCACTTGTCTGATGATCTACCTCCCTTTTTGTCTTCAGCTCAGCTGATGTGAAGGAACGATGGCTGTCAGTGTTACTGTGGTAAGTAACCTCCTTTCATCCTCCTTCTAGGTGGTTCCTCTATAGGCCTTAGAGAAATTTGCCTGTCAAATTGTGCTCTGATTTTCAGCATGTTAAGTGTCTAAGTACTGTTTGAAAAATCTGCTTTTGAGATCTGAATACAGATGTCCCTGAGAAAGTGCAAAATTGGTGTTAAGAGTTGGGGAAAAAAGGGATCCATCAGAAGATTATATTGTTCGAACATCCTTTTGCCTTTGGAGCTGGAGGTTGACTTTGCTAATCACGGTGGAACTGTCACAAGTGTTACTGATTCTTCAAATGTTTGTTGATTTGAACTAAAATTTTTATTACATTGCATCTGGAGGCTACAGTTCTTTCTTTTTCCTTTTGTGTTTTATTTGTTGCTTCCACTAACACCCAGACAAAAGTGCTTATATAGGAACAAAGAGAGGAAGAAATCTTCTGATTTGTGGAGAGCAGTAGCGATCCTGAGGGAGCACTGGAAGGTACTATGCAGGACACGTCTATCTGCACTGAAGTACTGCATGTGGGGGGATTGTTAGTTTTTGGGCTCCAGGTGGATAAAGAAGTCAGTAAGAGTGTGTGACCGCACTAGGAACATTACATTCATATATGTCATAATTAATCTGTATTTATTACAGTGCCAAGGAGGATGTCCCATCCAAATTTTAGGGTCCTTCTCAAATTTGGTTGGGAAATTATATCCGTTCCCCTTTCCTTTGACTTTCAGGCATATCAATGAGGTAAAACAAAATGAGTATCTGAAGAACCTGACCCTTCAGATCTTTGTGCTGGATGATGACAACTGTTCTTCCGTAAGTAAGGCTAAGAACCTGTGCATCAGATCAAGACTCGACAGGGGTCTGTGGAGTAGGGGACAGAAGGCAGGGCTGTGCTGGTATTCCAGTATTAAATTCAAGTCCCATCTAAAAAGATTTAGAGGTTGTGCATCTGGGTATCCACATCCTTCCCCCTGGAAGCCCATTTGGAGGGTTTGAGAAATGAGGAGGTGGGCAGACCCTTACCAAAGAGCACTTAATTCTTTAGACTATGCTTCACCTCTGACTTCTTTTCTCTTTTCTTTTTGCTTCACTTCAAAATTCATGACAGTTTGTGGCTGAGTGCCCAGTCAATTCCTATTTCCAGTGCTATGAGTTGAGGATATTGATCACGGAGTCACTGGCGTGTTGTCCTGAACAAATTTACTGGAATGTGTCCCAGTCTAGCATACATTTCTTGGCTTCCTGCCAAGCTTGGTGGGTCACATTTGCCTCCTGCGTATTCTTCCCTCAAAGAGTGACCCCGGACACTCATGGTTGATGAGCATTGCCACGTTCCATGTTCACCCTTTTGAGTGACAGTGGCACTATAATCAGTCAAACACTGATGGGATTAAACACAGCATTTGAGCACCACCCACCTCCTGTGACTTCTGCTGGATGAAATATTTGGATGGTATAACAGACCCACGACAGAAGAAGTAGTGGAGAATAGCTTTCACGTTGTATAGCCATCACCCTTTCTGGTGTAGTTCAAATTCATACAGCTCATCCAGCCATGAGCATTTAGTGACGGCAGTCATTAGACAGAGATGTGACATTTCCCCCAGATTTTCAAGCTACAAGAAACTGCAACCAAACTTCTCACCTTTGTATTAGCTTCCTGTATTTTCTCTGTTTGCCCTTCTAGACTACTGCAGTCAACGTGTCCAATGTGGAAACTGCAGAGAGTGTGATGAAGAAGACCCTTCTACAGCTTGGGCTCCCTGTAAGTGGCAGTTGCCAGATCTTAGCTAAAGATGCTGGCAACATCTGGTTTACAGGACAGTGTGGGTGTGGACAAGACTAGATTTGCTGTCTTTTGCTTTCTGAGTGGAGGGCAACCTCATGGACCCTCACTCTGGCCCCTCTCAACTAACATTTTCTCTTCTCTGTTCCTCACCCAACAGGACAGGACCAGTGAACACCACCTCTGGGTGGTCTCAGGAAAAGACGAGCCTGCTTACCCTCTCATTGGTAAGAGCCCTCCCATATTGAGCATCATTTTGGTACCAGAGGAACAAGTGATAAATGATCCTTGGGTGTGTGGCAGAGAAACATCACAAACATTGCACTCTTCACTTAAAAAGCAATGGTAGGGACACTGTTGCTGATGGGAGATGTGACATCAAGCTGCTCTGAGATGTCACTTGGCTTTTACAGTCTCAGCATCCACATTTAATCAAAGCATGGTGACATCTTTGAAAAACTTCACACTTACCTCTGTTTTCCAAGCAAATGTGTGCATTTCTGGGTGGGAGCCCATCACACTTTTCAGCAGATGCTCCAAGTAAATGGGAGATCTTTAGGCTGGCCTGAGAAGTACCTCCTTTGCAACAGATGTGAAGCAGGGGTAGGACACGCCTCAAAGCCTGATTCAATCCCTCTGGCTGCTGGTATGGTCTTGCAGGGCTACAGGCTTGGAGGCTGGTCATACTCTCTTGCTCAGCTTTGCAGGCGTCTCCTCACAGGCAGAGCAGGAGGTCAGGGGAAGCCTCATCCCACCTTCACTATCTGTGACAGAGGTGTCCACTGATGTCTGTTAGAGCATCTCCTGACACTTCCCAAGCCCTTTGCCTTTGGGCTCTCTCAGAACCAAATTGCTGCAGTGAGATGGTCATTCAGCAAGAGTGTGTTAGAGCTAGAGGAAAGCACTTCGGCACCTGAAAGAAGCAGAATTTTTAGATGGTCTATTGGTGACTTATAAGCCTCTAGTTAGGAAGCTAACATGTTTATCCTACTTTTTTGGTACTTACTTAGTTTCATTGCATTTCAGTTCACAAATAATGAAACTGCTTTCCACACAAAATGTTGCATCATATTGAAAACCCAGTTTGTTGCATATGGCTTGTTATCTTCTGAACTGCCACCTCAATCCAATACTAAACTGACCTCACAAGTACATGTACTCCACTAGCATCAATGCCTTTGCAGGCTGTTTATTTGAAAACTTTCCTTTTTAACAATTTGTGTTTAGGTTTTAGAAACTCCTCAGGCTTGAGGGAGAGTAGGTGTGTATATGGGGGACTTGAGGACAATCACAATGGAGAAGAGTGCTACATATCAGTAGGGGATGATTTCAGAAACAGAAGAAACATTTTAAAATAAACCACTGAATTTTGTCTGTTAAGTGCTAAGCATTCATCATGGCAATCACCAATGCTGGAATTTTCCAGTAACAATAAGAATTTTTAGCATAGCTCTGCATCTTTGCTTGCTCTTGACACAACTCTCCTCAACAGGGCACGAGCATCCTTTCAGCATCGCCTTGAGCTGTCTCCGGGACTCTGCTGACCAGCAACAAAGAACCAACAATAACACTCTCTTGGCTGATGGGACAGAGGCTTCCTTCCTTGCTCAGCTCCCGAAGGAAAAACAGTGTCAGTTTGTCCTGAAACCCAGACTCCAAGCTCCGATGCAGCTGAGGAGAGGTAGGGGCTGCAGGAGTATGGTACAGCCAGACAGAGACTTTATTGCTCTCCAGTGCAGTGCTGAACACTTCCTGGCATCATACCTGTATCCCAGAGTTGCTCTCATACCTGAATGTAATCTAAAGAGGAAGAGATTGCAGAGAGGTGAAATTTCTCTGTGCAAATGTTCAGACTTAGCTTTCAGTCTTTCATTAGTCTTCAAGTCATTGTAATAGAATCATAGAAAATGCTGAGTCGGAAGAGAACCATCAGTATCATTGAGTCCTGGCCCTGTACAGGACACCCCAAGAACCCCACCATCTCCCTGAGAGCGTTGTCCATATGCCTCTTGAACTCAGACAGCCTTGATGCTGTGATCGCTTCCCTGGAGAGCCTGTTCCAGTGCTCAGCCACCCTCTGGGTGAAGAACCTTTTCCTGAGATCTAAGATAGACCTCCCTGACTCAGCTTCATGCCATTTTCTCGAGTCCTGTCACTGGTCACAAGAGTGAAGAGACTCTTACACTGCAGACAGCAAGATTCCCTGAAGAACGGTGATTGAAAGTTTTGCTGATGGTTGAGAGATGAACGGGTGGTTTCACTGCCGTATTTGTCTAACCACCCCATTAAGAGTAGAGTTAACAAACAGGCGAAGGTAGGAAGTCCTTGTTTGCTGGGAACTGCCTCCACTGTAGATCACTCACTAGCCAGCAGAAGGACAGACAGGCGTGTAATGAAGGTCTGTGTTTTCTTTCAGAGTCACTGCAGAAACACACCAAGAGGAAGAAGTCCTTGATTGACTGGGCCCTGCGCCGCAGCACCAGCACCCCCACGGGCAGCCCTCCTTCACAGTCCCCTACCACACCACGGAAGCTCTTCGGCCTGTCCCTGTCCTCTGTCTGTCCAGACGGAATCCTTCCCAAGCCAATCATGGTAAGCAGCAGCCTGGACTGCTTGTCTTGACATAAACTGATGTGTTTAGCCCAAAATTTAAAGCCACTTGCTGTATTTATGAGGATTGAATGGGGAAGAGGACCATTGCTTACTTCTGATTCAGATTCAGCTCAGTAACAAGAGTGGGAACAGCCCTCTCCTGGGTAGTCCCTATCACTTCATTCACAGATGTCTGTCCTGTTTCAATGGGTGTCTCCAACCAGGTCATCTCCAGCTGACAAGGGCAATGTCAGCAGATCCTGCCATGCTACATAGCCTAGACCTCACTCACTGCAAGAGTCCTTTGGGCTCACACTTGTCACAGGATAAGCATGCCCACATGAACTGTATCTGCAATTTGGCTGTTGGGTTCGTGTCCCTGATTAGATCAGGATAAATCTCTTGTATTGTTTTCTTCCTGTTACTGACTTGGTCTTATGCTAATTATGTCACAAGACATGATGTATAATATACACAAACGAGGGTAAAGTGTTAGGCTCTTAAGTACAACTGGGTTTTCTCCTAGGATATGCTGCTCCTCTT
The DNA here is from genome assembly GCA_013400235.1 of Oriolus oriolus. Lineage (NCBI taxonomy): Eukaryota > Metazoa > Chordata > Aves > Passeriformes > Corvidae > Oriolus > Oriolus oriolus. The sequence continues at coordinate 554,333 of VXBT01009197.1, forward strand.
GTACCATGAAGGTCCCTCTACTAGGGGCATTTTCAGACGTTCTGCCAATGCCAAGACTTGCAAGGAATTGAAAGAGAAGCTGAACTCTGGAGATGATGTTCAGGTGGATGGAGAGTCAGTCTTTGTGGCTGCAGCAGTCATCACGGTATGTTTGGCCAAGTAACTCAGCTGTCTGGGCTAATGGTACCTTCCTTCTTTAAGGAAGCAATGAGTCTTTATGGGTAGGGAGGATTTCAGGGGAACGGAAAGCATTTTCCAGCAAGGAACATTTTCACCTGATGGCTTGGGGCATCTGTGTACACAGAGGTACCTGCCTGACACAGTGACACTGGTTTTCACATGCAGACATGCAGCCCCTCAGGGTGGGGCTTCCTTTGGTACTTCCCTGTAGCAAACCAGCTCCAGCAGGAAATACAGTGATGTCCACCTGCAGGATAGCCATGATGTCTGTACAGTGCCAGATAACATGAGAGCTGCTGCACTGACATCTGCATAAAACCCTTTGGTGGCAGCAGCACAGATGTTCTTTGTCATTTCTGAATGCAAAGAAGAGGCTGCAGAAGGCTTGGGAGGACTTGTGCCATTTGAGGGCAGCTGCTCTGCAACCTCCAGCACAGGTCAAAGGAGCTGACCTGTGCTCTCTGGACCCCATGCCTTCACCCTCTGATCAGCCAGCAAGCACAAGGGAAAGCAGCTGCTAAATCCAAGCAGAGGGGTTGTGGTGGGTGGGGGACAAAGCTTGTGATAAGCCCCCATGTTTCAGTAAGGAAAAGCCTGTATTTTGCACTGGCAGTTAAATCTGGTCAGAATATTTAGGCACCAAAGTATCCAAAAAACATCCCTTTGTTCTCGTTGGCCTGATATTCAGGCACTTTCCAACACAAGACATACACTGAGTTATTGAACAGTCCCCGCAGAAAAACCAGCAGTCCTCCTAGCTGAGAAATGTTTCAGAGAGATCTGTGCAGAGCCTCAGGGCTGAGTCCTCTGCTGGAGTGGAGGTCAGTCCTGCTCTGGAGAAGGGGCAAAACAGGAGGGCTGCCGGTTCATCCTGCAGTGCTGCCATGAAAGAGCCTGAGGAGGACATGGGAGGGCATGGCAGGGGTGAATAAACGTGTTTGTGTCATGTCTTGTTTTATCTTGTGCTTAATATGAATAAACAGTGACTATATGCATTGTGAAACTGAAACCAGGAATTCAAAACTGACCAGACTGCTCTGCATATATATATTTAATTCAGGATTTTCTCCGAAATATACCTGACAGTGTTCTATCCTCAGACATGCACGGACTGTGGATGGAAGCTGTGGACACAGAAAATCGAGCACATAAGATTGAAGCTATCAAAAGGTTTGTAAAAGCCTTTGTAAAAGTTTCGTTTGGTGGGAAAAGGGGGAGCATATTAAGAATTAAGAATATTAAGAAATCAAGAATACAAAATTAAGAATAGCCTTCATTTTCTGGGAGACTACTGGCAATGCTCCAGGCCACAGTGGAGGAGCTGTTGTTGATTGCCAGTGTTACTGATCAGAAAATTTTCTTTTCAAGGGTCTTTTTTGAACATCGTTAACATTTCTGACCCAAAAAAATCATTAAAAAATTCTTTTCTGATGGTTAGTTCAAGTAAACAGAAAAAGCACAATAATTCAGCCACCAGGAGTACATCAATGGTAGCAGAATTAGATCTTCAGTGACAGTAACTTTATTCTTATGTGCACGAAATGAGGCTGATCATTATATTGGCAGTTAGAAGAAACAGCCCTGTCAAGGTGGTGACCAGGACCTTGAAAACAGCTTTACTGCCTTGAAACTGCTGCCATGAGCAAGAATAGTTTATCAGCCTCCTGTTGGATATCCAGTGTATTCAACCACGGCTCAGCTCAGTTTTTGAACCTTACCATTTAGCCTGGGCCTTCTTTCCCCATGGTCTCCACGGCACAGGACACAGCAGTGGCATGGTCTGGCATGCTGCTGGCCTGGAGCTGTCTCCTGTCTCCTCTGGGCAGTCCCTGTTTTGTCAAGGTATTGTGGGATCGCTCCCACGTGCTCTGAACCCAAGTCCCTGATCCCTCCAGCTCTGCGACCAGAGCAAGTGGGCAATATGGATGCAGAGTTGTGGCTCTCATGTGAGCTGGTGGAAGGGAGTGACACAGACTCACCTTTATTATCAAATGTGGGTGTCTCAGGCTGGGTACAAAGGGCCGGAAGGGAGCAAAAGCTTTGGGATGTAACTTCTGGTATTCAAAGAGCAGATGTTTGTGAACAGCACTGTTTTCCTTTGTTCCCACTCCCTGAACAGTCTTGTCAACCAGCTTCCAGAGGCCAACCTCATCTTACTCAGACACCTCTTTGGAGTCCTCCATCATATTGAGCAGAATTCCGGAGTGAATCAGATGAATGCCTTTAACCTGGCTCTTTGCATAGCACCCAATATGCTGTGGCTACCAAGTCCCACTGGGCCTGAAGAGGAGAGCCGGTCTACAAAGAAGGTAATCTTCCATAGGTTTGGCCTCACCTTTGTGTTCCCCTTTCACTGCTTTTTGTGGGCACGGCCTTTTGTTGCCTAAAGGAAGGCATAGGGCCAGTGACAGTGCTGGCTGAGTGGCATCCAGGCCCCATCCTTTCCTCTGTGCAGCTATGCCCATGCTGGGAGGGGTTTAGCTCCTCAGACTGTCCAGGGTGAAAAGGGAAGCGGTGGTTGCTTCACCAGATGAACTTCCTATATGGTCAAGCAAGCACAAGAAAATTGGAGCAGCTCAAGTTGGACACTGCCACCTCAGCTGGGACAAAGTAAACAATGAGCACGACAGTGCACCAGAAAGGAAGGAGGAATGCTTGCTTGTACCTTCTGAGGTGTAAGCACTAGTGAGAAAAACTGTAGAATGTGCTATACCTGGCTCACAGTATGAGTTCACATAGTTCGTATCCTTGCTCAAGTGTTCATACAGATGCACTGCCACATTATTAACAGCTTCTTGGGGAAATTACATCTCTGAAAAAAAAATGAGAACGATCTGTGTATGATTTTACTTGCTGTAAATGGCTGGCTCTATTTTCATGAAACTGAATCTGTGAATTTCTGCCTTTGCCAGGTGGCCTTGTTAGTGCAGTTTCTGATTGAAAACTCGGGAGAGATTTTTGGAGGTGATATTGCTTCCTTGTTCCAAAGACCTGACAAAAAGAAGTCCAAAAACTCAGCAGAATCTCTGGGTAAGTTGGTGGTAGCAAATCTTCCAGAAATATTTAAAATCTTTTAATACGTAAAGTCCTCAGACAAAAGAGTTTGCTTTACCTTCATGTTTCTTCTAAGGAAAAGCACTGAAAACCAGTTGGGTTTGGTTTTCCCTTTGCCAGTCAAGCATAGGCAGGAAGAGATAGCAAAGCAGAAGGCTGAGGTGCAGAACCTCCAGTGTGTCCCCAGGGATGGTTGTCTTTCTCTGTGGCTGCTGTTAAATCTACTCTAGCCATTGCAAGAATTTAGTGTAGCCTTAGCACTGCCATGTCCCAGCAGTCTTTTTATTTTCCAGCTTAGTTCTGTAAAGCTAAACCACATGGTTTGTATGGAGAGTTGTCTCTGTTAACTATCCTATGAATACAGGCCAGTGGTGAAAACTTAGGTCATCAAGCCAGAATTTTTTTATTATTGCCTGTGAGAATAATGGATCATCTTTGTTTTTCCATGGGCTTGATATAATTTCCCTGTTTTGGTTGTGAGGTACTTTATATATGGCAACGAATTAATTTGTGTCCTCTGCCTCAGACATAGGCTTGGCTCAGCATGATGACTCCTCTGATGAGCTGGAGTTTTCCATTTGTGATCCAGAAGGGCCAAAGCACCACCTGGAATCTGAAACAGATGCCATGTTTGAACCACTCAGCAGCTTGTTACTTGATGAGGATCAGGAAGACTGGGACTTGTTCAGTGAGATCACAGCCTGCTACCAAAGCAAAGCCCGGACCGACGCCAGTGCGGACAGCTATGAGCTCCTGGAGGAGGATGGCTCCTTCTGTTCCCTCGGCTCCATACGCTCGCTCAGCCCAGCCAGGGACCGGTGCTCCTCAGAACCCAGCGTCTGCCTCAGCTCCCAGCTGCCTGCACAGAGCCACGAGCCAGTGGCCCGCCAGTCCAGCTGCGATGCCACCATCATGAGCAGCCACACAGACTACATCCACAGGCTCAGGCAGCTGCAGATGGAGAGCCAGAAGCTGATTGATGAAGGCCTAAGCCCTGGGGTTAATAAAGCCAGGCAGAACTTGTGGCAATCACCTCAGACCACCTCCAGGGTGAAGCAGCTCAGCCTTCAGAAGTCCAGCCTGTCTAACAGGTCCAGCTTCTCCAGCCTGTCCTCTACCACCACCTCCCCGTCTGCCTCCTCACTCAGCTCCTTAGACAGTGCATTCTCCTACTGCTCAGAGTCATCAGCCATTAGTCCCACAGATGTCTCATCCCTGCCATTCATGTTTGGCACTTCTGCCAGGCTTCATGCTGTGTCTCCCACAGCTGCCAAGAGGTCCCAAAAAGAGTGGCACAAACCCTTCACATCTCCTGTGCCTTTACATCTGTGCAATCTGGATAGTTTTCAAGAGGATGAACCCAAGGCTGGAGAGAGCAGTCATTGCTCTGGAGAGCAGAAAGGTTTTCCATGTGTGAGCAGAGCTGCCATGGGAAGCCCATTCACTGACATTGACTGGGAAGAAGAGGAGAGACAGCTGAGTTGTTCAGGGTGCCCTGGCCCAGGGCTCGGGAGCCAGGATTATACCAAAGAGTTTGAACAAAGCTCTGAGTTCCCACCTGCCAGCCCATCCAGCAAGACATCCCCACAGGTCAGCCACCAGCAGAACAGGGAGAAGACGGTGAAGAACATAGAAATCAAAGGCACTGATGACTGCCCTCTGAGCCAGGAAAGCCTGAAGCGCACCAAGATAACTTTTTATGTGGCCCCAAATAAAGAAAGCTCTTGGGGGCCTCAAGTGGGAGAAGAGGAGAGATCTGTGACAAACACCAGCAGCAGAGACTCACCCAGCAGCAGCAGTGAGCAGAGCCTGTCCAAGAGCTTGCAGACTGTGAGAGTCCACATCCCCCAGACAGTTTTCTATGGGCAGAACACCCCCCTTGTCCTCCAGTCCATCTCCAGGCGCTACCACCACAAACCAGCAGTCCCATCCCTGCAGGCCAAGCACAGAGAGAGCCCCCAAAGTGCCTCTGCTCCCGAGGAACTGGAGAGACAACCAGTGGAAATGGCGCAGGCGCCACCCCAGAGCAAGGGCTTGGACACATTCAGCCACACCATCCGCATCATCCTCCCTGACTCCATCCGAAACACCATCAAGGAGTATTTCAAGCACGATGAAACTGAGCCCTGTCCCACGGCAGAGGTGGAAGCTGTGGAGAAGGAACTGCTCCGGAGCAGGGTGGAGTGGCTCAGGAGCCAGCCTCTGGCAGAGGTGGCTGCAGAGGAGCGTGACACAGCGGTGTTTGCGGAAGAGACATTTGTTTAAGGCGATGGAGGTGGAGGAATTAAATATTTGTGTATGTGCAACAGAAAATATTCTGTAATATATGATCAGGGTGTGAAGAATTTAGCAGGCTGCATGCAGCAACAAGTGTAAAGTGACACTAATGTGTCTGTAATGATGGGGTTCAATACTCATTTGGGGGGGGAGGCTGTTCTTGTGTTTTCTTTATGCCCTTTTCTGACAGCAGAGACTTCAGTGGCTGGGTGTGTAGTGGACTGAGTACCACCAGGCTCTCCCTGTCCATGAATTAGCTGACCTGTATAGGGCCTGACTCCATTTTTTTTAATAGCAGGAAAAGAGAAACATTGCTTTATTTTCTCCAGTCAGCTGCTAATATTTGTGGATGACTGGACAACTGGGGCAGCTAATGCTCCATAGGAATTAGTTAAAAATCTTTACACTTGCACAAAACCCACCATTATTCACTGTTCATCACCACCATTCATCCAAAGGAAGATCTTTCACCTCCATTCCAGAAATCACTGCTGCTTCACTCTGCTCATCTGTTGTCTGCTGTGTGCTAGCTCACAGCCCACATCCATTACTGGTTGAGGCTGGGTTCCAAAATCGGCAGCTGGAGCCCAGAGTCCAAAGTCCAGCATTCACTAACAGACAGCATATGTAACATTTTAAGCCCAAGATTGCTTTTTTCTAGAATTATTTTTGCAATGATTCTTTCTCCTACCTTCTCCAAAGTTAGCATTTGACAGAGACACAGTTGCTATAAAGGATTTTAGTACTGTCACTTTGACAGGGCTATGAATGTTCTTCAGTGTCCTCTGGGAGTAGCTCAGTAGCTAGGAGTTTCAGTCCTAGTGAAAATTGACAATATTTTGTCAATGCTGATGCCCCTTTCTAGAGGCAGTGTGGGTGAGGCAACTAATCAAATTCCTAATCATGCTGAGAGGGACTTGAGCAGGGCTTGGTTTTAGCATGAGGTCAAGGAGTTGTGGAAGTTGTGAGGAATGTTGTTGAGTAGATGCTGAAGCAAAGTCACATCTGGCCAAAAAGTTGTCAGTCCATACACTGAAACTGTCCAGGCTTCATCACAGATGCTGGCTCAGAGAAACACTGAGTTCCCACTCAGCACAGTATGTGGCCTGGTGTGCTCCAGCAGAACTGAGTTTGGGGAAATTCCAGGCAGGGATGCACTAGGCAGGCTGCTGGTGGGGACCATCAAAGAGATGCAGCCAGTGGACTCCTGGAGCATCCCTGTGATTCCACTCAAAACCATGCTCAGAAGTGCCACAGACATAGAGGGACTTGTTAGAGGGTTGTAACACTGCCAGCTTAGCTCTGAAAAGTCGCTGAGAGCACCACATTAGTTTGACAGGTTGTTTTAAGAAAGAGTGGGGAAAGTCTCAAAGGTTAAAAGGTTTGGGATGGTTCATTTGAAAGTTACATGAGAGTTTTCTATGGTGGTATCTGTCAGAGACACAGTCCTTTTAATTCAGTGAACAGGGAATTGGTGAAGGAGAAGAGAAATACATGAATCCTAATGACTAAAAGGTAGTGCTTGTGGAATAAGTGCCCCTGCAAGCTGTTGAGTGTCTGCAAACAGCCAGAGCTGGAGCGGCATGACAGCTGCCGTGGTTCAGTCCTTGCACAGAGGGGAAAGCCACCTCTGTAAAAGTATCTAGTGTCAGATCCCTCCACTCATCTGCCAGGTGCCTGTGAGGGTCAGTGACAGAAACCTGGCCCAGCACTCCAATTCACATCATCAAATACTAGGGCAAGGGAACCAGGAGGAAACCCAGAGCCCACTTTCCAAGTTGTATACAGTTGTGTTAGATGAAGGGTGTATAACTCTCAGATGTGGCACTCTGTACCAGATCACCTTTGGGGCCCTTGTATAATGAAAGGTGTATATAATCTTAACTCCACCACCACCATAATTTTCCTCACACACGAAAAGCAACAAGGCATCCACAGTCTTTTTGTTCCAGAGCTACAGTTGTAACTGTTTTAATAAAAGACACACAAGTTGTCGTTGTGGTGTTGTCACCTTTTGTTTCCTTGCTCTTGCTCCCCTCTCCCCTGTGTCAGGATGTCAGCATTTGCACTGAACTGCTGTGAAACACACTCGCCTCCCAGCCCGGGTCTGCCAGGCTGGCCTTCTGCCAGCACAGCAGTCTAGGCATTACTCCTGTCTTTTCAAGGTGAAACAGCACTAAATATTATAAGAAAAGTCTGCCTGTTCTTGAAAGAGAGATTATTCTGTATTCTAAACATGCTAATAGATTGTAAACTCAGTGGCTGGGCTCAGATCAAACAAAGGGTACCTGAACCAAATGCAGAGTAAGAGCTCACAATTTGCATCACCTGAAAGGAACACAAGAAACTTAAGAGATTAGTTTATAGAAACCCTGGGAGAGGCAGGGAAAAACACACAGTTTTCCTTGCCTCATTTTAGGCTGCCTAATATGGGCACAGTTCCCTGGGTAGCTGCTCTAACCCAGCTCTGTATTAAGCATTTTTGTTATTTAAAACAAAACAAAATCCTGCAAAATTTAGTACAAACCAGAGTTCTGGGCTTGGAAATTTGCAGCACTCCTTTTCCATGAGCTAGGCAATAATGCAACTCAGAGACCAGTCTTGAAAATGTTCCACAGCCCCCAGCTTGCTCGTAACAAGAAATAACAAATACAAAGACACTCAGTTGACTTTCTGCCTGAGAAAGGCCACATCCTCCCTTAATGTACAGCCCTGAGACACAAACAGGTTTCCCTTCTTTCTCTGCCCTTTTGCAGATCATTTAGACCACGTCGGCCTGTCACATACTGGAAGCCCTACTCACTGCCCCACCGGATGCAAGCTCTCGGGAAGCTGTGTTACATGGTCACCATCCAGGAAGTGAGGAGCCTTCAGGGCCTGCTCCCAGGACAGACCAAGGCCAAACAAGTCCAGCTCACTTGCCTTGAAGAGAAATGACTCAGGCAGTTCAGCCTCATCTTATTTCTGCTCAGGATATATGATTTCTTTCCTTATCCTGCAGGCTGACAGAAACATAACAGAAGTGCCCGAGGCAGCTGTAGTTTACCTTAACCTTTTCAATTCTATTTCTGATGTTTCAACAGTCAGGAAAGCCAGTCTTCCTGCAGGTAGCTCCCTTGTGCAGAGGCCTCTCCACTATCCCATGGCACCTTCAGTGGGACAGACAGCCCCACCGAAGAGTAACACGGGCTACTTTGACTCCCTGCATTTCAATAATTAACAGCTTGTCCTAGAAACTCTTTCTTCAGAGGTCACCTACACTCTGAAGAGGAACACAGTACTCATTCAACCCTTCCAAGCCAGCAGCTGCTCCCTCCCTTGCCACCCTGCCAGGATGTGTGCAGAGAGCTGACATCTTCCAGCAGCAGCCTGGGGTCCAGCTTCAAGCCCACAACAAGGTGGGGACTGAGGAGTGGGACTGCAAAGCTCCAGATCACCTTTGCAAGTGGCAGCATCGGGAGGGGGAGAGACTGGAAGTGCTACTAAAGGTCATGGCTTAACTGCTTTCATTTAATCCATATTTATTCTCTTTGCTTTTTTACAGTAAACCTGGGACAAGTTGGAGGAGAAGAGATTTGGGAGAAACAGGCAGAGCCTGGAAGACTTTTCTGATGTATGACAAAGCAAAGGGCTACCCTGTGACGTGCCAGTCACGAGCCTGAAGCCCTAGTACATCACCACATCCGTGGTGCCCAAACAGGGCTGGGGCCCTGCAAAAAATCCACCCTGCTGCCATCACCTCTTACAGCACATGGTTCTGGCCCAGGCCAGGAAATCCTTCCCGCAGGTACCCTTCTGCTAAGTATTAAATTCTGACATGGATAAAAACTTGTACCGATTTCTGCATGAAGGATGAGAGAGGAAGACAAGGCCTGTTGGGGGGATTCACAGAGTGTCACTCGCCGCCTGAGCCCACAGGGACACCAGACCATGCCGGGCGAGGCAGGGCTGGTGCCAGCAGTAGGAAGGCACGGAGGTGGCCAGAGACCATCAGACACAGAGGGCAGCTGTGCCTTCCCGAGACAGGCCCAGGCACCAGTCAGTGAGAGAAGAAGGACGAGGGACAGGCACCGCGGCCTCCCCCGCCTCCTCCTCCTCCTCCTCCTCCGCGCAGCCGCCCGCGCCCCGCCAGCGCCCCCTGCCGCCACAGCGCCGCCGCAGCAGCCCCGCGGCCCAGGCCCCAAGGTTACTCTGAAATTTCATAAATCACAGAATCGTAGAATCCGCTGAGTTGGAAGGGGCCCATCAGGATCATCTAGTCCAATTCCTGGCCCTCTTCAGGACACGCCAAGAATCCCATAATGTGCCCGGGAGTATTGTCCAAACCATTTCTGAACTCAGTCAGGATGAGTGCTGTGACCACTGCCCTGGGAGCCTGTACCAGTGCTCAGCCGCCCTCTGGGTGGAGAACCTTTTCCTGAGATCTAACCTAAACCTCCCCTGACTCAGCTTCATGCTGTCTCCTTGAGTCCTGTCACTGGTCATGAGAGTGAAGAGACTGGTACCCGCCCCTCTGCTTCCCCTCATGAAGATGTTGAAGAGCACAATGAAGTCTGACCTCAGTCTCCTCTTCTCCAGGCTGAACCAACCAAGTGACCCCAGTGCTCATCATAAGACTTCTCCTCCAGACCTTTCATCATGCTCATGGTCCTGCTCTGGACCCTCTCTAACAAAATAATGTCTTTTTTATATTCAGTGCCCAAAACTACGTGCAGTATTCCAGGTGAGGCCCCACTGCTGCTAAGTACAGCAGGACAATCACCTCCTTTGATCAGCTGGCAATGCTGAGCTTATACAGCCAACCAAATTTCCATCCAACTCATTCTATTCCAGCCAGGCTCGTGGTAACAGAACAGTGCATCTTGTAGGTCTAAAAGCCTCATTATTAGAATTTTATTTGACATGTGTGATAGTACAGCAATGAGAAAACTTAACATTTGGAGACAGTGGCTGCTCCCGGCACAGAACAATTCAGGCACCCATAACGTCTCAAGTTCATAGAAGTGGTTCCTGCTTACAGGAACTGTCAGCACACAAATGTCCTCAGTATGCTCTTGCTGACCAAACTCAAGTCATCTATATCATCAAGCCCATCAGTACACTGACTTGCAAACAGCAATCTCTTCTTAGGCTTCCCAAAATGGGAAAAGTCTGTTCCACTTTTAAAGAGCCAAGACTTGCAAAATTCTCAGCAGTTACTCAGAACAGCAGAATTCTTAAATATCAAAGGAGAAAGCGAGTCACATACAGCAGAGATGTTTACTGACACCCACATAGGGAAGTATAAAGCCATACACTTCAATCCAGTTGCATTCAGCAGAGCATTTAAGCACTTAAAATATGTACCAGAGACCCTATTAAGCATTATGCCTTGTTTAAATAAGAGATTTGCCAAACACGCCTTTTATACTGAATCAGACCTCTATGGTCTACTGCAAGCCAGCCACAAAAAGCAACAGTGTCAACCAAAGCCTAAATACCCTGCCGCGCCTAAATGAGGATGTAAGCTGTGCAGCAGCCCTTTCCAGTTACTGTTTGCTTTGCTTTCCAACCTCCAGCTGCTTCCTCAGGTCCGACACATCCATGGGGACCCGCACTGTCAGACCATCCATCGACTTCTTAATGCACACCTGGCAGCCAAGGCGCGATCTGAGAAGAAAACATGAAGTGAGGCTCCTCTGTTCCCAAAGTAAAGGGAGAAATTCCCCACCCACACTGGGATGTCTAGCCCAGGATGGTTTTTCACTAAAGCTCCTATTGAAGATCTCCTGTGCCTCAAGGGAAAGCAGCTCTCAAGGCACACAAGCTCCATCTCCTTGGTAATAGGTGCCACATGGTGAGAATCTGCCTCAGAGGTTTGAGGATCTACTGCCATCAGCAGGGAAGCTTACGTGTCAGTGAGTCCATATGCCAAGTCCAGCATGTCTAGCTCTTCATCTGAGATGGCATCGAGCTTTTGGAAGGTGTCCTTGTCAAAGATGAGGTGACAGGTAGAGCAGGCTAATGTCCCTTCACACGCACCTGGTGGAGAAACAAGGGAATGACAGGAAATCAGGAAAAATAAGGGGGTGAGAGAGACCATCTTTAGGAGCAATGTGAGAAAAGGGCCTTTAACAGATCTGCAGCACATCGAAAGAGATGCTAGGAAACACAACAGATGGATACAGTTTCCAGCCTGCCTCTTCTCTAGGAGAATCACAATCAGTTTTAAGATTTTTACATCAGCTCTATCCAGCCAAACACATTGACAGGGGCTGCTGGAATGCCAGTGGTGACTGTGCGAGGTTGCACTGCCATCTCAGCGTGGTGAGCCACCCAGCAAGCAGCTGGTGGGGAAGGGAAGTTTGTTTACGGTCTTGGCAGAACACAGTGGCATATGCACTGTTGCACTATTCCTAAGAACCCACGGGTCCTAACAGCACATGTACATATCCTTCTGCAACACCTACCAAACCCATCAATGGCCAAGTTTTGATTGACTACCACTTCCAGCAAACTCTCCCCTTCTTTGGCTGTGGTCGTAAGTCGCTCTCCATCCCGATTTATAAAATGCACGGTCACCTGATCCTCAGAGCTGTAAGACAAATTTGCAAAAATCAGAGGAGTCCACCCTTTTCTGCACATCCACAATTGAGGTCTTTTGGCTGAGTGCTAGAAACATGGCATTTAGAGGAAATGTGCATGCAAACACTTTCTCAAAGGATTACGCCATGCACATCAGAAAAAGTTCAAATTATCAATACTCGGTGGCAGGCAAATCTGAGTTGCCCCAAAATATTTCCCACTTTATCAAATAGCCCTCAGAATAAATGTCTATCTGTGCACAGACAAGTGCAGGTGCTCTGCACGTGCTGCCTCTGCTTGGGCTGGCTGGCAGAGGGAGCATGTGTAGGCAGGCAGAGCATTTGCAGGTGCCAGACCTGGGATGTTAATCCTGGGTAGAGTGATGCAATAACAAGCAAAGTGCTCAGGATCAGATACTAATCCTGCTAGAAGGGCTGTTGTCATTCATGTTTTGTTTCCCCTCCTCTTCCCAAGGGGATTACTTGATGATAGTTCCTTTTCTGCTGCTTTTTCTTCAATCAAGTGCCCACTCCTTTCCTCACCTCCATCACAGGGAGCCTTCTTGTGGCAAGACATGCTCAGCCCCAGCTTACAGAGCTACAGGGCTGAGTAATACCCTCTGAGTTGATGTGATCTGTGCTCGGGAAAAATTGCTAGTTATTCTGACAGGCTGCAAGATTTAATCTGGCCAAGAGTTAGGAGCATGGCCATCAGCTTCTCTTAATGGTAACTTGCAGAGAGGGAGTCTACAAATGAGAGGGAAACAGCGTCCATTTCATCTCCTCCTGACCAGGCTCTCACACCAATCTGGAGAAGGCTGCTACCCTGAGAGCAGCGTTCAGGATTTCTCACCAAGACAGTGTATTCTGAGACTGTCATATTTGCCAGAGGAAGCACAGGAGCAAACATTGTTTTTTTCTTAGTGTACATACCAAATGCTCACTTAGATGTAGGAGGTCCCAGTTACCCAGAGGTCCCACCTCCTGTGCTGAAAGAAGGGAGAACCCAGGAGGTAGCTGGCCCTTGTGCCCAGGAATTCTCAGTGTGGCACTGCCCAAGTGCCCATCCTCCCAAAGCCCAGGGCTTCTCCAGTGGCAGAAGCTGGGCCCACCCTCTTCTCTTTCATCAAGCTGACAACAAATACCAGAGTTTCCTTCATAAAGACACCCACAGGTATTTCTTTGTAAATATGCAACTTAAAGACTAGTTCTCAAATGTCAAAACAAAACAAACCAATCCTCTTCATTTTTGATGGATCAGAGTAATTTATTCCATTTGTATGGCAAATAGGCAGGATTCCAGGCAATGCTTGGTTTATATTTATGGGTGAAATAATTTGTTACACAATAGAAATGGTAAAGTGATAGAATTTCGCTTAGTGCTGCAACCAAATGGATTCTTCAGCAGGATAATGAGAGCTGACTGCCTGCAGAGACTGCTGGATCCAAAAATCCCCAAAGACGTCCGCACATTTATTGACAGAAAACTTAATTCCTGTTATCCTTGAGCCACCTAGAGCTTCAGCCAACATCAGTTGCAGGGGAATCTCTGCACCAACCTCCCACAAATCTAGCTCCCTGCACGGGCCCCAGGGCAGCCAAGTTGCAGCCAGGGACAGCACACAGGGTACCCAGTTAGGTAAAAGGAAGGACAGATGCTCTTGTGAGACACCCTGCATGACTCTGGATAAGCCTGGGTGCAGAGTTCACTCTTATCAAGAGCAGGGATGATGCCAAGCACTCCTGACCACGATGCAGAGAGCACCTTCAAGCAGCTTCCCTCTTTGCTGGCTGAAGGGAACATTTAAGGTATTTGGCTGTGTTGTCAGTGTTGGTGCCTCTGTTGGGCGCATAAACCCAGTCTGATGAGTCCCTGTTTTCACTGTTCAGTTCAGTAACAGACTGACTTGCAAACTGGTCTCATTGTCTTTATATCCTTCAAATCAGTCCCAGGCTCAAGTCTCTTCTGAAAGACACCTGCTTTTGGGTACCCAAAGCTGGAAACAAAGTCTGCAGCTTTTTATTTTATTTACTTTTGAATTTGTTTGTTGGTGTTTTTGAAATGATGAAAAAATTCCTTTCACATTTTTTTAAGTAATTTTGAACTAGGATTAAAAAAAAAAAAACCAAACCAAAAACCAATATTGGTTGGACTAAATTTTGCTTCATTTAGGATGAACTATTTTACAGCGGCATTACTGTCACAGGATACATGGTCAAAGCTTTGGAAAGATCTTACCAGGACGTGATAAACTCAACACTGCAAATTCACTGTATACCAACAGATTATTCCCTTTTAAAAAATAAAATCTCAAACCTTTTGTGACACCAGAAACTAGTGAAGGAAGTTTCAAGAAAGCAGTTCTTCCCCCTGTCAGTGTTTTCCCTAAAAGATACTTCCCAAGGCCATACAAACCAGCAAGATGCCTACAAGTTCTGCCAGAGATAACTTCATAAGCAACAAACCAATTAGAGAGAAATCCCATTGATAATGAGTCTTCATAAATCCCACCAAGCAGGATTATCACTATGACTTTTCTCTAAGGTCAGATAGCAAAATGGTTTATTGTATTTTCTGCGATGTTGGTTGGATCTCTCCCTCTCAATGCCTAGCAGATTACAGTCTGGCCCAGATCATACAAGTCTAGGAGATCTACAAATTACATTTATTTTACCATCTCTTACTGAACTATCCCTAAAGCAGAGAGAGGAAAGGCTGGCAGGGAGCCTGCAGTAGTTCCTGCAGTGGAAATGGGTCAAAGGACACTTGTGCCTCTTTGTCACCTTTGCAAGCTGGTTCCCAGCCACTCGCTGTGGCCCCCACAGCTCTGGAGGCAGGGACTAGCACCTCTGACAGGTCCCCAGAGCTCCAGGGACAGGAAGCAGCACCTCTCGGGCTGATTCCTCCCATCAGCATCTGCTCACCCAAGGTGGTGGTCTGGTCCCCCACCTCCCGCAGGCCATGGCTACGCTGCTCTCTTTCCTCTCCCTGGCACAGGGCAAGGCAGAGGTGCATGCCCATCCCTTTGGATGCAGCAAGGTAGCATTTGACTCACCTTGATTCCCCAGAGGCATCCTGGAACCCATTCGTGGAGCTGAAGCCTCTTTCTGAGCACCACTTTGCTGGGCTGTGGTGCTGCTCAGTCACACCACAGAGGTAAATGAAGCGAATTTTGCTCGTGTTCAGTCCGCTCCGCAAGGGCCGCATGAGTCCCAAGATGCCGTGAGCCATCCTGCTGCTGTGGGCCCCGTGTCTCCTGAGCTGTCCTTTGGTGCAAGGACACCTCGATTCGGGACTTATATGTGCAGCTGGGGAGGATGGGGGTGGGGGGGGGAAGGAAAGGAAA
>VXBT01009197.1:570075-618793 GCA_013400235.1 Oriolus oriolus
GGGGAAGGAAAGGAAAAAAAAGAAAAGAGTAGGACAGCCTCCCTGGGGGTGGAGGGAGGGAGGAGGGAGGGGAAGCAGGAAGGAAGGATGGACAAAGGGATTGTGCTTGGATCTTGCTGCAGTCCAGCTGATCAGGGCATGGGAATTGGTTGAAGCACATGTGAAGCATCACCTCCAAATCCAGCATGCCAGTTTCCAAGCAATGCTCACTTTGTTCTTCCAGACTTCCCTTTTAGGAGCCAGAACAAAATCTAGTTTCAGAAGAAATATTCATTTTAATGTCTAATCATACAAGGAGTTGCAAGTTGAAGGCTGCAAGAACAGACAGGCAGGAGTGCTGATGACTGCTGCCTTGAGGAGAGAGGGGCACACCAGTTCCTACACAAGAGGGTGAAAGCAAGACACATGAATTCTGCTCTTGACAAGATGGAATCCAGTGATACCATTGCCTTACCCAATACAGCAGGCTCCCACCTCTAAAATGTGAATATTCACTTACTTCACATGATGGTGGCAAGAAGCAGCCACACGTAGCTCACTTACTAAACTCTCTGCTGAAAAGTGCCATAAAGGTGCAGGTAAGTGTCAGGCATTTCATGCTAACTGATAATCCATGCTAGTAAGTTTTGAAGCCTTGCAGAAGAAAACTCTTAATTTATTCCCAGAAACATGGTCACTGGTTTAGTCCACCCTCCTCTACAAGGTAAATCAGTATGAACCCGAGGGCCAAAAATACAACAGCAAAGACAGTTTCAATTCCTGGTTTCTGTGGAGTTAGGGAACAGCTCTCAAGAGCTCCTCAAGAGACAGCTCTCAAGAGCTCCTCAAGAGACTGAATGGTTCCTTCCACCAAATTAACAGCTCACCATTTGGTAGGATGTCTGTTTTAATCAAGTTGTTTTAATGCAGTAACATATTAGTAGCCAGTATAAGCAAAAAAATGTTGATACTGGACTCTCTAATCAGTCTGTACAAGGGAAAGACTACAGCATAAGATAGAAAATGTCTGCCTCAACAGACACACACACAGTGGATTCATAGTTCTGAAGATAACCAGAAAGTCTTGGCTTTTCACCCCAAAATGAAAATTTTCCACCCAAAGCTTTCAGGTTGGAAGGGTTGGAAAGGGGTGCATAGGCTGAATATTGTTCTGAATAAAACATCGAAGACATTAAGGAATGCAAGTATTTTCCATGACCCGGGAGGGAAATGTATTCTTCAGTTCAAAGGCATTCAAACACACCCCTCAGACAGCTCCAGTGGAGACAAATTCATGGGCAATGCATAAAGGATTAAAAGACAAACAAAAAAAATCTCTCTCTTCAGAGGAAAACACGTTTCTAAAATCACCTGTCTGCTTCCCTCTGTTCACTTTGCACATGGTAGAGCAGCACACAACTACTTCTTTCCACCTCCCGCTGTTTCCCGAGTGGGCAGTACTGCTCCCACAAGGTGACACACACAGGAGGAACACACAGGGCTTGGCTGTGGAGGGACATGAGCTGAGGTAATGCAGAGTCGTATTTGCAGGGCATCACTGACCAGAGTCTTGCTCCTTTTGCTGAGCATGGGCGACACTTCCCAGTTCAGCATGGGATAAGCTTGGCCACCAACAACCACAGCCTCACAGAACCCTCACACCAGTCCCTGCTTGTCCTACAAATAGTTGTTGGTTTGTTTATTCCAGTGTAGGATTTGCCTTTGTTTTGTTCAGGCCAACAGCTTTGGGCATGGGGAGGGTGGGATGAACACTGACTATCACCAGGATTTTAATCCAAATTGAGTGCTATCCCCAATTCAATGAGAGGTGACAGTGGGTGTCCCTGAGAGCAGCAGGTCACTGGCAAAATGCCAAAGCAGGGATGCCATGCAGCAGGCCATGGGTGCACATCAGATGGCCCAGCCATGCCCAGGATCACTGGGACTTCTCTGCAATCCTACTCCTCAAAACCAGTTTATGTAAAAATTCCTCATTTCAAATCATTTGCAGAATGTCCTTCAAAGGCTTCCCTCCCCACTCTTGCCTGTACCACAGAGGAGAGCTGGCAGTGAGGCCAACAGTCTGTTTTAGCTGAGCACAGCTCTGGCCAGTGTCCCTACTCTGTGGCCCCTCACTCTCAGGTCAACTTTTCCAGGTGGTTTGCTCTCTCCTACAAGCTGCCCCAAATGCTTCAGACTTCAAAGCTGAATTCTTGAGCTCCATCTCACCCCCAAACTTAAAACCACTCTGTGCAGCCTCTGCAGCTGAAAGACTCTGACCAGTTCTGCCTTTGCTTTTCAGGCACTACAGAGATGCAGCAGACAGCCCAGTTCTGTCTCTCAGTCACTTCCATGGAAAGAAAGCAAAGCTTGCTGTGAAAGACACAAGGAGAGGGGCCACAGCACACACAAACCACAAAGCATCTTATCTCTCCAGCAACCTTGAGTTGAGAGAGATACATTAGATATATGCACAGCAGTTTCCACAGCAAGGACATTTGTGTGTTTGTCTGGCTCTGACTTCTCTCCTTGCCAGGAACTCAGAGCACAGCAAGTGACAGGTCAATGTCACCTGATGGAAGAGAGGCCAGGGCAGAGAGGGAAGTCAGGGAGACGAGGTGCAGCAAAGGGGACAACTGCTCCCTGGTGAAAGCAAAACAATTCTGCTGGGGCAGGAGAGAATCAGGCCCTCACAGATTTTGGATAGTCTGTTTTACGGTCTTTGAAATACTGAGAAAGGGTAGAAGCAAGATCTCCCTTCCAGAGCAAATCCTTGTTCATTTAGCCAAGGCCACAAAAATAGAAAGCTTTGCAAATAACCGCCCCTCCCACAAAAAAACCAACAAACCAACTAAAAGCCCAAACCAAACAACCAACTAAACCAACTAAGCAAAAAATACCATTGCTTTGAAAAAAACCCCTCAAAATGGTTCTTCACAGGTCAGCATATATTTTATGAGCAGGCCAGACACAGCTGGAGAGAACCCTTAGCTCTGTTTGAAGTATGGTTGGGCAGAAACCAAGTTCCCAGCAGTGCACACAGGCACACTGCCCCTCACCTTCCCAGTTTCTTGCCAGCAGGCCACACTCTGTCAGCGCAGTGGCTGTGCCTGCACATCCAGCCGTGAGTTGGCACGTGCTGGTAAGAAAGTAGGTTTCTAGCTTGAAATACATTATCCAATATCTTCTGTACTACGCACCAAACAGTTTGTCCCTCCTCCCCCTCAGTCTAGGGACTCTCGTGCAAATATCTAAAACACCTACGAGCTGCCATTAACTCCACCTCAGCCCCAATTTCTGCACAAACAAGTAAACACAGTAAGCACTGCCCTAATCCAACCAAAAGTTACACAACACCTTTGCAGCCCTCCACAGCGAGAAGCATACTTGGATTTTTGAGATACCAATCCCAGCTCCTCTGACCACTGCTAGAGCTTCTTGCCAGCAAGCAGAGCTGCCCTGCTCAGTCACTGCCCATGATATTCAGGTGTAGACAGAGGCAAGCTCATGCTGTTCCCATGGGGGAAGTCTCAGGGACTGTAGTCAGAGCAGCAGGCACACAGACCTGGGAATAATGAAGATTTCCAGAAGGCAGCCTTCATTAATTGGAAAAGCAAGGACAGCTTACCTCTCCCCTCCTACCAAGCCCACTGCCTCACAAATACTCCTGTAGAGAAGCAGATACAGGCTGCTTGCTGACACAGAACTAAAGCACTGAACAAAACTAAAATTCCCCTTTCCCACTCTAATTTTAAAACCCCATCAAGCACCTTTCCTGTTCCAGAGCAAGTTGCTAAAAAAGCAAACAGAACAACTTGTACTGGTTTGACTTTTTGCAAGCCCATAAGCCCAGACTGAGACTGCTTCTGCTGCCTCAAAAGAGATGCACTGAGCACAGACCAGGACAAAGCACTCACACCAAGTGAGCTCGTCACAGATACTGCCACAGAGGCTGGGGGCTTGGGGAGAAGACTGTAAATGTGCCTCAGTTTCTACATCTCTCAAACAAGATTGTTTGCCCCATCCTAATCTTCCCTAGATGTTCAGCAACCTTCTGAGAATGACACAAACAAAAGGAGCGAGAACCATATTCTCACCACTGGAAGCAGGAGGGCAGAAATGCAATCAGAGATAGGCTGACACTGCAACAAGAAAGCACAGTGAATTCACAACAGGGCTTCTGGACAGCAGCCACTTCTGACACTGCAGCTGCTGCCTGGCTGGGTGAAGGCCACTAAGAAGTTACAGTGCCCCAGCCAAGACCTTCACTTGCACATGCTTCTCCTTCAAGCATCCAGTCAAGGATGCTTCGAAGATGGATGGGAGTGCAATACTGCTGCATGTGGGGTATAGACAGCCTTCACCATAACCTCCCAGCTCAACAGCAGTTTATTTACATCCCCTTCAGTCAAACTTGTTGACTGAAGAGCAGTCCTGGCCTGCATTTTGTTAAAGGATGATGCACAATCACAGGCTACAGCAATCATGGGGGCTTGTAATTTTGAATTAGCTCTGCTCACCAGAAAGCTGTATTTTAACACCTGCTCTGAGCAAGTGCATTCTGACCAGAAGCTGAAGGTACAGTCCCTTCTACAAGCATCCAGTATTACTTTTCACGGTTTCAGTGCTACTCTCTCTAGTATCTCCTTATTCTTTCCTCCACTTTTCACTATACACTCCTCATCCTGACACCTGTCCTGAAAAGCTCCATCTTGCAATTACTAGTAATGTTTAGAGACCCATCACCTGAAGCTAGATATTAATTTAGGCATTGGACACAGGGACCTGCTGCCTTGTCTACAAACTGCACTTAGAACTGCAAACCTGCAAGACAAAAGCCAGCCTCAGCCTAGCATTTCATACGTTGAGGCCCAGACCTTTTTTTACAGAATGCCTTGGGTTGGAAGGCATAAAGATCATCTAGTTCCAATCCCCTGACCATGGGCAAGGATGCCACCCACAAGACCAGGTTGTTCAGGGCCTCATCCAACCTGGCCTTGAACATTTCCAGGGATGGGGCATTTTTCTTACAGAAGTTATTTTTCTGTAAGGGAGACTTTTAACATCACATGGGGCATCAATTTGCATATGGATATGCAACAGTTATGGGTTGAATCAGTCACAGAGGAATTCTGTTCTCTGCCAGTTGTCACATGCTCTGAGACTACATGCCCTGGTATAAGACATTTAAACTATACAGCCAGGATTGAGTTATGCATAGCTGCAAAGCTGGCAGGGAACAGAAGAGTCACACTGATGGTACAGGGCAAACAAGCCATGCCTCAGGTGCTCTCTGTTTTCTCATTGAAGACAGTCTGCCTTTGTGGGTGCTCAAGCAGCTTCCATACAACTGCCTACAATTATCATATCTTACCCGGTACATTGCATTAACGAGCTTAGGATGCTGGGAAAATGCTTGTGCTTCCCTGCAAACATATTACCCTGAGCAAACAACTAATAAGCTGTTCATCTGCCTAGAGAAATCCCTACAGGACTTCTCTGCATCAAAACAAATTGGAATTTGGAGACCACACTCTTGCAATTCCCTGCTTTAGAAAGAGCAAACAAGAGAAGGAGGAAGAAATCAGAGTCTTATTTCTGCAGTTACTTTGTCCTACTTGGAGTCAGTGCATCTCAGGCCAAATGCATTACTCTACCAAACAGATTGAGCTCAATGAAAATTTTACTCTACAGAGTTACTTTGTCTTTTCTTTAGAGTTCTTAATAAATTGCACTGCTTAATAAAGCAATATTGCACAGTCTGCAAAAAGACAGTGTTTTTAGTCCCCCATCCTTCTGAGAGCCTTTTATGCTCTAGTCTGCCCCTGTCCCACAGACAAAAGCAGCTGGGCCCCAGAAATATGTAGATATAGCCTAAACTGGATCTGAAACATCTCAGGCAGACTAGCAAACCCAACAGAAGCTGTTTACAAAAATTAGAGGTTAAATGCAAATTTCTGATTCTAAACTACAGAATGCCTTACAACAAACTAGAAGAATAGGGTGGTGTGGATTGTTTTTAAAAAACACGGTCCTGTACAGAAGCAGCCTTCAGCCTTCAATTCTTTGCACTTCATTTCTTCAAAGAGGAACTGAATATACAGATACCTAAATGGAGAGTTACTAAGCCTCTAAGGTACTGTCCATTGAGAAGCAAGGGCACTAGAAACAGCAAGAACAGGACCAACTTTTCCAGACCAGTGCAACCTTTGACTGAAGGCTGCTGTAGCATTAAATAAAGGAGACATGCAATTCCTCCAGTGTTCCTTCCTGGCAGAAGGGAACAAAAAAAGACTCACCTGTAGAAACTGGATCCAAGCCATGCTTGGTGAGGATTGCAGAAGCTTCTATTGAATCACACTTCATTTTTTGTTTATAGAAAAGTTCAGGTCTCTTTCCCAGCACCAGATCTCTGAGCACTAACATGTTCCAGTGAAATGTCCACCTTATTCTGCAGTGCAGCAACCGTTAGGCAGAGGTTCTGTGAGGCCCCTCTTCACAATCACAAAGAGAGCAGCTGCAAATAAAGATCACACAGTTCATTAGCAGAAAGGTGGCAGCAGCCACTCTTTCACTGCTGGAACCCATCCCAAGACACTGGGAAACAGGTAGTGACAGCCACAGCAAGGCAGCTGTGAAGCAAATGGTTCTGAAATCCCCAGTAGAGGCTGATGGCAGGACAGATTTGTCAGGGTGTCGGTGCAAGCAGCAGCACCAGGGCCCAGCCACCCTTCCCACGCTAACCTGGATGCACCCAGGCCTGGGCACAGCCCAGCAGGTGCTCACCCACAGCACCTCCTCCCCCTCCATCTGGCCAGTCCATTGGGCAAGTTGAACATTTACACTCAGCGCCTCCACAGAGAAGTGTCAGTTCCAGTACTGGCTCCAGCTGGACAGATGGGGGGCTGGGGAGGGGGAAAGGGTTGTTATTGAAGCAGCTCCTTTCCAGGGTGCAAGTAAAATCTCCTTATTTGCAAGAGAGCTACCAGGCTGACCTCTGGGCACCACAAGGCAGATCTGCTCAGCTGCGAGACACAGCACTGGACTTAAAGGAAACCTTAAGTAACCAGCCAGACACAATCTGCTGAATTTCTCTGAACTTTATTGGCACTTTAGGAAGAACAAGGTATGGATTTTAACAGCTCCTCTGAACAGGAAAAACATATCTTAATCAAGGTTCTCTCTGCAGGTAAGCATATGGACCCATGAATTACTCCACAACCTTAAGGAATTGATGTTTTATTATAATCCAGTAAAACAACTGGTCAAAAACCTTCTACATAATTTACAGCAACAAAAAATAAAACAAGAAAAAATAAGCCAGGCAAACACTTGATAAAGTACTTCCCTCCCCCCACCCCCAAGAGGAGTAGTTATCCAATTAAACTGGAACATGAAGAGGAAGAACAATTCACTGTATTCTAACAAATAAAAAATGTGTCTACAAATCTCACCATAATACTGAAAGCTTCTTACATTAGTTTTCTTGCAAAATATCATCTTTATTATACAGTATACACTTCCAAGGGAAGGAGGACCATAAACACACCCTCCATCCCTTGACTAATATTTTCTAATTGTGCATAGCTAGAAATATTGAAATCAAATATCATTAGATACCACTGGAATATAATACTGGTTAAAAAGAAGGCAGGGCTGAAACAACTACAAAGAGTTAGGTGGACTCACTGGCACAAGCCGTTCTATTCCTATATTGGACCATGTGGAATTAGAACGTTTAAAAAACCATATAAACAGAAGTCATGCCAACATCATAATACATGAGAGCTCAGCAGTGTTGTGTGACCCATCAAAGCAGAAAAGGTTTACTGGTTTATTATTTGAACACATATTCCAGGCACCATACATCAGCTTGTTAGGAAATTATTAAAATGTTAGACAGGCTTTTCTCCCCTCAAATGCATCAATAGTTGCCATGGACAGAGCAAAGTGCTGAGAACCAGCTTTAAAGCACCAAAACAGAAGTTTAAAGGTTGTCTGTTCCCCAGTAACGAGACTCACGCAGAGCCAATGCCAACCACCTTCAGTACAGAAATATGCAAATACGTTCTGACAAATGTAACTTCAATCTTCCATTTATGACTGTCACAGTACTGAGGCGTATTTTTCTTGGCCAATAAAAAGCTTGCCATGTCATGTGCTCCCCAAAAGCACTCTGTGTCCAGGGGGGAGAAGGGGGCTCCCACATGACACACCTGGATGTTTAAGAGCATAGCTTAGCATGTCGCTTCGAACAGAGGTTGGCTGGTATTTGTATGAATTGCCACACAGACTTGCATTGCTTTCAAAAAATAAAGTAACACAGCACTGGTGAGGTTTTTTCCAGCCACCCAAGGAATTCTTGGGGAAATACTGCAGTTTGTTAACACTATCACGAACATTTCTTTTTTGGCACAGTCCCCCTTTGCCCTTTTTCATATACCAGGGAGCTGAAAATGCTCCAGTTTTCAGATGTTTTCCTTCTATCAGCATTGCCAGTAACATCATACAAAGGGAGAATCAACAAAACTGAGCAAGTTACAAAATTTGGGATTATGCTAGGCACGAAAATAAATCCCAGGCTAGCCTAATGACTTCCTATAGGGACAGGCTAATCCAAGGAGGGCAAAACAAAGGAGGACTTCGCTTTAGGTGGAACTCAAGATGACACTCTTGAAGGTTAACAGTTCCTTTTATGAGGGATCAAGGCAACATCCAATTCAACCCTGAGCATACATGGCTATTTCCTCCACAGGAATGGCAGGGAGGATTCTGGGTAGCAACGGCATGGACAGCTTGGATGACAGGAAGTGATGGTTACTACAATAATTGGCACAAGCAGCTCTCAGGACCAGTCTCACAACCATTTGTATCCCATTTCTGAGAGAAAGCCTTCTGTTCTCAAAGCTACAAAAGGCTGAAACATCCTTCTGGGGAAGGAAAAGCACTTGAGCCAGGGATGCGGCAGACTGCTAGTGAGGATTAAGAAAGCAATTGGACAAGTGTCTCAGGATCCTCTCCCCTCAAATGCTGCCTGAAGCCAGGAAGACAGATGCAGTCTTGTACATGATCCAGATATGAGAGTAGTTTTTGGTCCCCAGCTGCTGATCACTTTTTATGATTGCATCTAGTTTAAACTAAAGGTATCTGAGCTACAGTAGATCTATACACAGTCATAAGGCACCAACGACTATGTGCTGAAAAGGCCTCTTATGGAAAAACCTGAAATCTTGTTCACATAACTAGAAAAGTATCTGTTCAGCAAGGGAAAATACAGCTACAGGAATTTTTAGTCTTTTACATTTCTGCCTCCCACTTAAGGTTTTAATTGGCAAAACCAAAAAGGAAGGCAGTGTACTTCAGCTATCTCTGCCTCACTGGTTACATTCAAGTTAGACAAATGATAGTGAACAAAGCCATTGACCAGAGACAGAAACCTCTGGAAAGCAGGGAATTTGAGGCTTCAAACCACACTGTATCAGTGGAAATACTCAAAGGCCTCCTCATGATTAGGAAATTCAAAGCTCTATCATTAAACAACAAAAGGTAACACCAGCAGGAACACCACAGAATCTGTTTGGTCTGCTTATTTTTGTAGGACAAAAGCTTTGGTCTTTTTGAGAGAAAGTCCATATTTTACCTTCAATCCTTCTTCCTAAGCTCCAGTCTCCCCTTTTTAACTACATGATTCAGACTCTGTGTTAAGTCAGAATTTCAGACTCTGGCTACTAAGCTTAATCCTGAAGTTTGCACAGGTTAGTAGGAGGGCACAGTGTCAGACTGTCAGCTCCTGACTGTATATAATGCAGTACAAGTGTCTGCTGGTCTCCCCATACAACAGGAGAAGACACAGCCACCTCAGTGGGCAATACCAAACCCAACACAGTGAGACTTTACCCCAAGCCAAACAACTTCAGATTTGCCCCAATACGTGTTTGCTTTCCCACGCCACCCCAGGCAGACATAATTACTATTTTTTCTTCTGTCACTTAACTCCAGCATTTGCCCAAAACTTGATAAATAAGACCATGGTCACTCTTCTGTAGTGGTTCCAGCATAGCACGATTATGACTGAATGATGGGAGAGGACGGGGAAGAGGGGAGAAGAGAGTGCAGGGCAGCAGGTGCAGGGGAGGGTTTACATGGACTCGAACTCATCAATGCGCTGCTTGGTGTTACCCTGCCGAATCTGACGGAGGGTCTTGTACTTGTCTCGGCCTAGACGCATGTTCTCAGCATGGATCATATCGTTTGCCGTCTTCTTGGTTTCATCCCGAGCATTTGCCAGCTCTGAGGAAAGAGCCTTTGGAGGAGGGGAAACAGACAGCAACAGGTTAGTACATGCCAGAGAGTCAAAGATGGACAAGGAGATTTCCTGCTGATCCTCAGTATCAGTATCAATAGAGACAGGAAACAGACAAGCCCCAGTGTATTCTTCTGGACAACCTGCTCTAGCTGACCTTGCTTGAGCAAGGACGTGGGATTAGACGATCTTATGGAGGCCCTTCCAACCTAAACAGATCTATGATTTTGTGGAAGCTGTTCATATTTCTCCCTAACATTTGAAGGCAGAAAACATCAGGCAATCTGTCACCCTATTTACCTTTTTCTAGTACAGTTAAGAATGATTGTCTCCAATGTCTGTACATTAAAAGAATGGCCATTTGGAGGGATCCCTGAAGACAACAGATCTTGCAGAATCTGAGGAATTACTAGCTTTCTACCAGAGAAGAAACTTGCTGCAGAAGATAAAATGCACCTCTACCCTTCTGTCTGTGTGTAACCACCACAGTACAATGCAGAATGAGCAAAGCCTGGTGCAAGTCAGGCAGCACAATTAAATCCTTGGAACTGAACACCAGAACACTGGGGTTCCTTACAAGAAGATGGTGCAGTACTGCTGTCTGTGCTGAGCCCTAGTGGGCTCCTCCCATGGTTTTCCAATGCAACCCAGACTCAATAGTTAGAGACTGCTTCTTGGCAGGAATCAGACCAAGTTCTCCAATTCATTGCAGCCAGGGCTATGAACAGCTGTCAGATGGTTGGCAATACTCACACAAAGCACACTACATCTGACAGATGCTACTTGTTGGCACTGCTTCAAAATACTTCACTACTTTCAGTGAAATGGAAGTCAAGTGCCAGGAGACAAGATCTGCCTCTCTACTCAGTGGTTAAGCAGCTATCTGGCAGGATCATGATCATCTCTTTCCTGCTTCTCCCCTCATTTTTAAAATAACAGTAATACCTTCCAGCTGCAATAAATATTGAGAAAAGTAGAAGCAGCACCCAGATACACACACACACACAGAGTCTGCTGCCAACTTCTTACCTTCAAGTGTTTCTGGACCCGCTCATTCTTCTCTGCTTCAGTGGTGCGCTCCTCCTCACTGCGGTCCTTGATGGTGGCCTCTGATCTTAACTCAGCACTGGCTTCTGCCGCATTCTCATCCTGCTCATCATCGTGCTCATTCTCAGAGTGCATGGGCTCCGTGACATGAGGGGTGCTCATGGCAGTCTTCAACTCCTCTTTGGTCTTCTCTAGGTCCTCCTGCACCCTCTGTGCCTGCAGTAGGATATGCCACAGTGAGTCAGTATAATCCTGAGTGCCTGAGACTTCTCACAGAAGCACCATTTGGTGCTTGTGACAGGAAACCTTGCACCTCTGAAGGGGTATATTCCAAAGCTACTCAGCCACCATCATTTGCAAAATTCTCTGGGGGGTGACACTTCAGAGATTTCAAGAATGGTTACAGTTAATGGAAAATGGGCTACAGACCTAATTAGTCAAAAATTGCTACATGGAGTTAGAATAAATCACCCATTCCATGAAGAAAACCAAACCTGTGTATTTACAACAGCCTCAAGCTTATAGGAGTTGAGTCTAGTGTAGAATGTAGTGCAGGAGTTTAGGTTACAACCCAGAACAAAGAGCAATTCCACAAAAAGTATGCCATTTGCTCAGATTCTGCTTTACCTTATGCTGCCACTCCTGTGCCTCGCTCTCCTTCTTCTGCCTGGCCAGCTCCAGCTGCGTGATCCTAGCTGTGAGTTCTGCCATCTCAGCAGCCTGCAGAAGAAAGGCTTTTAGTGGGAACAAAACCCAGGGTACTTGCTAAATGAAGCATTTTATCCAAGTCCTGAGTGAAAACACATCTTTTCAGTAAGAAGAAAGCCTTCCTGTTAACTTCAGTTCCACCACTACCTCCGTGATGAAAGAGGAAAGGAAGCCAAAAAAGTTTTGGTTTAGTTGTGGGTTGGAGTTTTGTTTGGTTGCTGGGTTGGTTCTTTTTCCTTCTCCCCAAAACAGAGCTACAAAACTCAGTTCTTTGAATCCAAACCAGGGAAAGCAACATTCTTCTCATTATCACATACAAAAAAGGGCAAAAAGCAATACAAATCTACTGGACAAATACACTTGTATTTACATATATGTTCATCTACCTGAGGCTAAAAATTAAAGAACCTATGAATATAGGGCTTCCTCATTATATTTATAGCCTGGTTTGCTTCAAAAGCTTAAATGTTTTGCCTTTCACTATTATCCCTACTTGGTTTTTAGTTCACCAACTTACCAACTGTTCCTGGGTCTTTTGTTGATCATGGGATGCTCTCAATAGGGCCTCCTTTGCCTCTTCTGCTTCTCTACGTTCCTTAGCCAGTTTCTCTGCTTCCTCCTGAGCTCGTTTTCTCTCCTGTTCCAGCTCCAGAGCTCTGCGGGTCTGTTCTTCCAATTCTGAAAGACAGGGGAGCACATTTCAAGACAGATCAAGTAAAGAATGGCAGTAGAAGAGGAAAGTCTGTCTGGATAAGGGTTTTCCTTCAGAGGGACAGGTAAAGGAGGGATGCAAGCAACTGTCCCCTTTCCTCTCCTTCACATTTTACCTGGAGCTGAAGACTAAAAGTCAGGCCCACCCCCAATGGATTTGTGGGGAAGCACCCATCCCAAAATTACATACCTAAGGGCAGAGAAGCATCCAGTATTTTGCTTGGGCAGCACCACACTAACCCTAGCCAAGCAATTAGATAGTAAATCACCACAGCAATCACTGGTGTGAGCCCTGCTACACTTTTTGACCCCTTCCTCTACCAATATGCTGGGATAAAGCTTTCAGCCAGCACAGGAACAATGGCAAAGTACTTCCGCTGCCAAGGGAGACACCTAGGCTGTTACCCATTTCTCTAATGCAAATCTTTTTGCAGCAGCTGCATATGAAGGGCTTACATTCAGCTTCAAGAGGCTGAACCAGGGCCCTAACACCAGTTAGCACACAATACTGGAGAGACAAATTACTCAGAGATGCTCACAGCTTTACGATTTGAACCCTTTTCACTCAGACTATTCATCATCTAAGGAAACACTGAAAGATTTCCTATTACCTTGCTGAGCTTTCTTGGTTTGCTCCTCAATTTGCTTGAGTCTCTCCATCAGCTCCTCCTTCTCACGCTCAATCTTCTCCTTCTCCTTTTCTGCCAACTCCCTCTTCTTCTTCTCATTCTCCAGCAGGGCTCTGATGGAAGGAAGTCACAAAGTAATTTCAAACCAACTGTCACTCAGATTGGAGCACTTCGTAGCAAACACACACAAAGAGCACACACAGGATATGCCCTGCAGCACCCAGATAATGAGCTTTACTCCAGATGTAACCCTCCATAGTAGTGCAAATTAAAAAGCTCTGCTGGCATTCATCTCAATGACAAGTTCATAATAGCAGTGTTATAAGGGAAATCTCCATATTTCAAGGTCTGTATTAGTCCCATCAAATGGACAGACAAATCTTTAAGTCCAAGAAAGTAATGGTGAGTCACATTTGTGATGAGTACCATTACTATCAACCCATTAGACCTATTGAAGCAAAAAGCAACCTGCTCTATTTTTGGCTCAAGCAGATTAAGGTGCTGCCAGCCCTTTATCAAGCACATGATGCTACTTATGCAGTGATTAGTCACACCCAGGTTACTGAGAACCCTACCAACCTCTCCATCTGTTTCTGATGTTTCTCTTCCCGAGCCTGTGCCTTCATCTGCTGCACCTCAATGGTGTCTGGTTTACGTCTGCGCATGTAGAGCTCGTGGTTCCCCATGCAAAGTGCCAAGATTCGTTTGTTAATCCGTAACCGAGGGGCATAGAATACAAAGTCCTCGAGACAAGAAAAAGACAGCATTAGACCTGTTCTTTCAGCATAAGAAGCCCCTTGTTTATGCACTATGCTCCCAAGACCCCGAGCTTTTTGGAGTTGCTAGCCAGCTTTTCTTAATAATGTCTAATTCATTGGTGTGGCAGTTGGACACTTCTTTCTGGAATGGATTTCAACCTGAAAAACACACCCAGGGCAGGAGCACCCAGTGTGTCATTCCAGTGTGCTGGGTTTCACTGTAGCACATCCCTAGCAGCAAGCACACAGCGTCTTAGAATCACCATTTCATTACAAACACCAGCAGGGGCACACCAAGTCCCTGGCTTCTCCCACCTTCCTTCCCACTTCAGTAATCTATACAATAGCCTGGCCAGCCACATTGAATGTAATGTCTTGGCTTATGCCAGAAAGGGTGTTAAATGTTACAACCAATGGATAAATAACTTTGTTCTGTTAAAAAGGAGCTACAGCAGCAGGGAAATGCTTCCAAGCAGCAATGCAATAAGAATGACCAAAAGAACAGAAGGTATTGGCTGGCACAGGAAATTATTAGGCCTTACAGATGAAAGAAATTACACTCAATATAAATTTGCAAGGAAAAAACCTTCTAGCCTACCCTACAAAATGACCTAAAGCTTCTGCTTAAGTAAGGTGAAAACCTGCAAAAGGTCATCCCACACACTATTAAAGCCAAGACATTGCAAAAGAAACATCCACGGCTAACAGAGCTACCTCAGATCCCTAACTGTATTATCAGAGAACCTGAATGGTCTTGAGAGAATCAGAAACCCTAAGCAAAGAGCTACTGCCTGCCACTGACCTTAAAAGCTTAAGCTTCTACTAAATTTCTATCCTCTTAGCCAGAAAAAAACCATAACTATCACTTTACTGCCCTGAGCAGATCTCCCTGCTCACATCAGTGTTAATGCTATTGATGAAAAGATTCTGTGCAAAAAAACCCCAAAAAGCCTCCCAAAAACCCACAGAAATCGTCCAGCTAAGAAACTGAATGTTTAATAGCTTAATATGAATGTTGCTTCTTACTGGTGCTTTCTTGTCAATAGGCTTAATAACAAATTTCTTGTCATTGAATGAGATATTTCTGATCTCACTCCAAGGGAATCCAATTTTCGGTGTTA
Organism: Oriolus oriolus; assembly: GCA_013400235.1. Classification (NCBI taxonomy): domain Eukaryota; kingdom Metazoa; phylum Chordata; class Aves; order Passeriformes; family Corvidae; genus Oriolus; species Oriolus oriolus. Next base: position 585,332 of record VXBT01009197.1, read on the forward strand.
GCCTGCAGAAATGGGAAGCAAAAAGAAATAAGAGAGTCCAAAGTCATTCCAAATTCTTGACTTAGAATATAAAGCTCAAAATTATACCAAATCCACCCTCATATTTCAGTGCTCTTATGATAGTTGAAATCAGCAGACAAAATTAGTCATGAAGATGGAATATAAACATGAGAAGCAGTTTTTCAATCCCACTTTTTTGGTTTTTTAAATGAAAAACAGAACTGGAGAATGCATCTATGGTAGGAAGACTAGGGATGCAAGTGAAACCATCCTGAAAAGATTTGCCAATTTCTTGTATTTGTTGGTCCAAAGAAGCACATTTTAAGGATTATTCTGACAATGTCAAAAACACAACCAGGAATGATACAGAAATTGTGGAGTTTAGTTAAAGATTTGAATTCCAGGAGAGATTGATTTTGAATGACTTTATATTGGAAAAGAGCTGAAGGCAATGATGAAGAGAGAGGGGTTTATTACCTATCATTCTGCTCATAAATGTTGAGTCCAAGAGCATCTACACCTAGCCAGAGCTCAGAGCCTTTCTTGTTCTTAATGCTGAAGTAGTTCACACCGTACATTTCCAGATCCTGTGCAATTTTCAGGTACTCCAAGACAGCATCTTCTCTGCAGCATGTAAAAAGAAAGCAGATATTCTTTTTTGAGTCTTTAAGCCATTAGAGCAAGAAGGTGCTATCTTCCCACATGGACAGAGCAGCAACAAGATGGCAAAGGTTCTAAGTATCACCCTAGTAGATAATTACAAACTCTGCAAACTCAGTCTTGTTTTACTAAGAACAGCCAGCTGATGTGGACCAGCAAGAGCAGAGGCATGTGAACCTCGTTATTCTGAGCAAAATAACCTAAAGAATGCTAACTTACCCTGAAGCAAGTCACAGATCTTTGTATGCATTCATACGTTACACACTTACACTACTTTAAATACAGCAGTTTCACACTGCATCAGTTACCTAATCATTCCTCGATGTTCCTCATGCCACACCTGGATCCTCTCCTCCCACTGGTCCTTGTTAAGCTTGTGCTGCTCCAAAACCCTAGAAAGAGTATACATGGGATCTTTAAAACCAAGCACTACATATAGGCACACACACAATCACATCACTCTATAATAATGCTTCGTAAAATACTCCATTATCATCAGAGGTCCCCCAGAAAAATATTCCAAGAAATACAGTTTTATTAAAAGGCTAGATAGACACACAATGGTCAATATTCAGACTTCTAACAAATGACAATTTTTTCTCAGTTTTTCTTCTCCTTGTAGCATATTTTGTTTAGGAGCTTCTCTCACCTACTTCTGATTAGTTTCAGAGTAGCAATATGAAGTTTAAGGTTAAAGCTCTCAGTTAATTGAATACTAATCTAAATGCTCAAAGTGGCACAAGGCTATATTTTATTCTGAGCATTGCAATCAAAACACCCCCTACACTTAAAAAAATAATTAAAAAAAAAAAAAAATCACAAAGCTTTTAAGACAGAGAATGTCTAAGACTATCCAGGTTCACTTGCCTTTGTGGGAGTAGTTTATCACTAGCAAGGTAGCCAGACTTGTGCACATCTTTGTTGAAGTCTCCATACTTGGACTGGACAGCATAAGAAGCCAGAAGGACAGCTGTTTCTGGAGGACAATAGATGTCATCATTCAGAATTGCCTCCTTCACTTGGAGAAAGAAAAGGCGCTGTGTGATGTCCTGGATCAGCTCTTCTGCCACATCTTCTGGGTAGAACTTGGCACGGAATTTGAAAAGCAGGGGGCTTTCTTTACGTACATCCTGTGCTGTTACCTGGAAGAGAGTTAGCAGATTTTATAGCCTATATACCAAGTGAAGGGGAGTAGTTTACAAACAGGAAGACAAACATGCACTAGAAAAAAAATTTCTCTTTTCCAGTGCAGAAGGACGTGGGCAAAAAAGCAAGGATTTTCAATTACTTAATGCTAAATACCTCATCACTTCTCCCCACTGGACTTACACAAGCCAGTAGTTAAGACCAGTAGTAGCTAAGTTACTTTCTAGGTTTCTCCCCAACCAAGATGCTCGCATGAGCATCACATCAGCATTTTACCAGGAAGGGTAACAGATCTGGCCAGGTAACAAACAGAGCTTGATGCAGGATCAGGTCAGATACCACAACACCTCAAACCCTGGGGAGGGAGTGTGTGGACACCACAACACCTGCTCACTGATCTTGCAGTACTTGAGGTGCATGGATAGGCAAGAACAAATCCCTGACAGAAGTATGGAGATTTAATTTGCCCCTGCACTCTCAGAGAAAAGAACAAGGACAAGCAAAATCTTGGAGCAAACATACCTTTTTGTTCAATTTTAGCCATGTTGAGAAACCCTTGGTGTCTTGATACTGAAGTCCAAAAAACCAGACCTCTCGCAAACCAATTGTCTTGACAACCTGAAAGAGAGATGATTAGTAAGATCTTCAGGTGGACTGAATTTACCAGTGGCTGAGAACATGTCAGAGGTAAGTTCAGACAAAGACAGTGCCCTGGCCACCAGCCTCTCCTGCTGCAGTGCACAGAAAGATGATTGGGCATCTAAGAGGTCTTAAGTGGATATGTATAATATTCTTTCTTCTCCTTCAGCTCTTTAAGGCTTGTTGCTATTTATAAAAAACAGCTGGGACATTATTTTTTTCAGCTACTACATTATTTTTTTCAGTAAGCCAACATGTATAGCCAAAATACAAGAGCTCTGACAGGTTTAATAACTGCCAGGAATCAGGAACACGGCTCCATTTTCAGGTACACTCCTCACTTATTATGCAAATATACTATTCCTGGGCAAGTCAAGAATCACCCTGCTAGGTTGTGCTGCTTTAAGATTTGTTTCTACTCCACTGTTAGCTATAGACAGACCTTTCATACAGCTCTTTACTGAGTAGCACCACTAAGAGGAAGTGCAGTGGGTAAATCCACATGCTACCCCTTGTGCCAGGACAAAGAGCCACCACAGACATCAGCTACACCACTATGTAAGCTGTCTCTGTAGTTCCCTAGCATGCTGTGTAAATAAGAAGGCTTTAAAGACATGTTGTGACAGGAGACAAGAGCCTCATGGTGGGGCAGCAAGACTACTGCAGTACAGTGCCACTGTTGGTTAAAAGGAGGGGAAAGCTTCTCCAAAGCCTGTTTGCTATCAAGACATCACCCTTTGTGCCCTGAAAAGCCTGGGACATGCCACAGGGTGCAGCAAGTCTATACAGTGAAGTTCCCCCACATCCCTCCTGAAGACCCAGGAGTTGGTCTCATACTGGCAAACAAGGCACCTACTGGTCACCTCCATTACTGGACAAGGAAGGAGAAGGAAGAAGACATCTGTCTTCAGGTTGATGTGGTTCCTAGGTACAACACTGTCAGCTGTTTTCACATACCATTCAACTCAGGCTTGCTCAGGGCTTCCTTCTTTCAAAGGGGCTAACAACTAGATGCAGAGACTGAGACTTGCCCTGTGAAAACCAGCTGCCAGGTCAGTTGATATAATTTTGTACTGCCCAAAGGTGCACTCTGTTCCCTTCTGATGTGGTCTCTACTTTGGCAAGACACAACACCAAAGGCATAGGTTCCCCACAAACACATCACTAATTAGATTGTTTAAGGCTTGGATCAGACATTTCTTCTGGCCTTTTAAAAGCTGCATTAGGGCCTTTGTTCCTTTCAGGCAGAAAAGCCAAATTCAGTTTTCAGCAGAGGCATGCAATTGGTGGCACACACAGAGACAAAACCTATGTCTTGTAGTCATTGTAGTATTGTACATCACCCCACTCGGGTTCCTGAAGTTATTCAGCCTGTCCTTGCCTGAACATGAACTGCAGAGCTGGGCTAGAGCCCCTGCAGATTCAGAGGAATGTAGGTCACTTGTGCATCACACAGCAGGATGCACGCAGCTAAGGAGACTTCTGGAGAGGAATCGTGGTTTGCTATGTACAGGCAGTTTTGGTCACTGCAATATAGGAAAGATATTAATCTCTAATATTAAGATATTAGAGAGGGTCCAAAGGAGGGCAATGAAGATGAAGGGCCTTGAGGGGAAGCCGTATGAGGAGCACCTGAGGGCACTTGGTCCATTCAGTCTGGAGAAGAGGAGACTGAGGGGGGACCTCATCACAATCTACAACTTCCTCGTGAGGGGAAGAGGAGGGGCAGACACTGATCACTTCCCTGTGGTGACCAGTGACCAAACCCAAGGGAATGGCCTGAAGTTGTCAGGGAAGGTTTAAGTTGGATGCCAGGAAAAAGATGGTTGGGCACTGGAACTGGTTCCCCCGGGAAGTGGTCACAGCACCAAGCTTGACCAAGTCAAGAAACCAAGTCAAGAAACATTTGGACAATGCCCTGAGGCACATGGTGTGATTCTTGAGGATGGTCCTGTGCAGGGCCAGGAGTTAGACTCAATGATCCTTGTGGGTCCCTTCCAACTCAGCATATTCTGAGTCTGTGATTGGAAGCAGACAGTTCAAGGAGGGGAAGAAAGGCTGTCCTAGAGCCCAAGGATAGCCCTGTTCATGGAAGCATTAACATATGAATGGGATGGAAGCTCCTCACTCTGACTGCATGGGTCTGCTTTCCTCTCTTCCACTTGACAGCAGCTTATGCCTGGGAATTCAACAGGCTGGACTGCCAGCAAGGAGCTGAAAGGCTCCACACTGTGGTCCCACACAAAAGGACTTTTATTCCACAGCAGAAGCCTGCACAGCAATAGCAGTGACAACAACAAGCTGGGCAGAGAAGAGGGGAGACAACACAGCACTCACCATCACACACCCAAGCTGCCACTGAACTAAGGCAGAGAGGATAGTCCTCCTCCCTCCTCAGCTTTAGCAGGCTATTTATTTCCATTTAGCAAGGGAAAAATGATGAAGAAGAAACAGCCTTCTGCAGCTGCAAGGAATCTGGCTGGCAGCAGCATAATTGTGTCTGGGGGTGTACAGCATTTGGAGCCCTAATGAACTGTGAGATGTTCCAAAAAGCAGACAGCTACTGGCAGTGGCTAAGGCTGGAGAAGGGCTGGCACAAAGGATGGGAGAATAAAAAGTACTGTTTAACACAGACCACAATACTTGAATGTCTAAAATCTACACTCTCATCTGGAAAGCAACATCTTTCATTCATGCCAGGGGGAGCCTTAAGTCAGTCCCTGGGTCTTGTTTAGCCTGCTGGATAAAGCTCAGTTTACAAACAGATTGTATGCAGCCTTAAAATCCATCTGTCCCATGGTACCTTGACCAGCTACTACAAAGCTCTTAATTGAATACTACCTTTAGCTTAAAATTCTACTCAGTAAGCCATACTGACATAGGGAAAAAGATGCCTTTCTGGTGACTCCATCCTCTGCAGAAAGTCTAAGCACACATTAGTGGGGGTTTTTTGCTTAGGTTCAGAGAAGAAACAGAAGATCTTTCAGGTAACCTTTTCTCTCACTCCTTCTTACTCTACGTGTTTTAGGTCTGCAGGACAATTCCTGTCCTTCCCCTCAGCACTCACCCATCTCCCTCTGAACTATGTTCTTGCCATTGGGTGCTGCTCCACAGCAGAAGAGGGAGCCATAAACTGCCTCTTAAATGTAGATTTTAGTATCAAGATGATGATTGAAAATGGCTGTCATTCTCAGCCCAGGAAACACACGACCACACTGGCAAACAAGTACAGATCCTAATGAAAGCACTATTTACACACGGGCAAGACCAAAGCATGCAAGCAGAGGAAAAGGCGTTCCACTTGGATCAAGTTCCTGCACCAAAGGCCAAATCATCTCAGGCTATAACATGGTACAAGTGCCTTGAATGTTGCCCTAGTTAAAGATGAGGTAGGTCTCACTCCCTTTCTATGACAGGCATGTTGAGTACATATGAGAGAAAACTGCCAGCTAACCTTATTGCTGGAGGAGCTCTGAACTGGTGCCACACCTGCAGTTTCATTTGCCAGTCAAAAACAACTCAGAATGTGGTCCTCCAGATACCCTAACTTAGTACTCAAGATAGGCTCCATCTACAGCCACAAATATTAAACTGTTCTGTCTCCATTTAACTGATGGATATACTTCTAATTTTCTCTTCCAAAGTGGTAAATGCCAGTGCTAAACGACAGGATCTTCAAGTTTTTGAACTTATTGCAGTTTGCCATTGACCTCTTTAGCAACAAGCAGTCCATTTTTGGTTGGAACTACTGCTTTTCTAAAAGTCAGAAAGTTTCCACATGTTCCTGTGAAATTTGAGACACATTTTCATACCACTCAACCACAAGCCTTCATTACACGAACAAGAGTTCTGGGTTTCGCTGGGGGAACCAGCCACTGTCCTGAGACTTGCTGCTTTCTACCATGAAACTACCGTAGTGAGTTTTCACTTCAGTGCTTTCACCCATTGGAACAAGTGTTCCAGAGCCATTTCTAATGTGTTTAAATGCTATTAGGTAGGACCTTACCAAGGCTAAAGGTTTCTCTTACACTGTCCCTCCTCACAAGCTTAGTTTGCAGGCCATGAGACACCAACCACCTTTATTCCAAACACTGCTCAGCTCAGATGGAGTTAAGTCAAAATTCAAGAGGGGCTTGGTCAGCTAGTGCTGTAAGCTTAAGCAAACATGAAAGAAGTCTGCCAAACTGGTACTCTACAAAACCACTAAATTCAGTGCAGCAGATAAGCAAAAGGGAAGCTACTAAGCATTACCATGGTTTGTAGCTGCATGACTACCTCAAAGGCCATGCAGCTAGGAAAGCAAGGCAAGACAAGCCAGGGCACACAAATTCAGAATCTTAGGAGATCTGACTCTTCATGAAATCTGAAAGAACCTTAAGAATTAAAAAGGCAATGAAACGAAAATAACCCTCTCAACACACATTCCACTATCTACAAAACTTAATGCTGAACATAAAATACAGCATCAGTGACCAGGTTTCAAGTGTGCAGAGAGATGCTTATTTTTATCATTTTAATGCATAGATAAGTGCACTTTTCTATTGCAAGCTTAGTTTTGACCCCAAAAGCTCACAAAAATGAGGAAAAGCATCTTAAGAAGGTTTACCACATGCTTTTAAAGTTTGAAGTGATAGCTATTGAAGTTTCTCATGTCACATTTTCTTTAACCCGTGACTTGTCTTCATAGCTCTTAATTGGACAGAAATCACCTCTTTAAGGAGACTGGATGCTCAGTGACTCAAGCTAGAATCAATTTACCCAAAAAAAAGTTTGAGATGCAAAAGATTGGAGGGACACAATTTCAAAGCCATCCACAGCAACAAGTAACTAAGAAGTTTCACCAGACAACAGATTAATCTTTTATGTGTAGAAGATATACAGTGCAAAGCACTGCTTAGGTTTACTTACTACTCCCCAGACCAGCTGCACTTCAGTCCAGTACAGAACAGGGTCAAAGGAGGAAAACAAGTAGCTATCACTGTTGCAGAGCCTGTGCTCTGCATCCCCAGGAAAGCAACATTTCAAGGCACCTGTGAAGTAACCAGGCCTATGGGATAAGCAGCACCCCTGACATGCATAGCCCATCCTTGAGCTCTTCTTTTAATCCATCACTGGAAGCTGAGAAATGGAAGCAAAGTTACTGTTCTTGCTAGCGAGCCAGTAAGCACCAGAGTTCAGCAGCTGATGTTAAGAGGTACATCAGCAGAGCTGCAGAAGACAGACAGTACAATCCTGTCTCATTTAATCCAGGTTTCGACCATGCACACAAACCTAAGATATTTAAGCTAAAGCTGCACAGTTACAAGACCAGGGAATAGGAAGAGCTCTAGTACAAATCATGATGTTACTGCACATGTATATCAGTTCAGTGGTATTTCTAGAGCCAGCTACTTTGGGGCAGAAACTACTTCCTACAAAGCAGTGAAGCATCTGCATTGTTCTGTCACTACAAAAATTCACTTTGAAATTTAGCCAAGCAGGAAGAAGGAAGACAGGAACATTTCTACCTCATGCCCATTCTCCTATTATTACTATGGAACTTTAGGTTCAAATGTTTTTCTCCTCATTCAACTAAAGCCTAGCTACCAGCTTTCCAAAAGTCTTCTGAATACCTATTCAGAGCGGGTCAGAATCAGAATTATGTGTGGCATAATGAATACATTTATCTACCTACACACCAGGTGGTGCCTAAATGTTACTGAGTAAAGCCAGCAGATTGCACCGAGGCAGCTATGCAGCTAGAAAGCTTGGTAATGCTTAGCAGCTTCCTTCTTGCCTAACTCAGAACTGACAGTTCAAAGGGCACCCTAGGGCAAAAATATGCTGGATATCTTAAAATTTTTTTGTTCAAGAGTTAAAAATCAGGTTTCACACCAGAAGGTCAATGTCCTGCAACAGCAAAACCATACATCTGCTTTGTAGAGGAGCTCTCCCTTCCCTCAAAAAAGCACTGATGAAAGCAGCTCTTTTTTTAGAACCAGCATCACGCAGAAAATACTAGATTATCAAGTTCAGGGGCACAACATGGCTTAAGGGAGCTAGAAAATAAACAGAAGTAACTTTGTTCACACCCCATCATGGGATCCCAGAAACCTAAGGGTAGAGACTGAGGCAGAGTGAACAGTGACCAGCCAGAGAGCGGTCACAGTGTCAGCAGGGACAACAGCACTGGACTACCCCTTTACAGGAACAAACACACACAAACAGCTCAGTCACATGAAACATACTGGATATGTAACAGCTGACAATATATTTAAAGGTCTATCCCTTTCCTAAAGGGAGCAAGTTTAATGTCAACCAGACCTTTTAGAAACAGCAAATATTAAAACTAGCTTCAGACACTTTTTTTTCCCTGTTTCCAACTTCACCTACAATCCAATTTAGGTGAAGTAAGCACTGCCTCAACTTAGAAGTTCAGTTCTGTAACAGCATTTGTTTTGTCCCTTGGCAAAGTGTTTACTGTGGAACAAGCAAAACAAAACTTCTGTTTAGACAGGTGCTGTGTGAAACACACAGAAGGGAGGAAAACGTGCAGCTGTCCAAGAGCATGACAAAGGAGTGAAATCAATTACTAGACATGAAGAGCTGCTATATTGGAAACATGACCGGATGCTTCTCAGAGACAAACTGATGAAGCCCAAGTCTGCCACCAATGTCAGTTTGCAGCAGAAGCCACAGACGACCTAGAGCTGACTGAAAATATCATGTGCAGATTAAAAATATTACTGACATGAGTAGTATAATTTCTTAGCACTTGGTGCTTTGCTTGGATAATAGCAGAAGCCAGATATTGAAAAATAATAATGGGAAGCATCCACATGAAGAACACCTCCTTCAAAAAAAAAAAAAAAAACAAAAAACAAACAAACAAACAAAAAAAACAGCTCATTTTTTGATGAACTTGAGGACATGTCACATCAGCTTCATTGGTAAACGCTCTCATGAACTAACTGTGACTGAGTTCCATGTTTCACACATGGATTCTGGACAGAACCTGGCTTTCACTTCTATCAATCCAAACCAGACAGGGCTAAAATATGCAGGAGCTACTACATAGTAAGACATAGATGGCTGAGAACTACATTGCAATTCAGAACTTTTTTGAAAGCCTTTCTACTTTTCCAATTATGAAAGGTTGCTCTTTTACTAAAGCTTTGGATCTCGCTCCATTCCCTCCATTTCAGGGCTGGGCTGCAAAGAGCAGTATATCATCTAGTGCTAAATCATCCAGCTGAGTACAAGAGAAAACAGTAGTTCGTGGTTAAAGATCTAAAAAAAATTTAAATTTAAATTATATTTTCTGGCCCCAAATGAAATAGCTGACTTCAGTGGGTGAATCAGCCCTTAATTTTCTCTCTTCCTTATGATAGGTACTATGTAGAGCTGACCCCAGAATGCTTAGCTCTACTGAACCACACCCAAATCTCTGATATATCTGGTCTGGCAGTTCCCTCATCTTGTCATTAGTCCAAGATTCAATTTGCATTTCTTTGAGCTATGAATTTACTGTTCCCATTTTTCTCCAAGGAGCAAATCCACGGCCAATTACAGCAGAGAAACACAGTGGAGCTTGTCAAAGTTTCAACCGCTGCAGCTGATAATGTCTGTCTTCTGCTGCTCCAGCTTTGGGCTGCACGTGCCTCCCTGCTTCTGTTTGGGCCAAAGCAGGAGGAAGTTTGCCTAGCCAGTGAATGCAGGGGAAGGCTGAAGTACCCCATGCAGACAGCCCAACACAGTACGGTACATCACTGCTCTTGAGGTTTCCCACAGGGCCTGACGAGTACAGAATCACTTCACCTGCATTTAAAGGTTGCAGCAGCATTTGAAACCCAGCCAAGCCTCACCTGGTTTAGAGACCAACTGCCCTTTGGAATCAATTACACAATGCTTGCAGGTAAGTCAACCAAAAATAGCTTACTAGGTCCCCCATAAGACTTTTCTTACAAACTAAGACTGCAGGTATCTACTGCTTTCCAATTACTATTATTATGAGCCATAGCACCAGTTCAGTCCACTAGAAGTAAGAATAGCTCCTAACACATTCTTGGAGATTAAAAAATGCAGTAGTTTTGGGGAAAAAGTACAATTTCTTACTATGCTGTGTTCGCTTGAAGCTATTACATATAGTGACACTCAGTCTTTGAAATCCTTTAGAAATTATTTGCTGTTGCCTCAATAGAATTACAATGTCTTTATCAACTTTATATATTCTGCAGCTCCATCGCTTACCTGATCGAAGAGTTGCTTCCCTGTGGTGTTGGGCTGGATTGCAAACTCCAGCTCAGCATCCATGGTGGTAACACGCACACTGATCTGGAAGACAGAAAAATGCATCATTACAACACACGCTCTAAGTGATGCTACCCAGTAATGAAAATTAACATCTGCCCAGCACCAGGAAGCTGCTCTCAAGCCTCCAGGAACTTCACTGACAGCAGTCACAAAGTCATCTGCTCTGCCAGCATGGTGCTCACAGTTTTCCTGTAGAATATAACTTTTCTGTTACAGAATATAGAAGAATATAACTTTTGCACTGACACACGAGAGCCATTTACATCTTATGAAGTTTAATTTCCAGAGCAGAACATTCTGGTATCTTTCACAAAAGTAGAGATGTTCTGAAACTTGGTGCACACAAGAAGCCATCCAACCCTTTTGTTTGAAGGGTGAACATCAAGGAAGTTCCCAGAAGCATTAACAACTCAGTCTGCTACAGAAGGCTGGTCAATAATAACAATATGCTCCCAGTCTTTTTGAGTATTCGGAGAAGTTATAAAGCACAATCCCTGACATGCTCCAAAGGCTGTGGGTATGAAGCAGACAGGATGCAAGGATGCCTTCACAGGCTAACACAAAAAGGCTGCATGCTGAACATGAGAACACTTCCCACAGCAGTAGAGCTGCCAATACTGCTTTCCAATTCTTTCAGGGAGATGAAAGACCTCTAAAGACTGCTGAAATTGTTTAGGTGTTATTTAAAATTGCAATCAAGATTTCATGACTATACTAGCCTTAGATCATGAATGGTCTTTCAGAAGAAATGTTATATGATGCACTATTTTGACAGGAATATCTCACCATCACATTTTCACTTGTGACATGAAAGTGGCCAAGGGACTGCAGCAAAGGAGTTTGCAGCTTCATCCCACAGAAGCAGGAAGACATACACACACCTTTCACTTCTCATGAAGCAAGTTAAAAAGCAGAGGCATTTCACCTCAAATGCTAATGTAAAACACTGCTGATCCCATTCAAAACTCCTGATAATTACTGGGGAACATGATTTAGATGCTTGGGGCTAGACAGAAACAGTCCTGGCCTGAAAGCAGATGCCTTAACTTTAGGTCAGGGAAAGTGAGGTCTCTTGAGTACATCAAGCTGCCTGAAAATCCAATTCTATTTGCATGCCTATCAACTGAAAAGGTAAAGCTATTTCACAATTTTTGAACACAAGCTGTACATATTAAAACAGCTTTATTTAAAATATTTTTCCATCAAAGCAAAGGTTCAAGGCTTGAAGTTCCACAGACAAGATACTCACAGTGCACCAAACCCCAGCACACAGTCCTCGCATTAACAGTTCTCTCTCTTGCAACAGTCATTTACCTCAGATCAACAAATCCTAATTTTTTTGCTCTTCAGTGCAATCAATCCTATTAGTACACTCGATCAGGCTTCCAGTGGTGAGGGGTGGAGGGAATTACACTGTGAACAGCTTTAAGAACAACTCACAGTCATGTTTAGACTATAAGCTAACTGCATGACACAGGAGACCAAAAAAGCAAGAGTAAGCAGAGAAATATTCAAGGAACCACATAATATGATATGATCACAGTTCTGATTGCTGTATTTCTACCAGAATATGTACAGACTTCATAAGAAACCAGACTTCAAGAGAGCTAGAACCAGGGGTTTTGTCCCTATAAGCAAGAAGTGTTCTGCTAGTTAAATCTAGGTGAGTGCCAAAAAGAGAGACCACTAACTACATCCAAATACTTTTTGAGGTTTCCCAGAAAGCCTGCTTCAGACTAGGCACACCACTATTTTGCACTGATATCCTCTTGAGATAAACCTAAAGGTTTTCTTGTTTTAAGTTAAGCTAAAAATTCTGTAATATTAAAGGTAGGCTTAGCACAGCTAAGCTGAAGTACACAAGTTGAAGTTGCAGTTGTTTCATGCACAAGGAATGCTATTCAGACATTACTAGAACAAAGATATCATGAACAAGTATATCAGGAATAAGTCAGTTTTGAAGCCCTCTAAACCTTCTGACACAATGATGTCAAACTAAGGCAAAACCATCCCACAGAAGTAGCAAGGAAAGAACAAATGACCTAAACTTGTAAAAACGAAGTGCTTTTTTAAAATTAGCAGCTTTCAATAGCGTACAGATGCCTTAGGTTCTCTTAGTATATACCTTCCCAAAATTATTCTCTTCAAATCCTAGACCTTGACAATGGGCTAATTTCACAGTGCTTTGGTGAAACAAGAATCTGGCCACTGCCTAGAAGGGCTGAATGCTCCCCAAAACAGCTTTGCTACTTGCACTTGGAAGCAGACTCATCTAGCAGAAAGAGCGCTGGCTTGTAAGCCTGACTTGCCCCGCACACCCACCACTGAGAGCAAAGCTGTCCGTAAGCTACGCTCAGGTATAAGAAGGGTTACATTAAATGAGCCATTAAGTTACACATTGCATTTTGTTAGCTTTGAAGTATTTCCTGTTCACCTAAAGCATTAATGTATCAGCTATCATGAAAGAAAAATAGTCTTTTTGCTCCACTGTTTATGGACAAAGCATAGTTGCTACTCTTATCAGATATCATCTGCATCGGTGATTGAGGGCCAAATATCTGAGCACCAGAAAACAGAACGGAAACATCTGTGGTGCCTCTTTACAACTTGTGCCTAAATAGCTCTTAAAAATATTTAGAACAAATCACACCTTAAAATTTAAAATAAAACTGCTTTGGTAACCCCATAATTCATGCAGAATACTTATTAAGACTCTCACCTTTGTTAGCACAATAAAATAAGGTGCTATGCTGGAACCAGCAAAATTCCTTCACTGTCAGTCACTTAAATGCCCTTAAGCTATCTGACCCAATATCATCCTTCAATTAATATATTCAATAGGAAGATTTACACATTTCCCCTCCTGCCCCCAGAAGCCCGCTGTGCTCAAGCTGAGTAGCCGCCTAAGGTTTAGGAGCAGCAAAGTCTTGAATGGGTCTGCACTTGCAACTTCAGCCTGATCTGAGACAGCAGAAGCTGAGATACCACAGGAAATAGGCTTGTGCTTTGGAGAACCACACCCCGGTAGTGCTGTTTCCCCAAGCTGAACACGGTTTTAACACATTCAGCAGCACACTGGTGTGAACCGTCAGCGGAACGAGCTGGGGAGAGCACATCCTGGGCTGTGCCAGTGGCATTTTAACCATTCGTTAGTTTGAACCATCAGTGGTAATTTAATACTTGGCTGAGAAGCTAGTTTGCTATAAAATTGAGCTTTGTTTAGGCTCATTGGTGTGAAAACAACACACAAAGAATTGTTTTCCCCATATGCTACCAAGCCAGGGTGGTTTTGTTTTTCCAGTTCACAACAACTGGCTCAAAGTGAGGTTTCTACCATTTCAGATGGTGGGAGGCACCGATCTTAATGCACTCTGCCTGCAGCTCAAACAAACTACAAGCAGACATCTACAGACTGCTGTAATCTCTACCAGACAAGTATGTGCCAGGCACTGCATGTTTACCTCCTTCCTCCTCATTCATTTAAAGTCTCACTTTAAGTAAAACCACTTTACTAAGGTATTCATAGCTGAGTACTGACCAACACAAATGTTACATACAGGAATAAAAATGTTACAGCAAAACAAAGCCAACACTATGCAGTGTCATAATTTAGAACTCACTTGCTTCGTTCCTTCAGAGCTACCCTGCCAAAGCACTTTTAAACCATACATCAATCTAGTTTACTACCAGTGCTTATTCTAAGACAAGCCTCAAGATTCATCAGCATTAAGCTTTTAGATTTTGTATTTCTAAACCATCTCATAAGGTTTTCCTAGTTTTGAGGGCTGGCATAACCCTTGGCATGCATGTAATTTGGGTTGCAAACAGAAAAAAAAAGTCAATAAGGTATCCAACTTGGACTGCTGAGCATATACAGATTTAGCTCTGTCAGTCCAGACAGGTAAGGTGCACACTGCTGAGAGGTGTGCAAGAGGAAGACATGGCACACCAGTGATTCAATCACAAGGTCTACAATGGCAGCACTCATCCCCAATTATACTACCGCCTATTCCAAATATTCTGTTACTAAACATCTATCAAACTTTCAACACTCAGGAGGTGTTTTTAGAATGCTTACTGGATTTCATCAACAGATTTATCAAAAATACTATCCTAAGGCAGTAATTTGTACTCAAACTCTGTTTAAAGTAACTAATTGAATTTTTTCATCATAGCATTTAAAATATACCCTCTGCAGCATGCAAATATTTGCAACTCTCTAATTCTACTTGGATCTTAAACTAACAGAAGTTTATTCTAGTAGGTGGCCTCTAAATAGTCTTTTGTCTTTCCATCATCATTTAATATTGTCTCATACAAACAGCTAGTAACACTATGTGAAATGCTTCCAGATGCCATTTTGCACATTACAAGAACATTCAACTATCACATTTCAAATTTATACTCACCAAATTTAAAAAACATTCAAAAAGAAGTGCCCATATTTAACTGATTCCTTTCATAACAGCTACAGGAAATAGATAGAAAACTAGCAACCCTTCCCCTTCTCTATTTGGGGAATTACCATAGTTCCACCAGTGTAAGCACTGCTAAAGCTTGCCACTGCCAGAGCACATTAAAGAGCTTCCTGCTGCCAAGGACAGCATTGTCAAGTGTGATACCTCCTGTACAGACAGAATCTCTTGCATGGAAAGAGATACTCTTCCAGCCCCAGAGCAGCTGCAGCCAAAGAAAGCTCCCTTTGATTAGCAAAAGCTTTCCAAAGGCACAGGCCACCCCTACCCCCCTCCTCCCATGGTGTTCAGCAGTCTACAAGAGACACACTTAACAGACAGCAGTACCAGGCACCTATCTGTAGCACCTTTTAAAGTATTTTCATATTGCCCATATACCTTCAAGTCTCACTTTCTGCCCCACTGAGGTTCCAAACAAGTTTTACTAGCAGCAGTAATTGTCAGGTATCTTCCAGGCCTCCAGATAAGCCTTTCTAATAGTGTGCTATAGCAACTTCCTGCAGTGAAAATGTGTAGCTGCATATGGCAGGACAAACAGGAAAGACTGATACTGTCACGCTCAGTAACGGATGTATTGCTTGTGCTAATGCCCCAGTGCATTGAGCAGCACGAGAGGTAGAAAAGACAATTCTGTTTGTCATAAGTTGAGACAGGAATAGAGTACTAGGAAATTCATGTCAGAATAATAAGTAGAGTCAGCACAACCGAGTATCAACCTCTACAAAACCCTGACCCTGAGCTAAAGCTTCTTTCCTCCCTGCATTTCCTGTATGCAAGGAAGCTGTTATACCCTGCTGGGCTGTAGGCTTCAAGCTTCAGATATTCCCTGCTTCCCAGGCTCAAGCCAACAATTGGACTATTTCTGGAGAAGGTAACATAGGGAAAGCTTATACTTTATTGTAAATTTGACTGTTACAGAACAGAAGCAAGCTCAATTAAAAAGAAATTCCAGGCCAACCTTTATAGCCTGTGCACTAAAAAGAACCAGTTTACCCAGCAGTTACTACACATAAAGATACTAGACCAATACCATGCACCAGTTCCAACAGGTCTGACCAGGCAAGCACATCAAATCCAGCCAGAGTTGCACAAACTAAGATCTCATAAAGCACCTTAGTAATCTAAAAACCTGCCCAGTTTTGGCTTTTAGCAAGATTAGCAGCAATATGGTAAGTTTAACAAGAAGTGTCCCCCAGTTCCTCAGAACAGGCAAATGAATTCTGGAGTATGAGTGCTCTGCAGTGCTGCACTTCCCTTCCCAGCACGCTGGTCAGCCAACACGGGCCCACTTCGAGGACAGCAGAGCTTTGCATTGCCTCAGAGGGGAATCAGAGGTGACGCCCCACACCTCCAGCACCAGCCATACTCACAGACATCTGGCTCCTTCCCGAGCACCAGCACCCCACCGAAGCAGCCCTGGGTCCTCTGTGTCAGGGTGAGGCTGGGATCGAGTCATGTGAAAGTGCTTGCAATTTCTCAAAGGATTACACTTAATTAACCAAGCCCCCTTCCAGCAGTCTTAAAGGGCCTTTTCATACCTCTAAGCTCATCAGGGAACAGAACAGTAGCAGGGACACCCCAGGCACCACATTGTAGATACCAGAGAGGTTAACCCTCCCAGCAGCTACTGGGAGCTTCCCAGCTCTCTCCACCATCCCCATCCTGCTCTGCTGGGGACATAGCACTTCTCCTTTGACTGGAGCACAGGGCAGGCAGTAAGTCGACAGAAGGCATCCCATCCCACCCCACTATTTGAATAAAGCCATCACCCAAGGAGAACACTTGCCATGTTACTTCTGGTACCAGTGAGCCAGAAGAAGGGCTTACATCCTACAGAGCATGTGGCTTTCTTTTGGTACCTAAGTACAGCCTGTAGCAGGAATGCACCTTTTACAGCATCCCTAATGATTTTTGCATGGAGCCTGAAGACAGAGAGCAGTGAAGGGGCAGCTGCTACTACCCAGCTTCACAAAGCTGCTCTCCTGTGAGCACCAGCAAGCCTTGTTGAGGAAGAATTCAGGCTAAATCTAACTAAATTTTTGCTCACATGGTCTTATTCCTTCCTTGTGAAGGAGCAGAGTAGCAAGCCAGCTTGGATTCAGAAGCTGCTGCGGAGCCACACCTGAGCACAGTCACACTAGGGCTGTATCCCCACCATCAGCAATCGCTCTTAGTCCCCAGCAAAACAAGGTGGCTCATGTGGGCAACAAACCACAGCACCCACACAGCTTCCGGAGCCATGCTGCTGAGGACAGGAAGAGGAAGCAAGCCAGAGCACCAGCCTGCAAGACCAAGAAAGTTCATGGCTTTGAGAAGTCTGCTTGCAGAAGCTGGATGGAGAAAGGGTGGAGGCACCAGCACGCAAGAAAGGGTGGAAGCAGCAGTGTCCGGGCAGACATGCCCTGTGACAGCTGTGGCATTCAATACCTCACTGCAGCAGAGACACCAAGGGATGCTGACAGTGCTTCCACATAGCTTCCAGCAAAACTCCCCTTCATAGCACCAATTTATAAACATGGGGTAGGGGGGAAACCTAGTTACAGCCATTAAAAAGATACGCTTTCCTATGTGGAGCTTGGAAGAGCAGAGAATTTCTACTTTACCTAACAAAGCACTTCAAAATAAACCAATTCTGTGCCCATTCCAACTGCATTTCTATAACAGTTTTCTGGCAGGGTTTCTAGCAGTTTTATATCCCATGGTTGAAACCCTAGCCCTATTCTTGAAAAGGGTAAAGAGAAGAAACTGACTGAGGTGATTAATGATATTAGCTCACTTGGTTAGAGCGTGGTGCTAATAACATCCAAGGTTGCAATCCCCATACACACCATTCACTTGAGGGTTGGACTTGATGATCTTTGTGGCTCACTTCAAACACAGAATATTCTCTCTGTGTGTGTATGTGCTGTAACTAAAAATCTGGTACAAAATATAATGCTAAAGCAGTCAGTTTCAAAAAAGGAAACCAAATGATTTATTCTAATATAAACCCTGTCATACTGTAGTGTCAGAGCTTCAGTGTATTTGTTTGACTGTTAATCTCAAAATATTCTCCTGTGTTAATTTGTACTGCTCATCTCACTGTGATGAGAAGGAAAATAAAATTCTTCCATACAGCAAGTGGTAATCAGGAATGCTCCCATTAAAAAAAAAAAAAAAAATAAATTCAATTTCCTTGAATGCACTTGCTGCTGTTGAAAAGGCAATGCCTACAGAGCATCGCAACACAGCAGTATTTTGTTGCTTATCTGGTTCTCAAGACCAAGTGTGAGAAGCCACAGCTATCTTCCTGTTTAAGTCCTCCTTTGCATGTGATTGATACCTGGTATTCAGAGAGGCCTGAGCAGAGGATCAATAAGTGGAGTTGGAGGGGATTGTCCTTGCAGGACGTGTTTATCAGTCCAGAGATCAGTTATTCATATCTAGTCAAGGAGTCTACTTCAGACACCCTATATAAAGTACAGATTCCATTTTTCTCTCAAGTGGCAGAGAATCTGATTTATTACCCTGAAGGACAGTTTGTCTAAAAAATGAGGTCTCCTTCAAACCACATTCACAGAGTTCACAAGAAAACTTTAAAAAAGTCTATTGCTCATGCAAAGGGTCTGTTGTTTGCAGTTGCCTTACTTAGATGCCTTCACTCACTAACACTGCCCCAACTTTGCACCTTTCTCACATTCAGTGTTTCACCAATCTGGAGACACCTTCGTGCATCAGTACCAGCGAGCACTGCACAAGCAGGCAAAGCCAGAGCTGTGCCAATGCTGGCTCCATAAGGCTGGAGAACTCCACATTTTAGAACTCTGGAGGTATCATTTACCCAGTTTTACCAGCGATCTGATTTGGGCAGGCAATTTTTCAGGAACAGAAGTTCTACTTTATAAAAAGACTACTACTAAGTTATTAATTCAAAACAATTATTAAAATTCCTCTACCGCCTACAGAGCATGGCTGCCAAAATCATTAATGATGTTTCCAGGTTAAAGCTACTTAAACATAATTCCTCATTTTTCAGCCAGTCATATCCCACCAGTGGTGTTTGAACACCGTGGCTACTAGCAGCTTGCCATCCTGTCCAGAGGGCAAACAAGTTTCAGTCAGAGGAAAGGAGTTGCAAGATGAGAGTACTAAACCAGTAAAAGCAGCCAGGGGTGGATCTCCACACTTACAGTCAAGTCCAGATACTTGTATGCCACTTAGTACACTACTTACTCCCAATCTTGTGCAATGGATCAATTCCTCTATTTTTGCCATTTCCTTTTCCATAAATAGATTGTTCATGCACCTCCCTTTGCTTTCCTGTTGCTGTTCCAAGTAATTAACATTGCCATTTTCTGTTTCTTTAGAGACAGTTTGAAGAAGCCCTTGGAATAACTATTTTTGTGCCTGTTGTTTGAGCTGCTTAAAGAGAACATCCTTTGCTAGTCAAAACCCAGAAGGAAATTAAAATATCATGGGGAAAACCCCCGACCTCTTTTCCGCAACATCTGGATCAGGAGGTAAAACTTGAAGGAAAACCTAGCAATGTGCAGTTGCCATCATTCAACTTTTATAATCTGTGCAGCTTTGGGTTTTGTTTTGAGGGGAGGTTGCTTGTTTTGTAAACAGCTTTTTTTTTGTGCCTGTTTGAAGGGCTTTTCTCTGGAGAAATATACACGCCTATTATGCCCTCTGCACACTAATAGTAGGGTTGGCAGTTGTACTTCACATGTCAGAGCTTAACCATATCCTTTGCTAAAGCTCTTCAACCTAAGGGCAGTTAGCAGGCAGTGGGCATGTTTGAATGCCAGCAGTGGTATGGGTGACATTCCTGACAGCTGTTGTGTGGAACTATCAGGCAATCCTACTCACAGGTTACAAACAAGTATTTTGTGCCACCTGCCTTATGTTGTACACCGCACAAAGGTGTTATGATCCTGGCTCTGACTGCAGTCACTCGACCAGCAAAACGGTCCCTGCACTCTCTCCCACCATCAGAGGCACTTCAGATTTTCTGAGAAGGCTCTTAGAAGGCAACGTTTCCCCCACCCCAACCTCCCCTCCGTCCAGTTCTTCCCTTTCCATCCTCAAGCCAAGGGCAGGGAATTTCCCAGAACCTTTTAACGGTTGCAAAGACCCAATTTGAGGGGCTGATCAGTCAAGATGGGTAGCCAAGACATGTCAAAAAGCCAGTGAGCTTTCCAAACATGGCATCCAGTGAATGTCTGCCAAAATCACAAGCACCTACTTCACTGGAAGGAGCTCAAAACAAGATCAAGACAGGATGCTAACAAGACAAGTGTGACCTGCACTGAGGCATCACATGTACAGTAAGTAACTGAGGTTCATGAGCTAACAGACTAAATACTCAGTCCCTACATAAAGGTCTCTAAATTCACCTGCAGTTAAGAACTATTTCAGAGGTAACTTTGAATCGAGGGAAAATAAAATCACTACACTCCAACACTCTGCTAATCATAGAGACACTTTCTACAGGGAAGAAAGCTTGAAGACAACTGCTGGGACCAAGCTCTTTCTTCTAAAGTATTCATGTTTAGATAAAAAGTCAGAGCAAGCTTATCTGTTTCACATGCTTCTCTCTGTCCTTCAACCAAGAGACTCCTAGCAGTTTAACTCTGTTACAGAGAGGGGAGCTGAACACAGGACTGCCTGTTCTAGGCACCCAGAGCACGGCCTGGGTGTGGCACATCAAGTTCTTGGCCAGCTCACAGCCCTCACTGAACCTCTGAACAATGGCCAGACTTCTAGGAGCTAGAACACAGTCTTACTGTGGGATCTGACTGCCCAGACTATGAGGCATCCCTCCAAATTTAACTACACACACAGTCAAGTATGAGCTAGAGCTGTTTCATCATCCTGTGATTTTCAGTTTTATCATTTCCAGCATGCTAGACAAATCCTGCAACTTCCTTTCAGTACAGGGTCTCATTTGGGCTGGCTGCATTTTCATATCTATTTAGGTCATAGTTCCGTAAAACACAGGATTTCCCCTAAATGGCTCAGTTCTACACTTCTTTTTAATATTCAGTTTCCCCACCCATAGTTGCTTCCCTCACCACCGACCTATTTTAGATTTTAAATAGTTCTGTTGGGACTGTCCACAGTTTATAAAAGACCTACTTGTGATTGCTGAAGTATTCTTTGTTATTTTAAGCTCCATCTAGTTCAAGCATTTGAGCTTTCCTAATATAGAGGAGAGCAGCTATACCACCATGGCACAGAACCCCATGTCCCAAAAGGTTCCCGAAGGGGCACAAACCTGCACAGGAGCCAAGGAGAGCAGTGCCAGCACATGCAGTGTCTGTATCCACCACCATGGGAAGTCATCCTGAACAGCCTGCACCTTCCCAATCACTTCTCTGGGTTCATATTTGTACTCCACAACTACACCACAAGGAGGAATTCAAAAGGATGAATCAGGGCAGGAATAACTCTTCTGTTCCTTTCTCCAGCAGAATAATTTCATTGGTCCTGTTCACTACATTTACACAGGGGCACTGCTACAGGCCATAGAAGAGAAAGGGCAAGATGGCTTTTTGGGTACAACTGGACAAGATGGACCAAGCTATTGAACCACTCTTATTCCTCACTCCCAAGCACACCTGCTTTATCCTTTGCAGCAGCTCTGATAAACAACTCCTTAGTGAGATTTACCCCTCATCGAGCCACATATACACTCGCCATTAATCCCATTTTCTGTTGAACTACAGAACAGAACTGATGCAAAACTTTACAGTGCCAGCAAACCATCAAAGCTCTCAAGCAAGCAACCAAGTTGATTTAGTTCATTCAAGGCTGCAATTAAATCCACACTCTTGAGCTCACATTCATACATTTCTTGAAATACACTGTTTGAAATTGCGCTATTTTAGAAAGAAAGCCTGATAAACTCATCTGACACCTGAGACCTAGATGCATTGATGAAGACATTGCTGAATGCCCAGGAATGTCAGTGGTCAAGTAACACTTATTAGCATAAACTGACTTCTTGTATCAAGTGGGCAAGAGTAATTTCCTTACATGATTTGCAGTTTCAATATCTAGATCCTTTATTCTCCTCTACAAACAGAGAAGTTATGGACTATCTTCATGTAGCCAAACATGCAGATAAGCCAAATTGTTTGTGGTCTTCCTAAAGCTGCAGGTCAAAACTGAGAAACACAACAGGGTAGTCAGAAGAGAAATAGCCAGATGCTGAGTACACCTCCTGAACAGGTCAACATATATGTGGATATAACCTAAAAAAGCAAACAGTAAAACTCACTAGACTAAGGAGAGGCAGGGAGCCTGAAAACCAACCTTCTGCAAAGAACATTCAGAAGTCAGCTTGAGAGTTAAGGTCTTACCCAGACCTGCTGTGTAGGGTTGCTTTATGTTTTCAAGTTTCCCCATATGCTATGGTACAGCAGCATAGGGTTTGCAGACATGAAGTCAACTTTGATCAGTCAGGGGCTCCTGCAGTGTTCCTGCATGCAGATACCTTACCCCTAACTGCACATTTCCAGAACACTGGGAGCAGTAAGAGCTGCTAACCACTCTTGCTCAGGCTTGTTGGGGAAATGGATAGATCCATTAGATTAATGCATCTAATCACCCATCTTTCTCTTAAGGGAATGGCAGACCAACAAAATCACATGGTTTATAAGACTAACTGAATCCTCTCAGATCCCAATTATTTTCAAATCCTTCCAAACACTGCCGAATCAAAGCTGTCAGTAAAAATGGTAAAAGCTTTTAATGGGCAAGCCCTCTATGCCAAACTTTTCTGAGTCCAGAGCATCTACACATAGCAATTTGTAAAAAGACAAGGAAAAACTTGAAAGGA
Organism: Oriolus oriolus; assembly: GCA_013400235.1. NCBI lineage: Eukaryota > Metazoa > Chordata > Aves > Passeriformes > Corvidae > Oriolus > Oriolus oriolus. The sequence continues at coordinate 608,369 of VXBT01009197.1, forward strand.
CAGAGCAATGTAGCACATGGTCCAAGGGAGAAAGAAAAGAGACTCACCAAACATTTTTTTGCAATATGAAAGACATATTCAAAGCTTAGCCATGGGAGAAGTGGCTGGTCACCTCTGACTAAAATACTTGTGCTGCTTAGAGGCAGAAGAGACTTTGCACAGAAGTGAATCAAATCCAGAGCAAGCAAAAAAGCCTATGTATTAAATCTGTCAGAACCAGAAGCAGCAAAGGAGCAGGACAACCTTCTCTCAGATTTTTACTTGATTATTTAGCATTTGTCAGAACAAACACCATGATAGCATTGTATTTCCTGTGCATGATGCTAAAGCAAGTACTGTTCAGATTGGTCTGATTTTGGAAGTTACTTAGTCCTTGTATTTGTTCTGTCTTTTGGTAGATTCAAGACAACACTACACTGATATATTCTTAGAGCTGAAGATGCTGACATGAACCTCCTTTCAAAGAGAGATCTCTGCCCTAAACTGCTGGGTGTGCAAAAGCAAACTGAGCATAACGCATTGCATTGCATCTTGCCATCACCCTTCAATTTGAGATGTTAGTAACAAACCACAGAGCAAGATAAAGGGGAAAAAAAAAACCCTAAGTTGGGGGTTTTTGAGATTTAATTTACTTCCGCAGGTACGGCTGTCAACACAGAACCTTAGGTATACAGTGCAGAAGACATGGTGTCTATAGATTTCACAAAGCCCAAAACATATGCTGCAGCACATCATTATAAGTAGAGTAAGAAAATTAATTTTCAGGAACTTGCTGCTTCCCAGTTTGTCATGGCTGGGTCAGAATACTAACCAGATGCAGGTGCAGTTTAGTGATTTAAGCAAACAAAAAAATATTAAGTCAATACTTGGTTTTTTTCAGTACCAACTTCAGGTAAGAGAGGTTCCTTGATAGTTTTTTGAAGTGAAGGACTAACATAGCAACAAAGAAAGTATGTCACCTCAGTATTACAGCAAAGAATAAGCTACAGTCCAGCTTCTGTAACAAAATCAGCACAATGGAGCTGCAGGCTAGAAGACTAGGACATCACTTATCAAAATGTTTTCTTGGCTTAGTGATAAAGCATTTTATGGTGTTGAATAAGAACACTCTCCAAGCCTTCCGCAGTCCCAGCCATGGACTTGGAGCTTTCTGACATTTTAAGTTATACTAGTCTTTTCTGACCCCATTGTTCAAGTTACTAGTAACCTTAGAGTTTTTGAGGCAGCTCACAAAATGAGGAGCATGTCTAACACGTCATACAGCAGATTCTGGTTGTCGAGGGGATTGTGAATAGTGAAGTGATACAACAATCATTTTACTGCTTTCTGCTTCCAGGATTTCACCAATGCAAACAAATTCACATGTTGAGTGTGTCTTAGTGAAAATTACAGATACTACAACAAAAATCCAGTTGCTCAAACAGTACATTTTCAGTAAGAGAAGATGCCAGGTTTCTCAACTTCAGGCAAGCTCAGATCTTTATTTTCAACTGTAGGAGGATACCTGTAGCCAGAGAACACTGAATATGGACAGACACTGGATTCAATACATCTCGGCTCAAGCTTTCATTATCTATCCAAGAAACCAAATGAAGTTAATCAGTCACTTTTTCAAAAGCAGTTTCATGGTTCCTTAATATTGAGATACATATAGGAACAAATGAAATAAACAGATGTTGGCAAAACAGTTATGATGCTTAAGCCTTCAATCTCATCTGACAGACCACAGACATTTCTTAACATTTGGATGTAACATACAGTAGTAACAAACACACTAGAGAAGCAACACCCTTCTTACGCCTGCTGTGCAGCATCTCCATTCATGACTGCTGTCAAAACTTAGAGGAACATATGAATAAAATGAGTAATATCATCTAGTGACATTCCTGAAGGATAACTTTGCTGATTTTAAAAACAAAACAAAACACACACAAGCCATGCACCAAATGAAACATGTCACAATTCTGCATGTTTTTATTGCTTAGATACTAAGTATTCTATTGTATCAGCTGGGCTATAAGCTACAATATAAGCAAGTTTCTTTCAATACTTCCAGCTTTCCAGGCAATTTTGCTTTCTTGAAGATCTGTTTTAGCGGTCAGAGAGTAATTAGATTAACCAAGTTAGCGGGTGCTATTGAAAGGCATTTAAAGGACATTAAAGTATTTAAAAGACAGTGCAATCATCAGGCACAGACAACATGGGCTCATGAAGGGAAAGTCCCAACTAATTTGGTATCTTTCTACAATAAGGTCACCCACCAAATGGATGAAGGAAAGGTGGTGGATGTAGTTTGTCAGTGTTTTAGTAAAGCTGTTGATACTGTCTCTCACAGCATCCTTCTGGACGAGTTGTTCAACTGCAAGATAAGGATGTTGAAGGTGTGCTGGATGAAGAACCAGTGGCAGGAGGGCTCAGAGGGCTGCAGGAAATGGGGCTGTGTTTGTCTGGCAACCAGTCACCAGTGGTGTTCCTCAGGTCTCCATAACAGGGCCAGTGCGGTTCAGTATTTTTATCGATGATCTGGACTGCAGGAGTTGAATGCACCATTAGCAAATGTACTGACAATACCAGCACTGGGTGTGCTGTTGATTGTCTCAAGGGACACAAGGTCTTGCAAAGGGGTCTAGATAAATCAGAGCATGATTGATCTGTGGCATAAAATTTGAAAAGAACAAATGCCAGATTCTGTACCTGGAGCAGAGTAATACCAGGCACAAGTCCAGACTGGGAGAGGAGTGGCTGGAGAGGAGCTGTGCAAAAAGGGATCTGGGAGTGCTGGTCAGCAGCAGGCTCCAGAGGAGCCAGCATTGTGCCCTTGTATACAAGAGGGCAAATCACACCCTGGAGGGCATCAAACACAGCAAAACCAGCCAGTCCAAAGAGGTTATCTTCATTAAGGGTCTACCCTAATGATCTGTAAGCAAATCCTTACTTTCAATACACATGTACAAATCCCTCCTTCTCTATCATTTCTAACTAATAGGACTGTTTCTATATAAGAAGATGTATTGGACCACCAAGTATTGTGTGAGTTTTGCATTACCACTTTTTTACTGGGCAACCTGATATTGCTTGAATTTGTCAGCAATGGAACTACCTTACTTCTTACAGTGTGCCTTCAGAACCATTTGCTGACATTCTGCAAGTCCTGTAGACAACAATTGGCAGGAAGATATCAAGTTCTGGATTTTAACAGAGAAAAAAATATACACAACCAAAACCCCCTTGTCCATCCAGAAAACTGCCTGTAAAGACATTCAGCATATTGATGAATTAAATTTTTTTTGCCCTCTCCATACACTACTCTGGAAAAGTGAACTTAAAAAATAAAATCAACGCCATATTTATGTTCTTAGAGACATTATGAATGAAAAGCTACACCCTCTGGGGGATGGAAGTTATCAAGCATCCTGACACTTCTTCCTAATAATTTCTCTGGCAGCTCAGTTTTTGCACTGTAACCAAGCACAATGGAATTCTGGGCTCAATTTTTCCTTGCCATAGCTTTTCAACTGTACAGTACAGTTGAAAAGCTATGGCAGGGAAAAATTGAGCCCAGAATTCCATTAGTTAGCCTAGAATTCTACACTTTATTAGCCTACGTATATAAAACCAAATACATCTATTAAATACTGTGACTACTTGATTGATCAGACTGCAATGGTAGGTTTTTCCTGTACTACGTCACTTCACCACCATAGCTAGATTCCCAACTGAGAGAGAAAAAAATGTTCTGATAAGGGCCTACAAAGGAGAATAGTACAAATCAGCGATGTACAGACAGATAAGAGTGGTTCATGGCTGCAGAAAGTCATCAGTTTACAGCTGTACTCAAAAGTCTTTTCCAACCAAACTGATTCTGTGATTCTACCTCAAGAACACAGAAAAGCATACAATGGCAGAATAACAATTCTCCAATATTTTGCATGCAAAATTCTCCAATATCAATTTAATAACCTCACTGCCGCTGCCACCCCACCCCACTCCACCCCCCAAAGAAAAGACAGTGAAAAATACAACAAGAAAGTTTTTACAGTATTCACACTCCAGGACAGTAAAGTTCGGTCTCCTGAGAAGCCTTCCTCTAGGAAACATACAAGTTGACAAAAAGAACTAGAAATCTGCAAGAATACAGATCAGTCTGGACCACGAATACCACAGTACTCGATTCACTGCTTCAGGTATTCTTTCTGAACTCTTCTGAGATTTCATTTTACTCTACACAGAATCACAGCTGGCAGAGAAAGGAGTGTCTCTTCCCCCTTCTAGTCCGTCATCTCATTCTTGCGTAATTGCTTGTTTCTCTGCAGAGCTGATCAGATTCAGAGCTTTCTCATTCATTCCTCCTTTAGGGGCACTCCTGTGCCCTTGTCCATAGCCATTCATCAACCAGCAACAGCCAAAGGGAAAGAGGCCCAGCATGGCCAAGTACTCCTGTTCCTTAACCTGGCAAAGATGATTGCTGATCATTCTTTCATCCACAGTTTATATTTTTCAAGAGGTTCCTCAGAACAACTACTGCAGCTTTAGAGATGTTAGAACAACTAGGAAAAAGCATTCTGCAGGAGTCATGCCTTTAAAAACATCTTCAAAGAGCGTTTTTTCCCATTTAAGTTCAACAAGCTGCTATACAAAGGCGAGGAGTTTCTGACTGCCCCACTACTCCACTGGAGGATCACACACTGATAGAAGTGAATATATCCTTTCACAGCTGCACAGGAAGGAAACAGCACTAGATCACCTACCTATTGATAGCCACAGTTGCTGCAGCCATAATTGTCTCTTGTCAATGTAAGGCCCAAGCCTCTGCAATCTCAGGTTCTAAACCCCAAAGCAGCTGTAGATGATCCTGTGGTCTTATAACCACCAAGCCTGCCAGTGACCGTCTCTTCCTACCTCCCCACCAAGTATTTGCTTTAAACATTACCTTTAAGAGTCAGCATTAGCTACTGGAGTCGGAAGGGTGGGTTTTATGCCCACAGCTTCCGAAACACTTGAATGCTACACCTAAAAACAATGTTACAAAGAGATATGCTTGAAAGAGTAGCCTTCCGTCAAGCTAGACACTTCAGCCTAGTTTAGAAGTTTCAGATGAAAATAAACTCTTAATTCAGTATTATTAGCTGCGCTGTGCAAATACCTGCTGTTCCCAAATACCCCTAGGGAAAAGCAAGCAATTAACTGGCTGCTTACTATTGCTCTTAATTTACATGAGTTAATTGCCCTGGATTATTCCTGGGTAGAGAGAGATTTCCTCTTTTCCAATAGTGTGACTACAGCAGCAGAGACTCCTCGATGGATTTGGTTTCTGGTATAACCACTTAGCAAACAGACAAAAGGGAAACGGGACTCAGGAATGACAGGGATCCAAGGAGTTGAAATCTTGGAGCTCTTTTCAAACAAACCCCATTGTAGTCCTCAGAACAGTGATTAAGCACAGATAACCGCTTTATTGTGCAAATTCAGGGAGGCCCTCTTGCTGCACAGAAGGGGGGGAAAAAAAAAATTAAGTCAGCCAAATAAGGTTGCTTGAGCTGCACTGAGCCAGGAAAGAGTCCAGGAGATGACGCAGCCAGAGGAAGCTTTTAGTCAGTTTCCTTCATACCCTGGAGCAGAGCCAGAGCCACCTCTGTGGAGGAAGAGGGGCTTCTCTGTGGAGTAGCCATTGATCAGCAGGGACATGGCCAGGCCAGGAGCCCCAGGAGGGTGCCATCCCCCTGCACACCCAGTGTCACAAGCAGAAGGTATTTGAATCCTTTGGTTTCAGTTCATCAGCTGTCTTTCAAGCAGTTACTAGGGATTTAGTGAGCTCTTTGCAGGACAATTTTGCTTCAGACTAGACATTATACATAAAACAACTGAAACAAGTTTCCTCTAGAGGCAGATGCCATTTCCTGTCAAAATAAAGGAGTCCATATTAAGACATCTTGTGAACCATCCTCATGAGAAAAGCAAGAATTGTAATTAAACTTCAGAGGTGACTAATCAGAGAAGGTAGAATCACCCCAAGGAAAGGGCTGCAATCCTCTGCAGGTTCAAAAAAGATGCTGCCTGTAAGCGTTATGGTGACAGGATATTTGCAAGAAGCAAGTGATGATGAACCCCTGATAGGAGGCACCCTGTTCCCCATAGGATTCTTACAGCAGAAGCAGCAGACCTAAAGCTCTCCTTGGGCCCCTTTTATTGAGTGCACCTCACCAACCTGCCTCTTGCTGAACTGCCTCAGGCAACAAATCAAGAGGGCAAAAATTAAATAAAGGACGCAACTAACACATTTAATCTTCTAAAACCACTGGTATGATAAGCACTCTTAGACACAACACTGTCACCTTGTAGTTTTATGAACTGGATCATGACTACCAATTCAGATCAAGCACTTGGAATAGTTCTTGCTCACAATAGTGTAAAACCACTATAACTGATGGGTTTTGCCCAGTCAGGTACAGGGCTTGCCATAAGAAGAAAAAGGAAGATTTTACCAGTATGTAAAAACAAAGTGAATGCTAGTTTATCATCAATGGTATACTTTTAAATCCCTGTTTAACTTTAATATAGAATGCCTAAAAGTACCAAACAGAAGCTTTTGCTCACTGTCAGGCTTAATTGCTTCATCTGGCATGAAGTAAAACCTTGCTGTTCTTGCAGAACCTAGGAACCAAGCTGTTGAATACAACACAAGCTAGGGTGTAAAGGCCTTTCCTGTTTTGCAAAATCCCACAGTAGGTATAAAGCTACAGATAATTCAGTGCTTTACCAGTTTCAGTAGTTTACCTGGTTCCACTGTAAACTCAGCATGTTTTAGCTATTGTTGCTTCTGAAGTACAAAGTCATCTGAAACTCACCAACAGGGGAAACACTTCTGTATGAAGAAAGGTCTTTGGGAGCATTCAAACACACCTCTTTACAGCAAGTCATATATCTGATGGCATTAGAAGAAACATATAATGGATTGAGTATGCCTAACAAGTTAGCACACATGTCAAACTTGGATCAGTGTCACCAAGCTTCCCAAGTTATGCTGAGTGAGGAAAGGAAGAGATAACACCAAAGGGTCAGTCATGAAATAAGACAGAAGGCATCTAGAATGCTTCTAGTGCTCCTTCATAGCACAATAGGATCGAGAGAGAAGTGCCCATCCATTAAAGTTACAGTTTTCATCACTATCCACGCTTCCCCCTTCTAGACATCTAGCAAATTCCACAGGAGGGAATGGGGGAAAAAAAAAAAAAACAACCACCCAAACAAGTGTAGCATTCTGCTCATAGTTGCCATCTTGTTGCAGCATTTGGTAGCAACACACAAGAAACTAATTAACCAGAGTGTTCTCCTCGTATCTACCTCAATCTCTCACTTTTCTTCTAGCCAGAACCTTGAAGCTCCGAAGAACAAGGGGAAAAAAGCTTCTAGGTCCTTTCAAGTCCTGCTGGGAATTAGGACCATCAATTCAAACTACAGACAGGGTACCTAAGGATCCTAATAACTATTGCTACACTCAGCTTCAAACTAAGGTATGAAAAAGTTTGGACAGGTACCTTTTCCCTTATTACTTCCTAAAACTTTCTGTATTCACAAGATTAGCTTTGATTAAAAACCCTTCTCTACAATGAGTAAAGACTGTGTTACCCTAAACAGAACTGCCCAAGTCCTAGTGACAGGACTGTTGAATGCACACCTCACATGTGATGAATGTTCATGTTTCAAGTTCAGTGGCGTGTCTATTCACAAAGCCATGAAGTAAGTACATGCATAGGCAAAATAGTCAATGAATTCCAATACAGAAGCCTTGCTTTTTCTAACAGCTAAAAAATAAAGTATCATCCTATTCAATGGACATGGCTGGTTTTTGGTTTGTTTTTTTTTTTTAAAAAAAAAGTCACTGTCTCACTCCTCCAACTAAGATGTTTTTTACAATACTGAAGTTCAAATGATTAACTGTGGGGCTTAGACTATCCACCAGCGTGACAGCTGATTCACTTCTATCAAGATTTGGAATAGTGTGACTTGCAGCACTGCCCAGCTTGAAGTGACTCAGTGAGAAACCAGAGCACCCATCAGTCAGGGAGAGATCAGAGCTTACTCATGGCAAACAAACAGTCTGCTCACAACTGGAGGAGAGACTTTTCAGAGCTTGACAATGGCTCATTTTTAGCACTCAACTACTTCCACCCTCCACTATACAAAGCATGAGGGAATTATACACCCTTTTTGGTGTCTGCTTTAACTGTTCACACTTCACAAACTTTCCAGAACACAAAAAATTTAAACCAGAGTTGTATCACTAGATAGAACAGTGAAGGTTTCCTGCTGCAAGTATGGCAGGATCAGCGGGCTGATGCATGATGGACTTTCCACACAGCCTACAAGGCCTCCAGCAACCAAACCCCCCCATTACATGTCACGACAGCAAATCATGTGCACTAGTTCAAAGGTTACCAGAGTTAATCTTGGATTCTTATTAATAGTGCTACACAGCCTAGTGTCACTCATAGCAAACCTCACGTAACAAAAAGGAAATCTCCAGCTACATGTGCTAACATTTAGCCTAGCTTGAGGAGGTGTAGAGACGCACAACTCAACAGGTTTTTCTGCTTAAGCCACGCAGCAGCATGTTTCTGTAAGCCTGGTGAGATGAATGATAAGAGCTACCAACCAAGTAGTTTTGACACAAATGCTTTTCCTGCCCAGCCAGAACTGTTCCCTAGAACATTTCCTCCATCTGTCTTCTTCACAATGGATTTATTTTTGTGATGACGCCCACATAAACCTACATCTAACTGCCCAGGTTTCACCCACATTTGACCTTGATTTTTTTCCCTTGATTGAGAAAAGTTTCTTGCATTTTACTGTTTTGTTAATTAAGCAGATATTAACAAATCTTAAGCTAACACACTAGTAGTCATGTTTATTTCACATGAAGAACTGATTACACAGTTATGCCAGCATATCCTGTTCCTGCTAACCAAAGATCAAGAAATAATGTTTAAAATATTATTTCAGTTGGGTCTGTAACTAGAGCAGATGGGGCAGGAAACAGAAGGCTGATACAGCAGCAGGCCTGCAGCTCTGTACTGCAACAGGCACAGACACTGGAAACGCTTTCTGTAGAATCTGCAGTGTGCAATACCAAGCATTACAGCAAAACACTTGCATTTCTCTATCTGCTCCAGTTTCTAAAAGCTCCGAAAGCAGAACTGCTCTGTCAAAACCAGAACTGCTCTGTCAAAACCAGAAAGCAACAGACTGAGAAGGTGAATCCAGCCTAGGGTGTGTCTGCAGAGGCTGCAATGAGCACCTCGCAGCCAGCGTTCAGATTCAGCCTGGCGCTGGAACCCCGCCCCGCAAGCCTCTCTGCAACTTGTTCAGGATTTCTCGGCCGATCCACACCGAAAAAAGTTACTCACCACGACTGTAAACTCTCTGGCTAAAAGGTCTCAACTGCATTTTACACTAAAGTCCTCTAACTTGTGCTATTTCTGTTAATCTTACTGAACTTTTTGCCGGCATTTCAACTTTTTTAGTAAGTAAATCTTTACTAATCATCACTAATGTTTGATGTAAGGCCTTTCTAAAGCTTAAGAAAATACTGTCTTAACCTTGAAGTGGCTTAAGTTTGATATCCTTTAAGATGTTGATGTTTAAATAAATAATAATCATCAACTAGCTATCCATGCTATCAGAGAGATGGCATTTAAGACATCAGGAAAAGTAGCTGTCAGTCAAATAGGCACTAAATATCTACTTTAAAGTTAAAAAATGAAACTAATAAAAGAAAAAAAAAATCACGGTGGATTTCATTTCAATTTCCTTTTACAAAGAGGTGAGTTTTTGCTTGGGATTGTTTTTTCTCTCCTTTAAGTAAACCACATACTCTTAGCTTAAACACTAGGTTTTCTTAGGCTATTTCGGATCACTCCAGTACGGAAACATCCAGAGACTTCCAGCCTGCTCCTTCCTGTTTTATCAATGAAGGGCTGGGGCCAATTCTTTTACTCCAACCAGGAGAAATTAAATGGAAAAACCCCATGCTCCTCATTAGTCACCGAACTCCTGCTGCGAGGAGAGTCAAGTACGGACTTGACTAGACTTTCTAAAGTACTAAAATCTCTTCAGCCAAGAAATACCTCGAGTCAAGCTGGGACAAGGCTCCCTGGCAACCCAAACCGACAAACTGCAAGTTGTGAAAACCCCAACTTCTCCTCCTCAGGGAGCGCATGAGGCGGCCATAGCAGTCACCCGCTCCCACCAGGCTCTCGGAAGCCTCGCCCCGCACCCCCCCCGGGTCCGGGCGCACACGCGGCCGGGCGGCGCCGCCGCCGCGCTCGGCCGGACATTTTAGGGCGGAGAGGCGGCCCCGCCGCGCCGAGACCCCGCGGTCCAGGCGGGGCCCGGCCCGGCCCCTCGCGCGGGGGAGCCGCGGCCGGC